>OZ029922.1:23604960-24109960 GCA_964023275.1 Norana najaformis
CTGTAGGGCGCTGGTTGTACAATGTAGTCTATGATATACACGGCTGCATATAGGGCATTCATAACAGGTCGTATGTTTATGGCAACGTTTCTTCGAAACAACACATGTTTAGAACTACTTTAGCCAACTTTTCGCAGTAAAAGAAAAACCTCGATGTTTATCTATTCATTAAATCATCCACTTATTCATTCATTCGTTCGTTCGTTCGTTCGTTCATTCATTCAAATTATATTCTGCTTCCGC
Source organism: Norana najaformis (assembly GCA_964023275.1). NCBI lineage: Eukaryota > Metazoa > Annelida > Clitellata > Crassiclitellata > Hormogastridae > Norana > Norana najaformis. The sequence goes on from OZ029922.1 coordinate 23,605,204, forward strand.
TCCTGCACCGTTCTGTTTCTGCATCATTCGCTTATGAACCATGCTAAATTTAATTTTTATTACATTTTCGTTTATTGATTCCAAAAAATTGACAAAGTGCAAGTCTGACATAGAGTAAACAGGCTCTTGGGTACATACGACATACCCAGATGGAACTTTGCATAATCCTCTTAATTATGGCCGCCTAATAACAAACAACACAGATGACGACAAAGAACTTCAGCGAATTAATTAGTTAGTTAATATTTAATATTTAGGTTAATATTTAGTGAATATTTAGTTGATTTTAACTAAAGTATAAGAAAGTATGCCATAATCATGACCTGTTGTAGGTATAGAATCGATCTAAAGAATTAAAAAGGCATCCATCCTCAGATACGAGTAGGCCAAGAGGCTGCTTTTACGGAGGGAATGGTTGTCAGATCTACAACTGGCTCAGCACTTGCGCCTGTAACGATAGTCTCTTGAGCTCGTTAGCATCAGAATGCTATGTGCACATCAGGATGGCCTATAAGATGCGGTTGCTGCAACTGATGAAAGGCCACTTACGAGCATCACATGTGCTGCTTGCAGCAAATTATGCCGAAACACGATATTTGCTTTGTCTACGTATGTATATATATATGGCATAATGATAGTTCATAGGAATGCTTATTATATATAATTAGTTTCTAGATAATACATTATGATCCATATTACATGTGTGATATATATATATACGTTTGTATAGCCATGTTTGTCATATGTTGCCGAGTGGCTACAGGGGTATTTTTTGAAAATGTTCTAATGACTAATACATGGTTTTATCTATAATACTGAATCCATGCATGTGTAACAAGTTACTGTCAGAACACGACATGAACCTCTCTATATGTAAAGGAATTTCTCATATAGTGTAATGTAATGCATGGCGCGATTAGGCCCTTACAGCAGTTGAGATCGCCTCTAAGGTCGGTGGGTGGACCGATTTCCCATGCAGCTGAAGCACTAATCAAATCTTTCCAGGCCAAAGCCCCCAAGCATTGACGCAACCACCTATAACTATAGTACATGACCCCCCATCTGAATATGATGCATGGGATTTCCCATTTAAAAATTTAAGGCGTGATAATGACATAGGAGGTTTTACCTTGAATCTCGGGCTAGCACGGTCGTATAAGGGGACTTTAAATGGCGTGGTGCCCATTCAAATGGGCAGCGGTGGTGAAGGCTCTCACCCGATTAATTCATTGGAAAATGAGCAGGGTCGAGGCCATGCGGTCGCTATAGAAAAACGTGTGCATCTACACTTGCCCTTCTCTTCACTGGGCCCAACTTGTGTTACCTCGAAGCGTTGTCTATGCCCTCCCTCGACCTTCAAAATAGGCATTCGCTTGATCATAATTTGTAGAGATTTCCCACAGAGGCTTACGAGCTTGGCTCTAGTATACTGCAGTATAAGTATTTGTGTCCTTGAAGACCAGTGAAACCTGACGTGGAAAATGAGTTTATGTCCAACTGATTGTGATTTTTGAATGCAGTTTTGCTTAGAAACGACCATCGATTGATGCCTAGTGCAATACGATAACGACGCTATAGAAGTTTCCAGATTCGATTAGGTTAGTCGTTCATTGACTACAGCTTTCAGTTTTTGTGATACAATCTAAATGGATGCTAATAGCTTCTGTGAGTGTATAGCGTCGGTTTTATTGCACAACCGATCGATTGTAGATCGATCGATAAGGTATTGAATCCTACGTAAGTCCCAGATTCCGTCCAATTCCCAAACAGTTCTTAATTGAATGGTTGGCAGTCTGTTCACGTGTTTCTGCGTGCATGTATATCTATAAGCTTGACTAGAATATAAGCTGCTTGCCCTAGATACATGATACGTCCTTAGCCCAGTCTTTTTACAAGGAAGAAGTGGGCACTGAGTTCACCAGTCATTTTATGTATTTATTCACGACAGCATATATATACACATGTATATGCGTTCATATATATATATACACATATTCAGACGAACGGTATATAGAGTATCGTTTCTGTTTCATTAAGTTGCTTTTGTTGCTTTTCCCGCCATGTTTCCCGGAACAGTCAGGGTGGCGTGCACGATGAATTGACAATCCCTGCACTGATATCCTACTCCGGTTGACTTCAGTGCACGCGCTTCAAGCCGAATGAAACTGGAGTCTAATTGGAGAATGCTACGGTTTGTGTTCGCATATATATATATGCCCTGCGCTTAGTTTTCAAGTACCCCTCCCGCCTTCCCATATATATATATATATATATATATATATATATATATATATATATATATATATATATATATATATATATATATATATATATATATACATACATATATATACATACATATATATATATATATATATATATATATATATATATATATATATATATATATATATATATATATATATATATATATATGTATGTATATATATGTATGTATATATATATATATATATATATATATATATATATATATATATATATATATATATATATAGTATAATATATATATATATATATATATATACATACATATATATACATACATACATACATATATATATATATATATATATATATATATATATATATATATATATATATATATATATATATATATATATATATATATATATATATATATATATATATATATAGTGCATTCCATCTCTGGCGTGGAGTGCAAGTCCTGCTCTGTAAGAAAAAGTGTAGACCACTTTGTCTACATCTAATGTTGAGCGGATTTTGCAACACTAATGTGGATGTTTGTGCAACAAAGTGTGGACATTTTTGTGCAACACTAAGTGTAGCAAAAAATATGCAACACTCAATGTGGATTTTTAATGCAACACCAATGTGGACTAATATTTATTCTTTAAAGAAGGCATAAATTTGTTGCTAGAAAATGAATCTTTTAGTATGTTAATATAAGGCAAACACAAACATGTCACAAAATATGCAGTTTGTATAGTTAAACTGTTACTGCCATTCAGAGACACCCAAAGTGACCCCGAATTTGACGTAAGTACAACGTCCGATTTCAGAAATATCCTAGACGACAGTATGTGGCTCGAGATTTTTGAAGTCAGGTTGACAGTCCAAATCTATAGGTTTACGGATCAAGCACATGGAAAATACTGGTCGCTCGATGCAGTGAATTTCGTATACGCATGAATGAAATCATCGAAACCAGTGAAGCACACGATTTCGGTTGACTCAGTAAAGTCAGCAGAAGCGGACTCGAACGGAAAATGTCTCTTAAATTATAATATCTGACTGAACAAACGGTTTAAATCCCGGCTGAAATAAACATTTTTTAGCATTAGATTTTGTGGTAATCGTAAACGCTTATATGAGCCGCCAGCGAGATGCCGACCCGATAGCACCATTCACCAATTGTATAGCCAGTTTCATGACTTCATGTCCTATGCGCAACGAGCTTAATTTTTCGGACTTCTGAACAATGGTGCTCTTTCATGTGTCAGTTAATTTTTGTTTTCTATGATTTTGGTGTTTTCTGCGTTAAGTAAAGATGTTCACTTTTGGATCTTGACCTGGAACCGGAGCCTTTTTGCCTATCGATTTTGTTTTGACTGAGCGCCTGTGAATAAGCTGGTCTCCGCGGCACGGTTTTCGTTGGGCACTGTAGAAATCTCGGAATTACGATTACCATTACGATACATGATGCATATTCATTTTACAGTAGAATAATATGACGTCATGCAGACGGGCGTATCTGCCGCAATCTGTCGTTTTCGTTTTAGCCACGCGTGGTCTGGCGCGAAGTTTCGTTCTTTTGTGTTTGGTGCTCGCCGGATTGAAAGCAAAAGTATTTAACCGTAATTCTTATTCTGTTTTTCTTCAGATTTATGTTATTGTGTTTTTAAAATGTTTGTTACATATGTGACATTTGCGAGCCATCTTACCCGCTTTTCAGAGCCCGTTTGCAAAGACAATAATGTTGGCGAGCTGCGAATCCATGTGCGTTGTAGGCCGTGCAAAGTTCTTTCCGTAAACTATTCAATCTGTTTCTTCACATTGTAAGGTCTCATATAAAACCCACGGTGCATATAGTTTCCAGATCTCCAGTAGGCGTTAGAATGGAATGTGAAGGTAGTTCAGGGACTGTTGACCCAAATCATTCCAGTATGGCTGAAATTAATCCCAAACCTGATGTGTGATTTGCGTGATAAGGGTATTGTGAAATAGAGACCACTAAAACCTTTCTTTCAGTATCATGTAGCTTTGCCTCAAATACCGGCATACTTATAGTATCGGGGACCGCTCTGTTTTGGCCGTTGCTTTTCGGCGCCCGCTCGCCGAAAGCCTCGTCCCAAATTAGAGCGGTCCCCGATACTATAAGTATGCCCAAAAACCTTGTCTTTATTTTGTTTAGGCATGATATTACAATTAAAGACGTGATTTTGAAATACAAATTTTGTTACCGTTGTATTTAGACAAGACCGGCCATGTAAAGAGGAGAAGATTGCAATGGCTAGATCCATTACAGACTCATTTCCAGTTTTCCGTGATGTAAGTACTATTTAGGACTGTTTTTACCTTGCTGCTCTTTGATTTAATTTTTGTTTTCTACTTTATCCTAGAAGGTTATGGCTTACTCATCTTCATCTGTCAATTTCAAGTTTTTCAAAACACTGAAGAGGTTGCTCATTTCATTTTTTAATGTGGCAAGTGCTTGGTGAGGCATATGGGGCATAGAATACAATGGGAGATAATACTTATGGTATTGAAAGTGATTGAAGAGGAGAGGAAGTTGGGAGTGAATATGTCCAAGACTGCAAAACCTTAACTTTGGCAATACTTCCATGAACACATTACTTTTTTGCACGTTACAGAAATTTTTTCTGTACTGTTTCACAGGAGAGGTTCTGTGATCCAGTGTCGCATACAGGTCATCTTGAAGCATCCATTCGATCCAGGCGGTCAAGAAATGCCTTAATAAAAACGCTGTGGACTCATCCACATAAAGCTGGGTTAGTTGTTTTCCTTTTAAAAATAAAATTAGGGGTGCATATTACATGCACTGCCATTCAAGTAATTACTTCTTTAAAATTTAGGGATGCATATAACCTGAACTGCTGCTGGAGGACAGTGTGTAGTGCTTCATGAAGTTTCAGTAGAGTGGTGCTAAATGTCTTCTCAACTACTGACTTGTGTAGTTTTTAAAATCTCAATTGCAGTTGTATGTGTAAGGTGAGATGGTAAAAAGAAAGGGTAAGATATGGTAAAGTGAAAAGGACATTTTTATAGCAGCCTTTAACAGTAATAGTTGATGACAGACTTTTTTTAACAGGCTGGGAGTCTTGCTTTTCTTTCAGTTACATCCATCACTTGAATTTCAGCAGATGAAGGAAAGGATACTAACTTTAGCTGCTTTTCTTTCAGTTACACAGAGCATGTTTTTAAAATGCCAAAGGCCAGTTGCACTGACTAGTCAGTTGCTGCAAATGGCAATTAGGCAATTTGTGATGCTTATTTCTCAAGCAAGACTGTGCTGTTTTAGATTGGAGAGGAATTTTGGCTGTAACCTCTGCTGAAAAGTCGTTGACAGTTGAATTTCAGCAGATGAAGGAAAGGATACTAAATTTAGCCGCTTCATCGACTTTAACTCGGGACCTTCTTAACAACATTACTAAAGACTATGATGAAGGTATGTTGATGTCTCAGTTCCTTTTAAAGTTAATAAATGTTGCCATTTGCAATGTAGCATGCTTTTTAGTCTCTTTTGGTCTATCCTAAGTTAGTTGGCATGTTACTGTGTTTTAAGACATACTTGTCATTTCTGCGCTGATCCAGTTCACAATGCATTGGCCATTCTTTGGATGAGTATTCTTTCACATGCTACCTGTTTCTTGGTTGTATGCTCTGTTTTATTCATTGCAGCTGAAATTAGCATTTTATTGGTTCTTGTAAGTTACAAACTCATTGTGCCTTGATTTACATAAAAGGGGCTATTTATTTCTGGAGTTTTACCTACCACACTGCATCCAAGAGAGACTGAAGAAAATATTTAACAAAGTGAATCTTTCAATTTTTTAAAATAAATACAGATTAATACAGTATAAGATGTTACTTTATAAATAATCTGATATTTTACATTATAAATAATTGACCCTGACTGAGCACCAAATTCCATGTGTTGCTTCAATTGCTGTATATTGTGGCAAGTGTGGACCTGGTTTCTAGTTGGCCAGACTACTGATATTCACTTTTCAAAGGTATCACGATGAAAGATCTAAAAAAACTTAATTGATTTCCAAATTCCATGACAAGGGCCATGACAAATACTGCTTACCAACACAATATCCCTGCATTACAGTCACTGCACTGGCTCTGAACAACTACTTAAAATATGATTTTGTAATTTTGCTCTTGTCTCTGTAGGACGAAACAGTGGATGGTGCACTTGAGAGAATGGCCGACGAAGGGAAACCTCGGCCAGCTCTATTTCGAATACAGAATACTTGTTATGTGAAGATGGATATTGCGGCAGCTACACTGGCTGCCTGTCAGCTCCAGAATCGCTTACAAGATAGCTCTCCTCACACGCAAGACTCTCGACCAATCAACCAGCTTACCTGTCATCATCCTTACATCGCTACCTACCATCCAGGTCTCTGCGATCAGCTACACAAAACCTTCTGTCTTTCCCTGACATCCGAGACTTTCGGTCTGATTTCTCACGACGCGGATTCAGCAACTCAGCACCAGCCATTTGGAACAGCCTTCCTGTTTACATTACTCACGACAATATCTCACTAGACACATTCGTAAAGCGGCTAAAGACCTATCTGTATCGTCTTGCTTTTGTTGTCTGACATGTAACCCACCCACGCCTACGATTCCTCGCTCAGTCGATGGACATATGGCGTGTTAACAAATGCATTACTTACTTACTTACTTTGCAGTGATCTCCAATAAGCATCATACTATTTTATAGTACGGGCTCTCGGCCCATGGATCATGATGATGATGATGATATAATAGTGACATTCATTTTACTACCTCAAATGGACCAACTTCTGTTCAGTGATTGATGATTTGTTTTTAAGCTTTATGTGAACTGTGATAACCCTTAATTTGTGATTAAAAGTTGTCATTTAACCTAATAAATTGTAGTTAATGATTTGCTTATTATGTAATGATTTCAGCACATTAGTACGTCCATGTAGTAATAATTAAACACTGCTGCGTATAGGTAGATACAACAGTAAATCAATGCAGAAAACGTATAACATAACTATATGCAGCTCCACAAATGTGGCAAATTCCAATCTTTAAATTTAGCTCCTAAACCACTAAAATGTATTTGCAGCGCCACATAAATGTGGACACGACCACTACATAAATGTAGAGATGCCACAACACAAATGTAGACATTACTAGGACATAAATGTAGAGATGCCGCAACACAAATGTAGACATTATTAGTACATAAATGTAGATTCCGCACTACATAAATGTAGACATTATTAGTACATAAATGTAGATGGAGAACTACATAAATGTAGAGATAGCACTACATTAATGTAGACATTCTTGCTACATAAATGTAGCCAAAATGCAACACCGATGTAGACCTCGTTCTCTACAAAAGTGTTGCAATTTGTGTCTACACTAGTGTAGACTGCCGGCTCGTCTACAAAAAGTGTTGCATAGAGGTCCACACATTGCCGATGAGCCAGACCTCAACATTAAGTGTTGCATAGAAGTCTACACTTGTAGACCGATTCTCTACACTATTTTTAAGAGAGTGGGTAGATTGAATACATATGCATTCATCATATCTTAACTCGCTCCCATCTTGATGTTGTATTGAATCGTTTTCTCTGAATCAGCGGCTTTTCGTCTTCATTTATTGCCGTCACCCATTGGCGTCGTTCTGTCTCTATGTTTGTAACACTGCAGCGTGATTTTGCTCATCGATGGCCCATTCATGCATAACTATGCTTCGACTATCACAATGATACTTATCTCTCTATCTCTTTCTCTTTCTTTCTTTCTCTCTCTTTCTCTCTCCTCTCCCTCTCTCCTCTGTCTCTCTCTGTCTCTCTCTGTCTCTCTCTCGAATCTCTCTCGAATTTCTATCTCTCTGTCTTCTTAATTCTCGACCGACTGAATTCCTGAAAATGGTTGGCATTGATGCGTAAATTCAGCTCGACATGTCTATCAGTATTTTAAGTCGATATCCGTATACGTGGTGGAACACCGGATTATCGATGTCCAAGAAATAATTACAAATTCTTCAGTTAACGTACTGTTATAATTTACAATATTAGTGCGTTAACTGAAAAACAGAAAGGAGTTGAGTAAAGTTGAGTTGAGAAGAGTAGAGTTGAATAGAATAAGTGAAATGAGATTAGAATTAAATTAGAATAGAAAATACCAACAACGGAGAAATCGCGCATAAACCCAGGATTGAACACAACCCACCCTAATAGATCCTCTCCCTCCCCTCTCTGGTCTTCTGTCAACCAGATCTGGTTCTTGACATGGCATCTTTGGAAAACCCCAATGATTTGGAAAACCCCACGCAGCGCTCGTGAATAAGCTGGTGCCCTGCGATTGGCTTTCAAGTACCCCTCCCGCCTTCCCATTTCTCTCAATTTTAAACACAACCCACCCTAGCCTCCTCTCCCCTCCTCTCTCTGGTCTCCTGGCAACCGGATTTGGTTCTTGACGTTGCATCTTTGGACAACCCCACGGACTTGACGCAGCGCTCGTGAATAAGCTGGTGACAGCGCTTAGCTTTCAAGTAGCGCTTTAGAAATTTCGAGTTTACGGTTACGACGATTACGAATGTCTTGGTTCGAGGTTGAGCAAGAGTCAAGGCATCCGATGATCGAGTGCAAATATTTATAAATCCGAGGGATAAATAAGAAGGAAAGATAGATTGGTTGATATGCTTTTTAAAAACAGAATAACAATGAAAGCCTAGTATTTTGTATGTAGTATGCATGTTCGTTCGTACGTATGTATGTATACATATATATGTATATATATGTATGTATGTATGTATGTTTGTTTGTACGCATGCATAAACGTACATACGTATGTATGCATATATGTTTCCATGTGTGCATATATGTAAAATGTTTACATGGCGTTAAACATTGCCATCTAATGCAGGTCAACGTCTGCCATAGATGGCGATGTTATTAAGTGGTTAATAAAGATGGCGATGTTATTAAGTGGTTAATAAAGATGGCGATGTTATTAAGTGGTTAATAAAGATGGCGATGTTATTAAGTGGTTAATAAAGATGGCGATGTTATTAAGTGGTTAATAAAGATGGCGATGTCATTAAGTGGTTAATAAAGATGGCGATGTCATTAAGTGGTTAATAAAGATGGCGATGTCACTAAGTGGTTAATAAAGATGGAGATGTCATTAAGTGGTTAATAAAGTCGCTAAATAAATCTGCACCGCCGCCGCCGTAGTTATCACTGGTAAACGAATCTATTCGTCTGTATCTAACAGCATCGAAAAACGCTTTAAGGAAAGACGTACTTTGTAGCGCTAGTCACAAGACCGCTTTACGTGGGCGTATACGGTCGGCGTCATAGTTTAAAGGCCTGTGGACCCAGTTGCGAATGATTGTGCCCCAGTAATAAACAAACCAGAGTGGCATGTTTGATCTTTCTGCGATACACAGCATATACGCAGTGCATAGGGATCAACATCCTTTGATACTGCTGCTGCTGCTGCGGTTGCATCTCCGTCTGACATGCCCGTTTGGTGCCTGCTTATCTCTGCGTGCGAGCCCTGAATGGAATATATATGTATTTACTGCATGTATGAATGTATGTATGGTACATGTAGGTACGTACGTACTTACATATGTATGTAATATGTATGTGTATGAACGTATGTATCTATGTATGTGTGTATGTATATAGTATGTATGTATGTGTATGTATGTACATATGTATGAACGTAGGTATGTATGAATGTGTGTATGTATACGATGACGTATGTATGCATGTAAGTATGTATGTATATACAGTACCTACGTACGTATGTATATATGTAGTATGTATGTATGTGTTTTTAGGTATGTGTCTGAACGTATGTATGTATGTATATAATACTATATAATTATGTATGCATGTATCTGTTTCTTTATTCATGTATATATGTATATATATATATATATATAACTCACTATATGTGTATGCTTGTATCTGTTTATTTATAGAGCATCTGTCAGGAACCTCTTAGAGGCAGTCGAATTCAATGCATTACCAAGAGTGGGGTTCAAAGTCGACGAGGTTCCTTGAAGGTCCCTTTTATGTAGAGCTATTTATTTAGATCTGTTTATTAGGGTCCATATTTAGGCCTTTAAATCTATTAATAGGGTTGATTTGTTTTGTTTGATTACAACTGCAGATTTGTTCAAGGCACCTATTCAGACACATTTATTTAATAACATATGCGGTCGATATATATATATGTATGTGTATTTTTATCTACATGTATATGTATTTATGTTTATATATCTGTCTCAGCTGAGTATATATAACTGGGACGGGTATATACATACATACATACTTGTACATTTGAACATACATACATACATACATACGTACATGCATGCAAACATACATACATACATGCATACAAACATACATACATACATAGATATATACATACATGCATACATACATACATAAATACACACATGTGTGTATATATGTATGTATGTATATATGTATGTATATATCTATGTATGTATGTATGTATGTGTGTATGTATGTGTGTATGTATGTATGTATCATTAAATTTATTTGTAAAGCGCCTTTTAAGTAACGCACAGAGGCGCTGCAGCACTGCTGCCTAATGATCTCTAAAGAGGAACGTCTTTAGACGGGCAGAAAATGTTTCCTGAACAGATGGATATAGATGGAAAATGTCAGCTGAACTGCAGAGTCAAAGGAAACAGTAAAGAAATGTAACGGAAGTCTGTTCCAGGCGGACGCTTCGACACAGAATACACCACGTTGGGTTCGAGCTGATATGCAGAGGCGCAGCACCTGCATATTCCCGCAGGTATAAGAGCGCAACGATGGCCGACAAGACTTACTCGTGAATGGAACACAACTCTTTGATGTATGTCGAAGCGGTGCCGACAAGTGAGACCCAGTAGGAGGATCTCGTATGTTGACTAAGCACTTATGACCGAGTTACTTTTTTCAGCAAGGAACCCTGTGGTCTGTGAATCCAATACCAATTACTGCTGCTTATCAGAACATTAATGAGATTATATATTGGCCAATTAAATCGGTTCCTACTTTGGATTAATTCAGGTATTTTTAGGTTAGGAAGATGATTTTGAACAGTACTAAAAGCTCCTAGCTTTTAGTACTGTTCAAGGCCTGGGCAGCAGCGGGTCTTGCATCGGAGATCGGGCGGAGGATCGAAAATTACGACAACGGTTGATCACTGTTTAGGCTGGTCTATGGTGATAAATTCGCGATAGACCGCCACTGCGAGGTGGAAAGGCAGGGGAATCTACCACCTCATTTTCCCAATGAGCATTATGGACGAATCAATCCTAAAGTGGTCGCGTTCGCATGCTTGGGATCGCTCGTGACAGAAGATGCTGAGTGTAGTAGGGAGATAAGAGTAAGAATTGCAAGAGGTCAGGGAACGGGAGCAGAACTGATGAAATTGTGGAAGTGCCATAACATCAAAGTACACACAAAGTTAAAATTAATGAAGACGCTGATTTGGCCAGTAATGATGTACGGATGTGAGAGCTGGACAATCAAAAAGAGGGATGAGGATAGAATTAGGGCATTTGAAATGAAGTGCATACGGAAAATACTTAGAATATCATGGACAGAACAAAGAACAAATGAGTGGGTGCTAGAGACGGCTGGTGTAGAAAGGAGTCTACTTGAATCAATCAAAAGAAGAAAGATGTCGTACTTCGGACACATAGTGAGGAAACAGGGTGATTGCTTGGAGAAGGAGATCATGCAAGGAACAGTTCCGGGAGCAAGAGCAAGAGGAAGACCAAGGAAGAGGTGGATGGACAACATCAGTGAATGGTCCGGTATAGCCACAGAGAAGTTGCTGAGAGGAACCGAGGATAGGAGTGGATGGAAAAGAATCGGCTACAATGCGACCAACCCTCGTACCGAGGACGGTTGAAGAGAAGAAGAGAAGAAAAGCTCCTAACTTTACAAATATGCAACAGATATTCCTTTTGTAATTCTGAATTGATTATGTTTTTGGTTTAGTCCTACACTTACTGCACAGAAATGCCACAGTATGGCAAGCTGAAACTATTCTCACGATCGATCCAGCTTGACAAACTGGAGCATTTTTGCATAAATGACATCTAATATTAATTTCCCGATGGAATGAGCCATTTACATAAGGGCCATATATGAATGGCGAACCCAAACTTAATAAGGCATGGATCAAATAAATAAGGCCTAGATAGACTGTAGTTGGTAGTTGATCGAGCTGCTTTGTGAAACATTACAATGGAACGCTCTGATGAGTTTCCTTTTAACAGGCGCTATACAAATTTACGATTACAATTAGGCCTACAACTTATTCAGCCTCCACATTCCAGTACCTCATCCCGTCCTCTACGTTCTCTAGGTCGTCTGGATCTGTTTGTTCCTCGTGTTAAGTCTTCGCTTGCTCAGCAGAGGGGTTTTGCTGTTGTTGGCCCATCTCTATGGAATGGACTTCCGCTATCGTTTCGTACAAGGGTCACTGTTGGTGATAGAGCTCAGTCAGCTCGTTGTTTAAAGACGTTATTATTTCCCCGGGGTTCTCATGGTGGAATCGCTTCTAAGTAGTTTGTTCTGTAAGAAGCGCTATAGAAGTTATCAAATACAATACAAAAAATACACTACTTAATAAGCAGGGCTTAAATTCAGGTTTGGGATTACTGGGTCCTGGGCAGTTATCGGATGAGAAGGAATATTGCCTGCGGTGACCCAACAGGATACCTCATAGCTCGTTTCTTACAACTCACGATATGTCTCGCCTGAGCTCACGCGTGTTGTTTATAAGATAAGCAGTTTTCGATTGCTTACAGACAAGTGCATTCATATTGTTATCACGTAACTTTAAAAGCAGACACATGTGCGCTCTTGAACGAGTGGTATTTGCCAAAATGTGCCAAAGGCTTTGTACGCACACAGTATTCAGCTCATTGCCAGAACATAATATCTGATCATTCTTGGCCACACTATCGTGTCTTTGGTTGCGATGCTATAAAAGAGACGAAAGTAAGTAAGTAAGTAAGTAATTTTTTTGTTAACACGCAATATGTCCATCGACTGAGAGAGGAATCGTAGGCATGGACAGACGCAAACAATTAAATACACGAGACAGCAAACAATAAAGAAAGACGCAGAGCCACAAAAACAGACGAAAAACAGCGACAACCGGATGGATTACGAAACTTTTTAATCAGAATTTATGTTCATTTTTCGGCATTTATCTTCCCTCAGCATGCATCCACCAAGCATTTATATGGCGCCACTATATTTATGTGGTGCCCATATCGATATTGTGCACGTCAAGTAGAGTGTGTCTGTCTGCCTGTCTGTCTGTCTGTCTGTCTGTCTCTGCCTTTTGTCTGACTCTATCTCTGTCTGTCTGTCTTTATCTCTTTCTGTTTCTTTGTTGATGTATTTCAAGTCGACATAAAGCAAAGCATCCTGAATGGATTTATATATCGCAATCGGGTTTAGACAGGTATAGATCGCTGCTGCTGATGCAGCGACGATTCTCTATTACTGACATTCTCCATCACACTAAAAAGAACTCATTCTGCAATTCAACATCAAAGCTACAGTCGGCGTCGTATCTAGCCGCAGCTTATGACGATTTCAATGCACACACGTACACACACACAAAGAAGACAGGTAAACACGCGCAGACACGAACACACTAACATGTGGGCCATATAGGTTACATACATATATATATATATATATATATACAGACATATAGTCTTGCTTCTTTATATAGCTGCTTTTGTTTCTTGCCATCGTCGCATGTAAAGAGGCCTATTACCGCGATTTCAGACAAGGGCAGGCCTATAAAGTGATCTCATTGTATTGAGAAGTGATCTCGTTATAAGATATGTATGCATGTATATATACAGACATATAGTCTTGCTTCTTTATATAGCTGCTTTTGTTTCTTGCCATCATCGCATGTAAACAGGCCTATTACCGCGATTTCAGACAAGGGCAGGCCTATAAAGTGATCTCATTGTATTGAGAAGTGATCTCGTTATAAGATATGTATGCATGTATATATACAGACATATAGTCTTGCTTCTTTATATAACTGCCTTTGTTTTCTTGCCATCGTCGCTTGTAAACAGGTTTACTACCGCGATTTCAGACAAGGATATACAAGTGATCTCATTATACTGAGAAATGATTTAGCTACAAGATATATATATATATATATGCATATATATATACTGACTACAATTATGCACTTGTCTGAAATCGCGTTTTATTTGTGTAATAATTCTCTACATCCTACAACAATTTATATGTAAGCTTACAGTTAGTGAAAAATTATAAGCATGGCCTATATATATATATATATATTATATATATACAGCAACTATATCCACTCGTTGTACATTTTAGTCTAACTATGTAGATTATTATAGGCCTTGGTGCCCATATATATCCACAGATGCCCACTCAATGATAATTATAGAAATTAACTGCGTGCTATATAATTGTTCAGTTGCTTCTCGCAAACCATAAACTGAAAGAATCAATATCAACTATAGGATAGTACCGGATGCAATTTTCTATATACTTGTGTATATCATAGCCAACTTACACGACACATAGGCCTATATGTATATATATATATATAACATTATATTGTAAAGATTCCTATTATGAGGCTATATATGGCAAATACATACAACTATGAGAGTAGTAATAAGTAAGTACTGTATTTGTTAACAACTATGTGTAGCTTGGAAAATGACGTTTCAGGATCTCTCGTTAACCCAAACCTTATCAATTTAATAATTATTAATAATCATTCGATAATTATTCACTTGAAAATTCACTCATGCATTCGGAGTTCCAGAAAAGATGGAATGCTTGGGTTTCCAGTATACCTCCCCTATTTCCGCTCTGAGACGTATGCAGCGTTTGATCAGATCTCGCAGAGCCATGGCATGCGTCCCTTAAGAAGTAACACAACAAGTTTATAGCGCTGTTTTATTCATATTTTAATTGAATACATTTCGAACTGAATTATATTACAAATAGCTCGAAGTTGATTTGTCCAGTTGCACGAATGGAAAACAAACAACGATACAAGTCGCATTCTGATCCTTTGAATTCCCCAATTCTAAGAACTCCACTGGTCTGTTTCACCAGACTGGTGCCGTGTCCTTGACCTTGGGATTTGTCGATCCACTTCCGGCTGAGATCCGAAGAGCAGGAAATGAACGCCTCACCTACGTCCCTCGTGTGATGCGGGAGCTTTACCTGTATCCCGTGCATCCCACAAGCGGTGCTTCCAGTGTTTGACGCGATAGCATGGTGCGTATCAGTACACAAAGACCTAAAATGGTGTGGCACCCATTCAAACGGACAGCGGTAGTGAAGGATCTCACCCGATCAATTTCATTGAAAAATGAGCAAGGTCGAAGTCATACGGTCGCTATATAAAAAAGTGTACGTTTACATTTTAGCGACATATTATGGCTGCTGCCCTGACATTGACGTCGACCTTGCATTAGAATTCAACATGTGTCACGAGGTAACAATACCATTCGAGATTGTAGGCTAACCGCTGCTTTTGTCAGCTTTATAATGGATTCGTTGATGTTTCTTCCACACGTTTTGCTTTTCTGCTTACTATTAGCTAGACAGCTCCTGGCCTATCGCAGACACTAATTTTTTTTAAACCTGACATCATTTAGGCCAAGATAATATAATTAAGCACAGAAATATTGAGATAAAATGCGCTATATTGTGACATTATAGCCTCTATTCGAATGGCATTATGACGTCATGAATGTTGCCTCCTGTGATGTGTAGCCTAAGCTGATGTATCGTGCGATGTCGCGTGATATATGGGGTGATCGCGTGATGTCACGTGGTATATGGGGTGATGTGAGGCATCGCTGTATCGCGTGATGTCACGTGATATATGGCCTGATCTCGCGTGATGTCATGTGATGTACTTACGTCCGCCTATATAAAGGGAGTGGAAAGACGGAGCGAGCCCCGACAAATTTTGTCTTTGTTCTATGTTGTTGTTATGACGCCTATCGTCTCGTTATGACGGCGTCGTTAAATAAACGTTATCAAAACAAACGGAGCGAGAGTCGACGGATCTTGGCGGATGAAGTGGAAGACCGGCGACAACGCAGCCAAGCGACCGAAGGAAGCGGAGTTCGCTTAAGACGACGAAGACAGCTGTCGACCGTGCTCGCTCTGTATGACTCCCGCCGATGCGACCTTAGTTCTTTCTGTTAGGATAAGTGTCGTACGTGTAATAAAGGGTTGAAACATGAAGACTATTGTCGATCAGTCTCCTGGCAGACCGCGGGAGCCGGATTACGCGGATTGTCCTTTACCTCTGGCGTTGGCAACGGCCTTCCTGGTAAATTGTCAGCAGAAGAAACGCCGGTGACGGGGTGAAACGTCACAATATAAAAGTCCGGAGGAAAATGTGCTGCATAAATATTAATAATAAAATGCGCTACATAAATATTAAGATTAAAATGCGCTATATAAATGCCCGGATGAAAATGCGCTATATAAATATCAAGATTAAAATGCGCTATATAAATATCAAGAAATATATAAATGCCCGAATCGGACATTTAAAACTGACGTTTAAATGATTAAAAGATTTTTGTAGCTATTTTTAGCTCAGCCAATCATGTCAAACCGGAAGTTCACAATTACCACCAATCAAAGAAGAGAAACAAATAGACTCGTATACTCTGAATTCTGAATTAACAACTGGAAAACACAATATAAGATGCAGCTTATAGAAATAAGAAAAATAATAATGACAAGATGGTTGTTGCAAATAAAACGAAAATAGTAAAATTTACTGGAAAATTCAGCACGCTGTAAAAGAATTTAATAATCTTATACTTGAGATTTCTATGGCGCCCAAAGAAAATTTAGATAACAACTTTATTGAAAATTTAGAAAATAAAAATCGTAAATAACTTAACTGACAATGCTCTTCTTTGATTGGTGGTAATAGTGAACTTCCGGTTTGACGTGATTGGTTGAGCTAAAAATAGCTACATAAATCTTTTGACCATTTGGACGCGTCATTTAAGTCACGAATTAAAAAAAACCAAGATGGCGGCGTGTTGTGGTCTTACCACAGATTATTATATTCATAGGGCGTTTTACGGTAAAATCGCTCGTCGTCAAGGCCTAGGCGGAAATAATTCTCTCGTCGGTTAAGGGTTAATTCATATCTAACTGCGTTTATATATCTCACGTACACTCCATTAATTCATATCTAAAAGCACTTATTATCTTTGCTTTCGGTACATTATCGTTTCTCGCGTTGTACTCTGAGAGTATACACGACTGCAGGGACTAGAATGGTATAAATGTTATCTCATACATTAAACATTATCTGGAGGTAGGAAGTGAGTGGCTGTGTTCCACCCACGAACTGCATTTCACTGTGTATATAGGCAGGGCCTACAGACTTCCATCGGAAAATCTCCAGGTACTGTGTCTATAATATCGGATTCACGTACCGTATAATATAGGGCCTACCATTTGTTAGGTATACTTACAAGGCGCCATGTGTCTAGATATATACATATACAGTTATACACACATAAATACATACATACATATATACATACAATATACATACATATATACATACATACATACATGCATACATACATATGTAGGTAGGTGCATTTGCTACATACATCATACGGTTGCATATTACGGGTTCGAGCCTTTTCCCCTTTGACTGTTACTGTTCAGGGACCTTCACTCACAAAAGATCAGCCCAATCGACTGAAGCTTAGTCATTAAATAGTGGCGCTTAATAAATAGACAAATAGTAATAATATTACATACGTGCATGCATACACACATGCACACATAGACACATGCACACATACATAACATATACACACATACATACATTCCATCTTAAATAGCGCCTTTTCCGATGAGTATATGTGATCATGTCTTTACAAAACTAAAGGAGCTACATAGATTTCCAGATGGACTGTGAATAGGACAACTACATTGTGCGGGCCAGTTTCTCGAATGTATACCTACGCATGTAACTGTATACATGCATGTATGTATATATACATATATGTACTCATTTAAATGTACACATGTATGTGTATGCAGATGTATTCTTAAACATATAACTGCATACATGTGTGTAGCCTACATATATGCATGCATGTAAATACAGAGCGAACGGCTCAAATGTAGGCATGACTCCCCCACTACGCGCCCGAATGATGCCAGTCCCAAGCCGGGAAAAAGGAGGAGGGCAACGCTGATCATGTTTATTATCACACAGCGTCGTTAAACTGCAAAAAACTGCAGGCATAGTACGGGTAGATGGTTTGCTGTAGACCGATGCTAAAAAAAGCGGATAACATCCGTTTGTGAAAATAAAATAGGGCTCTGGATAATTATGAGCCCGCTTTATGCAACTCGATATGCGCACGTGTTCACTTCCTAACCGATCGTACATCAACCAAGCAACGGACGCACGTTACCCACCATCTGTAGGCATGTAATGTAATGTAACATCTGTATCGTGTGCGTATTTTATGAGTGAATTACGCACATTAACACGAGCGTTATTCTCCACAGTCGTCAGAATCCTTTTACTGAGCATCATCACGTGTCGATCAGCCGTGCAGACTGACATCTTGAAGGCGGTTTCACGTTTCCGGATTTCATTAGTTAAGGATTAAGTCGTTAAGTCGTTAAGCAATTAACACCCCGTCCATCCAACACGTGAATGCTTTGTATAAATAGCTATCCGTAATTACTGTATCTTTATCTCATACGAGGGTATTCTAGTATTCGTTGCGTGTGGCACCCAATGCGATCGTCTTTCGTGCATATGGACGAGGAAAAGGATGTCCGGTTGTGGGAGATATTTACAAACGTACGTACGTACATACATACATACATACATACATACATACAACACATACATACATACATTCATGCATACATACATACATACATACATACATACTTACTTACTTACATACATACATACATACTTGCATACATACATACATGTGGATGCGTTTTTGCCTCAACAGAAGATCTTTCGACCTTTGGATCACGCCTCATGGGAGTTTCTACACAATACGTGTGAAACGTGTGTTTTCGATTTATTGTACCTTTCAATTTTTTATATTATAAGAGTCTTGCACGTCTCATCCCTTCATCTTTATGTAGTTAAATAATCAAACAGTTATGGACACAATCGTGCTTCACTCCTAAGCGACAGGGACGGCCTGGAGCCGAGTCGTCCATTTGGGGAAGGTCTGACGGGTGGCCACCATCAATATTCAATGCAGCGGCAAACTGATCTTATAAGCTCAGACGTATATGACACGAAGAGGCGCTATATAAATGTTCTGAATGAATTAAACGAATGAATGAATGAATGAACGAACGAACGAATGAATGAATGAAGGAATGAATGAACGAAGGAAGGAATGATGAAATGAAGAATGAATGGAAAAATAAATGAATGAATGAATTAATTAATTAATCAATCAATCAATCAAAACGTGACGTTGCACGCTATTCGGCCGTGATCATAGGGCGTGACTGTTCATCCTTTTCGGACGTCTACGTTGCCGGTAAACTTTATTGCTGACATTAATGATCTAAAGCAACTGTAACTATCTCGGCCTAAAGCAGACTCCACCCTGCCTAAAACTGTAAATTCCCTTACCTTGCGTAGGCCGCCTCAATGGGCTACAAAAGGCCATCATGAATGGACAGCGTGTTTTTGATCCTTATAGTCTCATCTCTGCTTTCTGTTACACTCCTGACATATCCGCAACTGGTATACGCACGGAATAATTAATTTACTTTAATTATGACTCAAAATTTTCTGGCGAAACAACTGTTGCTAGAATGTATAGCTATATTTGAGGAGAAGGCGTTGACCTGTTTTCATTTTCAGGATGAGCGGCCTTGGCTAAGTAGTCTTAGGGCAAGGCTTTTGTTTATACATGTAGGCCTATGTACACTTGCACATAAATATAAATACTCGTATATGTGTGCCTGTATAATATGTATACAAATCTAGTGTTGTGGATATATATCTATATATATATAGATATGTGTATATATATGTATCCTATATATGTACATATATATATGTATATATATACATGTATATGTAGGATACATAATTATGGCAGGCCTATACATTGGTTGATGCACTGCGTGCGAGGCAGCAGAGGTTCGGAGGATGCTCATCTGATTGGTCTCCTGCTTCAGCTGCTGCTGCTGCGGTTGTTGATGAATCGGCTAAAAGTGTTGATCATCCGCCGCATTTGAACGTTGGGCTCGGAATATATATATCACTCGCAGTCTCGCGATTGTCTTGTTGTTAACCGAAATAACCAAAAGATGAAAGCCACGAGTATATAGGTACAATCGCAGCTTTTAGATAGACCTCTAGAGACCACTGATTGATTAGGTCTTTAAGATTCTATATAAGACTACATAACGACTTCAACGACAGACTACATACGCTTTTCAAGTAGGCCTAAATTGTAAATATATTCAACTGTGATAAGCACGAACGTCCATCCTGATATCGTTTCGAAAGCGCGTATTGATAAGCCATCGACTACTTCCACATGAAGTGGATTTGCAAGTTTTGTTTGTCACCCACTTTTATCGGTCTGTGTTTACTGTGTTTTGGGAGAAATCCTGCTTTGCACGGTATAGGTGAGTGTTTCTGTTGGTTATTTATCACCTAATTGTTTCAATTATCTCAATTCAGCTGATTATTTCTCTCCGAATTGTTCAGTTATCTCAATTCAGTCGATTATTTCTCATCGAATTGTTTCAATTATTCTAAATCA
The DNA here is from genome assembly GCA_964023275.1 of Norana najaformis. NCBI lineage: Eukaryota > Metazoa > Annelida > Clitellata > Crassiclitellata > Hormogastridae > Norana > Norana najaformis. The sequence continues at coordinate 23,626,358 of OZ029922.1, forward strand.
GTTGATTATTTCTCATCGAATTGTTTCAATTATTCTAATTCAGTTGATTATTTCTCATCGAACTGTTCCAAATATCTCAGTTCAGTTGATTATTTCTCATCGAATTGTTTAAATGTTTACCTGAAGCAGAGCTGATCCTTCAGGAACGAAAAAATTAGGTTAACAGCAGAAAATTTATTGAGCTATGAAAAAATGAGGCGTCTTTCCGGTGGTTTTCACAGCATCTGAGAATGTGTCTTTGAATGCGATGGCATTGTGGCGTTGGTCAAAGATGGAAGGACGTTAGACGAGGAAGTGAGTCTCGCATCCATATTCAACGACAGTTGTAATTCGATGCCTCACTTCTGAGACAAATTCTGCACCCTCAGAAGTTTCATTTGTCTCTATTCTTTTAGTTGGCAAACAAGTAAGCAAGTAAGTATCACATTTGTTGACACGCCATGTGTCCATCGGCTGAGCGAGGAAACAAAGGCCTAAAGCTCTATTACGAAGGCATATCTGCAAAAACTGCTACTCTTTGTATATGGCGCACTATAAACGCGGGATTTTATTGCATCGTGGTGTTAGAGAACAATAAGACATACGGATAAAAAATTGGCTTAGAGTAAACGATATATTTCCGCGATACTCAGAATTGCAGTTGTTAAAGAATGCGATGTTTAACAATAAACAGCAAGATGGAGCTCTGCTGGGTATTAGCATGATGATGGACCTTGGAATGTTGAACCACGGCCAAGGTCTAAAGACTTCCGCCCCGAAATAATATTGATGCAGTACTAGGCCTATATTGGCCATCAGTTTATAGGCAAATTCTCAAGCTTTCACAAATTGACAGCGAAATCAAAGCAAGGACACTTGGGGCAGCATGTGTACTAGTTTCTATCGTCATCAGAGAACGCAGACTGCGGTTCTTTGGTCATGTTTTGCGCGCTTCACCTGATGGGGACCATAGAAGAGCTTTGCGGGCAGCAATGAATAAAGCCCTCACGAGAACTGAAAGAGACCATGTAACAGATCGAGAACCACATGCACTAGAGTAGTGAAAAAGGGTCTGGAATGTCATGGTTTTTGACTGTATATTCTGCCAGGAAGGCTAGGCGTCGCATCATCGATAAGGCTACGCTCGCATGTGGGTTTGAGAAGAGAAGAATTCATCGGCTGTCCGTCCGAACCACTGGAGAAGGTTGACGTGGACCGTCATGCTCGTCAACATTCTCCCGCGTCAACATTCTCCCGCGTCAACATTCTCCCGCGTCAACTTTCTCCAGTGTCAACTTTCTTCCGCTGGATAAGAATTCAGTAAAAGAGATAGTCTGCTCTATCTCATAATTAGTCGTTAATGAGGCTCTCAACTGTTTCGCGTAGACCCTTCAGTCTGTCCCATTCGGAGGTTACGAAAACGGAGCTTCAGTGCATCGCGATACTTGCCTTGATGTATAGTTGATAATAGTAACCATATCAAGCGTCAGAAAGTGAACCCAAAAGAACAGATGTGTGTCACATGTCACCGTCACCCTCTCCCATTTCTAAGCAGTGGCGGATTTAGCTATAAGTGTAGGGCATTTCGCCCCCGCTCCCCGCTTGGTTATATGCCGGCGCCCCTCAGACCAGAGCCGTGCATGGTGGACTGCCAGATGTGGCGCCCATCTGGAAATGTTCTTGACCCGAAGCAAGCAATCCTAGACCCGCCACTGTTTCTAAGCCATACTGATCAGTTTTGTGCAGGTTATACCAATTATATTATTTGGGCCCAAATGCTACTGTGGCGTGTATGCATGCATCCTTTAGGGACAACTCATCGATTCCTACATCCTTCGCCTTTAGGTCTACAATTGATCGAGGACATTGAAGCAACTGCAATGTGTTTCTTGAGTGAAATTTATTCCCACGAGGGACTGGAACACTATGCAGGTCAGTTTAGATGGGACAGTTTTTACCTCGAAGCAAAGCAGGTTTCGTAACACGGCTCTTACCGCAGTGTCCCCGATCAATTGTAGACATTTAGATATAATCGAATGAAATCTATGCCTAATCTAGTCTAATCTAATCTTAGAAATTCTATGACGCCATTGCAGTAATGCGCTAGGCATCCAGCGATGGCACTCCATACCAGATTCGCAATCGGATAATTCTATAATCTTTATCTAATCTTTATACACGCATACGCACATGTATGCATTCCTCTTTCACAGATCCTACCCTGACACCCCTTCTTCCTCTTATCTCTCCCTCCTTTCCAGCCCCAAGCACCATCCCCCATAGCTGCCACGCTGTCTTACCGTTTGACTTTTCGATCTTGACCTGGAACCAAACCCTTTTTGCCTATCGATTTTGTTTTGACTGAGGGCCTGTGAATAAGCTGGTCCCCGTGACATGGCTTTCGTTGGGCGCTGTAGAAATCTCGGAATTACGAAGATCCAGAAGTCAGACAGGCTGACAGTCGGACGGCTACGGTGAATGGTGTTTGGAATTGGAGTGGGTAGAGAGGCGACGATAAAGGGAAGAGGAAGAATCAGGATAAGATTTTGAAAGGAAAAGTAACATCTGACTATTCTGTTTATCTTTGTGTATATGTGTTTATGTGTGTATGTGTGGTTGTCCCTGTTTATCTGTTGTTGTCGCTGTATCTGTATTGTTGTTAGTGAACTCGGTCTTCATTCCCTTCAGGCTATACTCTATTAATCTCGGTGTATGCGTGTATGTCTCTCTATGTGCATGTCTGTCCCTGTCTGTCTGTCTACATCGATGTCTGCTTGCCTCTGTTGCTGTTTTTAAACAATATTCCTGTTTGTCGTATGCACTTGCAGCCAATATACTTGTCATGCTGCAAACATTGCCTTCTTCCTTTGATATTCCGGAACATCTCGCAAGTGCCTCCAGATTTCTGAGCGAAGAAACGAGGACTTTGATCTTCAGCAAGGACACTGAAGCAGCCAGACAGGCAGATGCACAGAGACAGATGCGAACTATAAATTCTATCTGTGTTGAGTGGATGATTCACTGTTTGGCGAGAATCTGTTTCTATGTGCGATCAGAGAACGCGAAGACTGGAGGCGTTGCAAGCAAATACAACCGCATGACGAACCTCGTATTTATCACAAGCAGGTTGTTTGAGAAGCGAGGCTGTGCACACATATAACACGAGAATACGATTTGTGATTGGAGGCAGTGCATGAAGAGGAGCCAAACTAGGGGTAATACTTCCAATCAAGGGGTTAGAGCTTAAAATTATGAGGAGTGTCCCCATTTCTGTATATATCAAGTGTTAAGTGAAATAGCTTCCCGCAATTGCGTTGACGTGAGGTACTTCTGTAGCAGATCTACTCAGGGGCTACGTATTTGGGGTCTCTTCTGAAGAAAGAATATGAATTTGGAAGAGCTTGTTCCAATAAAACAGGCAGAAGAATTTAGACGAGTTCCAGTCAATAGAAACTTTGGTTCGAGCGTTAGGATTCTGGGTCGTTAAGAGCACACAAAAATATTCGCCGATTATTATATAAAATCGCCTTTATCATTACTTCGTCGTTCATCGCTAGCTGTAAGAATCGTCAGAGTATGACTTTCACCAATTTTCGGATGATATTTATGACGGTTATTCGAAATGTTGGCTATACGAAATGTAGCAAATTTAAGCCACTACCCTTCTGGAATCCTCTTCAGACTTGATTTCAGAAGAGGCAACCCTTTCCTGGCAGAGGAAGAGCCCAATGTAAAAGCTGCATACCGATTTTAGAACATTGCTCTTCTGAAAACTCTATACCCAAACCAGAAGTCAGGCTACAGTGTGCAAGTAAGCTGAAAAAGATGAGTATGTCTATTTTATTCTGCCTCTGTTTCGTATTTGCAATACCTAATTCTCACATTCTGGGATTTTATTTTCCTCTGAGGCAGGGCATCCTCTTCGAGCATCACTAAACCAACTTCCAGAAAACCTTTCTTCGTATATGCATATTTGCATCTCGTTATTCACGTAGCGCCTTTTTAGAACCTCTCAAAAGCTCGCCCTTGGGGCGTGGTTCGAAAAGGAGCTGTTATCTTTATCACACAATGTGTCAGATTCAAACTCATTATACGGGTTAAGATCAAATGCTTAGCCGACTTGCGCAGTCTTTTAACGCAAATTGAATGGAAATCTGGCAAAGCACCGTGATATCTGTTTACAATTTGTGTAGACAACTTATGCGATGTGCTGCATACATGCTGCATTTCACCACGGCACTAAAACAGACTCAGCAACCTGATTTGCTAGACTTGACTAAGCCTCGATGAATAAGCTGATCTCCCCATGGCGCAGCTCATATAGCGCTGTGAAATTTCGGCGATTTACATTACACTACACTATGGCATTCGCATCATGGATATTACTCGCTTACATGTAGGTCTATTCTGACCCGGAAGTCATTGAATCTGTGGATAGAGCGCGTGCAACGAAAAAAGGCCCTTACAAGAAGCGGAAATACAGCTTCTGACAACCCACCCTAGCAGATCCTTTCCCCTTCTCTCTCTGGTCTCCTGGCAACCGGACTTGGTTTTTGACATGGCATCTGTGGACAACCCCACTGACTTGACGCAGGGTTCTTTTAATAAGCTGGTGCCCTGCGCTTAGATTTTAAGTAGCGCTTTAAAAATTTGGAGTTTACGATTACGAAAAGTCGGCGAGGTTCCTAGACGCCTGATTTAAAGGCTGTTGGAAGAGCAAAGTGGAAGGAGATTAAGGAATGATTAATGAAATTCATTATAGAATAGAATAACACGCTAGAAATGCAAGCGCATATAATTAACAGAATGCGTCGTTGACGTCTTCTGTAAGATGTCTGCAGCGCAATGAAGCGTGACTGATGCAACGATGATACCAGCAACAGCAGCAGCAGGTGTGACTGCATGATGTGCAGGTGTGCCACGGCAGGTTTGCTCCATTCCTGATCTCTCATTCTTACATATATCTATAATAGAGAAAATATCATAGTATACACTGTGTGTATAGGTGTGTGTGTGTGTGTGAGTGTGTGTGTGTGAAAGCTTCTTTGAACGAGACATGGCTCCAGTCTACCGTCTGCTATCAGTGTTAACATTTAAAAATCAAGCGACTGATGTTCGGACAGCGTCATATATATGTATATATATATATAGATATATGTGTATATTATACGAATGAGGCAGAAGACTAAATATGCAGGATAAACATGATGTTGAAAATACAATGTATTGTATTGTATCTACAATGTTATTATATATATATATATATATATATATATATAGTATAGGCCTATATGCATGTAGTAACAAATTCCTGTGTAAGATTTACAGAATGTGTATGGACCCCTATATTAACAGATATACACTGACATATGATTTTTCAATGGATTGGTTTGAGTGTAGAATTGTTTTGTAGAGCACTTTCGGTCCTTGTCAGAAGGCTTACTGATAGTTTAAATGGCGGCACGTAACCTGCATTTGTGCGTAAGTCCAGTTTCAGGGTTATATCGGCGAGGGAGAGACTGGTCACCCGACCTCCTTAACCGAGGCAGAGAAAACTGAAGTCGCTAGCACTTCGTACCCATAACTGCCTCTGAGGCTAGCTTAAGGGATTTCTTCTTTTCTTCTTCTTTCTTCTTCTTCTTTCTTCTTTTTTCTTCTTCGTCTTCCTCTTCTTCTTCTCCCCCTTCCTCCTTCTTCTTATTCGCAATCTTCTTCTTCCTCCTCTTCTTCCTCCTCTTCTTCTTTTTCTTTCTTCTTCTTCTTCTTCTTCTTTTTTTCTTCTTCTTCATCTTGTCTTCATTCTTTTTTGTTAATTTAACTCTTCAAAGACCCGCCAATCTCTGTAGACTTACGCAAAGGAAACGCGTACATCAGTCTAAGTTACAGACCGTGGAGTCTATCGGCTGATTTAGTTTAACTTGGGTCGAAGTAGTAAAGGAGGAATGCAGTCTTTTGCATACCCACGATAACTAAAAAGACCGGACTCACATTTAATTAGACAAAGACACAAACATACACAAAAACACACAAGTAAACAAGCATATACACTAACACACAAGCATAAAACCAAACGCGCATACACGAACACACATCACACAAACATATACAACCACACATGCACACATTTATACACACGTCACGCATACACACACAAACAGAAAAGCACACACACGCAGACAAACACACACAATCTCACATATACAGATGTAGGCATATAGAAGTGCGAAGCTCGAATGCAAAATCAACCCAAAAAACTGAGGCATCATTAATTAACTAGTTCGTTCCCGAGCAGTTAAAATAATTACTGACGTTTATTCTCGTGTTTATTGCGGCTCTGTTGTAAGTTGTAACAGCCGGAAAATTAAAGCCTCGTGAGTTTTAACTACAGATTGTATACATGACTCCAGGGAGTTTTAAGAGAACTGCTCGGATATAAGAAAGTATGCGTTAACAATTAATGAAGTATGTTAAAATACAGCTTATTCGCTTCTCAGCTTGGTGCAATTTATGATTGGACGCAGTGGTGTAGGACATGTGGGAAGGAGCTCTGCTGTTGAGGAAAATACACAATAAGGGGGAGGAAGGGAAGAAGAGGGGAGGGAGAAAGAGAGAAATGGAGGGACGGACGGAGAGACGGAGGGTCCTTGAACAAAGTCAAGAACTTCGGAGTCGACAAACAAATTCTACGTGTGAACATGTTTATGTGAGTAAGATTGGCTTTCGTTTGCTGCACGATTTATATTAGCAGCGTGGGACAGTCAGCAGACAGACTTCGGTCTCCTGCAGAGACCGACTTCAGTGTCATGCACATGTAGAGCTCCTAGGGTTCAGGGTCTGAACAAACGAAACACAGACACAAGCAAATAAACACACAGACAAAGAGAGACAGAGAGACGTAGGGTGGGATCAACTTACCGGGATTATCGTTAATAGCAGTGCACAGCAAATCTCACCCAAGATGTCGCTACTGCAGGCAGTTTGACTCCAAAACCCCGGATGTCTTGTCATCATTTATCGGTTTGGGCGGTTGTCATGACAACCACGAATCCACAGACAGGAGCTGTGCACCCCACAACCTCGTCCTTTGCACCTCAGACTGCTATGCATATATGTATATGTTTATATGTATAAAAATACATCTATGTATACAGTTAGTATATTATATATAATGCTACATGTGCATATAAATAATACTTTGAGAGCACATGGCTTGGATAAGATTGTCCTCTCCCTCTGTATACCGAGGACAAGGACTTTTTTGCTGAACCTGACCTTCTTTTATGAACAAGTCAGATGCCGAACATTCTGCGGTAAATGTCCTTCATCGCATTTATGCAGCTAATTATTTATATCGCGCCTTTCAGAATCTCTCAAGCCACAGACAAATTGCATACCTAGGATAACGCTTTATTACTATTTTGGCTCAATTCTTCGGGACTTTATTATTATTGTCGTTGTTGTTGTTGTTGTCGTCGTCGTCGTCATTATTATTATTATTATTATTATTATTATTATTATTATTATTATTATTATTATTATTATTATTATTATTGTTTCTGTATGTAGGCGTCATTAAAGATCACTGCCTAATGACTAAGCAGCAGTCAATGGCCTTGAGCAATTATGTATGAAAGACTTGTTCAAGATTCCTGCACAGTAACCGTCTCAAGTGAGACTCGAATCCGCAAACTGCGCGTGACAAGGCGAGCGTTCACACCAGAGCTACCGCGTCTTATGTTTTAACGTATTTTAACAATTCAAGTGTCTGCTGTCACCAGGCATAGTTTTCAGATAGTAGGAATATATTTAGGTTGGTGGTTCGGGCGCACTATGGAGACCTATCGTCAGATTACGAGATGGATAGATAGATAGATAGATAGATAGACAGATAGACAAATAGACAAATAGACAGACAGACAGACAGACAGACAATGTCCGTGAGATAAATGTAATTGTGTAGATCTATATGGGCCATGAGGGTCATTATGTATAGATCTAACTAGGTGTTTAATGCGCCCACATTTTCATCTTAATAACCTAAAATGACCTACATATCTCTGAGTGCAGTACAGGCTATAAGCAGGCTAATTTGCCTAGATGGGACTGAACCTAAAACTGTATGTGTGTATAATAACCTACATAAATACCTATGAGGATATCGTTAGCTCGCGTGCGTTTAGGAGAATGGACTTAAAACGTAAATCAGATCTCTGTTGTCACTGACGTAAGTTGCTACAGCTTGAACTGCTATCGATTACACATTTTCACACACATAGTGACACATTAAACCAGACCTTCGTCTCCTGTGAATTAAACTTCACAAGATCTCCCCTTTCATCCTTCAAATTCACGTCTGTAGCTGCAGGTACTAATGCGCACAGACTTATGTTGTCTGATAGCAGAGCGCATCAACTGTGGTACACGTCAGGCCATTTTGTTCGGCAACTATGACAGTACCATTGTACGGCTAACATAGACGTACAAGACAAAATATGCCCTTAGACGTTGTGGACACATTATATTGTGTTTTGTTACCAGACAACAATTTCAGGAGTTTTATCGAATGGCAGTTTTTCATTTTTGTCATGCTCATAAAGAAAATGTTTCTGTAGAGAGGGGGTGTATTAGGTCTACGCGGATGCGGGGAGTCATGCTATTCTGTATGTCCCACTGTGTCGTTCGTTGGCCTTCGTGTATTCAGACGTTGAGTCAGAATAGCGCACATGGTGGATACCGCGCCATCGATGTTTATTCATGTACAGTTTGTAACGAAATTTAGGAATTTCATTCGGAGTGATGTAATTTCTTTAGTCTGAGGATCATACAAGAAGCCACCAGTGTTCTATAGGTACGTGCTATTCGTGTGTGGATGTCCAGGATATATATTGATTTTGAACGTAATATTTGGTGTTTAATTCGTCATCGTATGCTAAAACTCATCGATTTTGTGTTTTTTATCTGATTGTATTTTGCGCAGTATCCGCGCATCGTTAGTCATGTCAATGCATTTTGCTGTGTTCCCGAAGTGATAATGACCCATCGGCTCCTTCTACCACCATACCGCTTAAAGTCTTACTTTCATGCTACATATGCACAAACACATTAGCTGTATATTTACTCCTATACAGAGGTTTATGTGTATCTTATATCTTTATATTAGCGGCGTACTGAAAGGTAATGAAGGAAGTTCAAGCAATATGGTGGACAGGTGCACGGGGGTTGCGTATTATACCTGCGTATACCAGCGCCGTAGGGCCATTGTTAAAAGCCGCAATACAAATACAATACAAATATCCCGCTGCACATACATGCTCATAATAGGCCTATAGGCCTATATGTACCGTTTCTTGTGATTCCGTTCAACATACCTTCTCCGTTTGCCTTTTAAGTGACACCGGGTTTGATCAGCTGGATATCCGTATATACAGAGGTGAATAAGTAAGTAACTAAGTAAGTAAGTAAGTAATGGAATTGTTAACACGCCATATGGCCGTCGACTGCGCGAGGAATCGTAGGTGTTGTTGGGTCACCGATACAGATAGGTTTTGAGCCGCCTTACGAATGTGTCCAGCGAGCTATTGTATTGGCCAGGTAAGCATTGCCATTAGGTAGTGACGCTATATACAAATGAGACAATTAAATATGTATAAATGTACACAGATATGTGTATGTTTCTATGCATATACATATGTATGTATATTAATGTTTCGTAAAAGGCGCTGTAGAAATTCTTTGATAATAATACATGTAAGAGGGTTTTGTGCGGGATATACAATGCATTGCCGGAAGTGGGCCCTCTGTCGAACCCTCTAGCTAGCCTAACTGTCCAGCCAGAGGTTTGATCTTACGTTACAGCTACACACGTTCTCGGGTATACATGCTCTGACGTATAGGTTTGATAATTGTATATGTTCTATGCGCTTATATATTTATATATAGCATGTTTTGTTATGGGGTTGCAACTTATAATATGGTTAATCTCTTTGCCATCAAAGTCGCATACCAGGCTTTGATGTGGTCAGATAAATACATGCATGAAAAAATGGGGCGCTTTCGCACGTGTAATCAGCAATGCCCATATGGATAGTCTTAACGGTCATCGCCAATACCTCTATGAATAGTCCTAATGGACATCGCCAATACCATTATGATTGATCTAATATATGCTTAATGCCTTCAGTACGATAGAGATAAAAGCTGCGAATAGAATTGGTCTGGCTTAGCGGTGAGGCTGTTGAATGCGAAAAGCAGATTTAAACCGAAGTCTATCCTCTCTCTGTAAGGAAGTGAATGCGTGATGGAAACATTTCGTCGTCAAAATCCAACCAAAGAGGACTTGATCGTCTAGGGAAAATGTTCGTTAAACCAGCAGATAGTAGTAGTTCCTCAATTTAACGACATCTTATGGCATCAAAAAACGTTGACGTCGCCCTCCTCCTTTATCCAAGCTTGGGACTGGCACTACCCCCCCCCCAACAAGGCAGTGGCGGAGTTAACCAGTAGATCTGAAGATATATTCAGGTTAATGCGCGCTGGGAGGCTAAGGCGTCAGATCTTCACCTCTGCCATCTGAGTTCGATTCCATATAGTTGTATGAATCCGAGGTAGATTTCATTTTAGACCCATGCATGCATCTACGTTTGTGTCCACGATCTTTCGAAGTTGTCAGCGATCGGGCTTCGAACCGTCGACTGCGTGAGTTCGTCGGGCAGGTAGTGGCAGACCACGAACTGCGAGAACTAACGGTAACATTGAAAGGCTCAAAAGATCTTGTTTTGAGTCAAGAGGACAAGACGCAGACTCATCTCACACAGCGAGAAATTGCACGAGGACTGTGCATTGTTTAGCGCTCAGTTAATGGAATTGTCGAGAAAGACTTTGGATTAAAATGTTTCAAAAGGTGTAAGGTTACTGAACTCACGGGGGCCAACAAGCAGGCAAAACATGAGCGCTTATGGCTTTTGTTAACGCGTTATCCTGCGCATATGGTCCATTTCGTTCTTTCAGTTATGAAAAACTTTTTATTTATCGCTGCACCATCGAGTAATCAAAATGATACTGCCGTCGGAACGAGGAAGAACATTCCTGTGAATAGTTTGCTCACACTCGCTCGACTTTCAATCAATCAGTAACGGTTTCATTCGGTATGTCTGCACTTGCCAGAACATGGATAGCCTACACTTCGTGGAACTTGGCGTTTTAATTAATGCAGCGTAGGCCTACTATCGCAATGTCCTGTCATCGGAGAAGCTCTTACCAGATATACGAGAAATATCAAGTACTACACATTTCAGCAGGATGGAGCTCCAGCGCACCGAACTCGTGATACCGTATAACTTATGACGAACGCAACTCCTAATTTTTGGCCTCCAAACAGTCCAGACCTAAATCCATTAGACTATAAAATCTGGTGACTAATGCTAGAAAAAACCTACAGAGCAAAAATTCGGAATTTCGATGAGCTACGTCAGCGTATCAAACAGGCGTGGGATGAATTCGATCAACGCATAATTGATGCTCAATGCAATGGGTCAGTGGCGGGAGGGCAACACACCCTCCGTCTAAGCCTACGGAGGCATTCTGAGCACAAGTTATAGTTTAATGGGTCAAACATAATAGTTAAATTGGTTGTTCTCCAAATTTAACTAAAAATTCAATTGTTTTAATAATTTTGAGTGCAAGTTATTATTACGTGTTCTATGGGATCGCTTTTTCCACAGACAATGTACATCCGTGAGGCATTTGTAGCACAATGTTCAGTCCTATTTACATATTATTATAATCATACATAGGCCTATGCATCAAACAACGTTATGTCTGTGGCGTCAGACAATGGGGTTGTTATAAACAAGACGAGGTAAACAAGAAAAGTGGGCCTAAACTTCAGACTGTGAATATGTGTATTGTTCGATGTGCCTTAAACTATATCAGTAAGAGAAAACTCATATACAGATGTAGGCCAATCAAAACGAGGCAGGCTGACAGAGCCAGAACAGAGACAGACTTGAATAGACAGGCAAACTGACAAAGCATAAAGACAGACAAACAGATTAAAAGAGAAAAGAGGAGAAAGATGGCTAATTGGCTGAAAAAAGAGCAACTGTTTGACCTTTGAACCGACCCTTGTACCGAATGAAACAACATAATTTGTTGCAGCCTCATCCAAATGGTTTTTAAGGCGAAGCTCAAACGGAAACCGTCAACATGCGGACTACTAAGGCAAACAACAAGCCCAAAAACGAGATCTGAAGATATTAACAAGTCTCTGCGGACTCTTCATGTAGTGATCAGCAGCTCTTGAAAGGCGATGACAGGAGGAAGAACGACTCTGACGATCAGAGAGAAACTGATGACAGAAACGCCTGTGTCACTGGCCTCTTGCGGATCCTCGTTAAGCCGCGTGATGCTGCTGCTGCTGCTATTGACGACGATAATGACGATGTTTATAAGTCTCATCAAGAACTTATGCCACATGTAGGCCTGTGCATCATTGACGCTTGTTCTTCTATGGCATCCAACGAAGTCCTATTATTATAGAAGGTAATAACCGATTATAATCGACTAATCGACAATTATCTGACCCATCTTACGATGCTGCTGCTGCTGCTGATGATGATGAAGTTGAATATAATGTAGGCCTAATAAATCTGCGAAAAGCTCTATTTCGAAATGGCTTTAGATTAGGCCTACAAAATAAAACTGGTATGTTCTATGTTCTGTATCTGACATGTATCTATGTGTACAAATCCTTCTATTCGAATGTCGTTACGTTTTGCCCCGACCCAATGACGTCTTTAATGCCGCATCAGCTTCCGAAGCTACAGCAGCAGCAGCAGCAGCAGCAGCAGCAGCAGCAGCAGCAGCAGCAGCAGCAGCGAAATAGCTATCAAGCAGACATCGACAACAGCAGACAAATACATGCAACTTTAATGCCACTGTTTCGCTAATTAGTCCTTAATGAGTACCAATTAAAAGCGATGGGGCGTCGATGCAAAGCATATTGCTGCCCGAGCAAATGAATAGATGATCTAGGATTATGGAATTAGTCTCTCTGTCTGTCTGTCTGTCTGTCTCTTCTGTCTCTGTCTCTCTCTTTCTCTCTCTGTCTCTCTCTGTCAGTCTGTCTTTGTCTCTGTCTGTCTCTGCCTGTCTCTGCCTGTCTCTGTCTGTCTCTGTCACTGTCTCTCTATTTCTCTATGTCTGTCTGTCTGTCTCTCTCTCTCTGATGCTTCCTTGTCACTGCAGTGTATGAACACGACTCATTGGTGCTTCGATGTTGGCATCTTGATTGATTAGTCTCCTGCTACTCGATAGCTTACAACATTTGTCATGATCTCGCAGGAGCTTATTTCATACTCTGTAAATATTCATGTGTCGGCCATTTAGGCTCCATGTCGGCCTAACAGATCGGTCTATAAATGGGTTTTCGTTCTGTCAGATCTGTGATATCACTGAGGTCTAAACTTAAGACTCGTCTGTTTCAACTTGCTTACCCAGCGTAGCCTAACTTCCGGTTTCTCTGACCAGTAGGAATTTGATCTGGATTCTCCAATGGATTATGAGTTTGATTACGATTTCACTTGAAGCGACCATCGATTGATGCCTTGGCATTAAGATAACGGCGCTATAGAAGTCATCAGATTAGATTAGTCCTATAGTTTATTTGTCTAAATGCAGATCATATTGACCTTATATCTGGCTTATATATAGCTATAGTATACCTTTGGTACATTTGCCTAGAAGTATACCATATTGGCCCTATACCTGTCTATATATATATATATATATATATATTTATATATATATATATATAGTGCATTTCCCTAGACGCAGATCTCAGTATATCTGTCAAACGATAACCTACATTTGCCTATAGCGTTGACCATATACACCCTGTACTTAGCGAAAAAAGGCATCGCTTGGTGTAAGCTGTTGGGCCACACTTGCAAGTGAAGTAGCAATAAATGAATCATAAAAATGAGGTCGTATCTTGAGTTTTTGCTTTACGAAAATTAGCAAAAACAATCAATAATTATTGTTTGTGATTTATGTCGAAAATCTGTGAAGAGACGATTAGTCATCATTGATCGAAAAAGGAAAACGTCCGAAAGAAAAAGAGAACGAATTACGAAATTCCAATAATTCATGAATTATTTATCAAAATGTAATCCTGCATAATTTGCCAACAAAAATTAATATTATTTAATCATTAATACGCTGATTGATTTGTTGAATGTAGAATTGATCCTATAAAGCGATATGACGACATTTGAAGCGTCAACGGTGATTTACGATGAGATCCGATCGACCTTATTTGAGATCGATGATAACAATTCATCAATCGGATTAATGACTAGTGGTGCAGGAAACAGAAGTGGAAACTACGAAGGATTCTGTAGTCCTTTCGGATTCCAGTTCTTTGTAAACACGATTTTCATCGGCCTGCTGTGCATTTTCGGACTGGCCGGAAACACGATCTCGATACTTGTTCTGCAGAAAGACCGACACAACCGCGTCCCCGTCTTCCTGCTCCAGTCACTAGCTATCGCCGACAACTCTGTCCTCTGCATTGGCTTCCTCGCGCTGTCTCTTTTCTACGGTACGAGTAATATTGTCACGAACGACAGCCGATTCTTAAGCTTCAGACACTTCGTTTTAAAGTACATTAATCCGTTGGGTAACATCGCGCTGAGCGTCGGCACTTGGCTGACCGTTCTCCTTGCCGTCAACCGCTACGTTGCTATCTGCCGACCCTTCAAGGCCAAACGCTGGCTGACGATGGCTTACGCCCGTGTCCAGGTCGCCCTTGTGGTCACATTCTGCGTGCTTCTAAATGCCCCGATGGTACTTCGGTTCGGCGATTCTCCGTGTGCAAACAGTTCGTCCAACTGCTCCGATGTACAACTGTCGGCCCTGGCGAAAGAGAAATGGTTCGGATTATACTACTTGAACGTCTTCTACGTACCGACCGTGTACATCTTACCTCTCGTCTTTCTCGCTGGGTTAAATGTTCCTATCATTCGTCAGGTACAGAAATCGAGGCTTCGAATGAAGCGCAACTCTCTGTCCTACAGCGGCCGACAGGAGACCAACATAACGATCGTCTTGGTTGTTATCGTTCTGGAAATGATCTTCTGTCACACCCCCGACCGCATCGTCCAGGTAATCAGAGCATGCGACGTGATATTCAACGGCCGGGTAGACATACCGCGATGCCCTGATTCCATGTTCATAGTCCAGAATATGACCAATCTGTTCGTGATGGCCAACGCTTCGACGAACTTTATCGTCTACTATGTCTTAAGGAAACGATTTCGTAGGATACTAGGTCAGAAGCTGTGCTGCGGACGGGGATCGAACCCCGCCGGACCAGACCAGAGCCCTCTGCCCTCTACGGCCAACGGTGGCTCGCTTTGTCACAGTCACTCGCATCATAAGCATCATCATCACCATCACTGTTGTCATAAATATCGTCATCGCAAGTCGTCTGCCGAAGAGGATGTTAAGGCGACTACGCTTATAGACCGATATAGGCTGACGAAGAAAAGGGACAGTAAACAGATATGCCTTCTTAAAGTCAACAACACATGCATGTAATCATCATCGTTCTCGTCGTCATCATCATCATCATCATCATCACTAACAACAACGACATCGTTAGCACTAACAACATGGTTTGATACCTGTCGACCTACTACATAAACCTTTATGTAAGAAATTTTATTCAATTTTATTGTGTACAGTTTCGACACAAGAGAATTTCAAAGGGTTATTTGCCTCCAGTCGTACAAATTCAAGAGTTTTGGTGATTCTACTGATTTAAAAATATCGTGTCAGGGCATCTAAACCCCATTCGTAAGCCCTGTAGACTCATGAGCGCAGGTCTATTCACTTAAAGCACTTGTTACGTGAGCATTCAGAGCATCTGGCCTATGTGGCCAAACTGGTCGCCCAACATCAGAATTTCTTGGGTCATTCATAAGCAACCATGGATGCTGTCTCCACCGGCTTGTTACCCCAATCCTGGCCTGGCACCGAGGCTGACCAAACAACCTGGCTTCTGATTTAGGGCATGCGATTATAGCACTGGCGACAAAGTTGATCTCCCTCACGCAGTAATCGTAATCGTAATTCCGAGAATTCCACAGCGCCCGACGAAAGCCCCGCCGCGGGGACCAGCTTATTCACAGGCGCTCAGTCAAAACAAAATCGATAGGCAAAATGGTCCGGTTCCAGGTTAAGATCCAAAAGTCAGACGGAGAGATTGTGTGGAGCTGAGAGTTTTGGGAGATTTACATTTACATTACCAACTGACTGTATAAGTAGGCAAATAACAAGATCTGACAGAGCGGACAGCTTGAGAAAGTGCATCTCAGAAACTAGGTCAGCCGCCAAAAATCTGGGTTACTCGGTCAAGTTTCAAGTCGTGTCACAAACAGAGCAGGGCAGTCGAAGAATCTCGTGGCAGAATGAGGATCTGAGGATAAGCAGTTCGTCTTCTGGTTGGCTGTGTTGAAGTCAAACAGCGCTTCCTTTTAAACTGCACACCTGTCGACATCTAAAGTCCCTTTGTCTCTTGTTCTTTTATTTATGCATTTATTAGACGTCAATGTCTAAGGACTAGGCATCAATCGATGGCGCTGGGCAATTGTGAGCGAAGGATTTGCTCAGGGTCTCTACACAGTAACCGTGATATTTGTCCATCTTCATTAGTGTAAGTCCATAAACGATGTCCTCTCTCTATCAGATGACCCGATTATCGTGCTACAAATTGAATCGCTCGGCTACTTTCTCCCAAATGCAAGTCTACTATAATTTGATCTCATGAAGTCTTCATCTACCGTCCATTTCGATAAAAACCGACCTCGTTTGCATTCGGTTGTTTTATTTGGAACATTTACAGCTAGGGCTGCCAACCATCCCGGATTCGCCTGGACAGACCTGGAATCGGCCTTGTGCGTCCCGTGTCCCGGATTGATCCCAAATTGTCCCGGAACTTGGTGTAAATATCCACTTCACCAAATGTTGAACTTCTTTTCGCACGCTAAGCTCGAACCGCCGGCAGTAAATAAGTTTTACAGGCTGACCATAGAATAGAGGGATAGTTAGGTTAGTAGACCAAATAAATGACATCTGCAAATTGCATGCATCATGCATGTATATATGAACTTCGCTCGTGCTATGCACTGAAGCCTCGTGGGTTACTGGAATATAATAAACGCTTTGCTCTTGAAGTTGATTGAAATTTTATATATAGATCACTTGTCTCTTGATGATTTGAGTCAAATCATTTGACTGTAATTTTTAACGACTATTTGCAGTAGATCCTACATTAGGCTAAACGCAGCATGAGTTACATACAGTGATGTGGACAGGGTAAATTGGTACATGGCATATCGAGTGACTATGCGGGCGTCCCGGATTGGCAGAATCAAAAGTTGGCAGCCCTATTTAGTTAGCTACATCGGTAAGTGCGTATGCCAAGGAGCCTCTGTGCGTGAGGATCCCCAGGTTCGCGTCCCAGTCGTGGCTTATTTCAGAGATTTAAATCTCGGGCTAGTACGGTCGTGCACGGGGACCTTAAATGGCGTGGCGTCCATTCAAACGGGCAGCGGTGGTGAAGGATATGACCCGAAATGAGCAGGGTCGAGGCCATACGGTCACTATATAAAACCTATACATTTACATTTATTTACAACAGGTTACTTTTACAGACAATACTTTTTCGACAGTAAGTCAGTCGTCCTAATGTTCCGACAAGGAGATAAGTCAACGTAGAGTCTAGACATCTTCGTCATAGGCGATGCATAGCATGTATATAGTACAAAATAATAGCTGAAAACTGATCAATTCGAAAAGGCTAAACACATTAAAGAAAACTATATATACATACGTGCTCCATGTTTACAAATTATAACGATTTTGTTAAGCAGGTTAAGCAGATTTGTTATCAAGGGATGACAATTGTTTATTGTTTTAAATTGGCTTTAAAGAATAATGTACATTTTCACGTCGCTTATTTATCAGATGATGTTTTATTATAATTGTTACACTACGGTTTATATATATGTATATATATATATATATATTACAGTCTTATATAGGGCCTATATTAATCTTCTCTTGACCTGTAGACCTATATATAACCATATACACTTTAGTAGGCCTAGTCCCAGCGATCAGTCGCTAAGGAATTGCCCACTGACTTCATGAGTTGGCGACTGACTTAACGACTTAGCCGATTAAGTCTTATGTTTATCAACTGACTAAGTCGCTTGGACTTGCACTGTCGACTGGCTTACCGACTTGCTATCGACTTCTTAGGTAATGCGGTTAATCTCTGTTTCACCAAACAAACATTGGTAATCCCACTCACTGATGTATAATATTAATAAATAGAGATCACTGGTCCCACTGATGTATAGAGATCACTGGGTAGTCCTATCCTGCGCATGTAATCTTGTATACGCCCAGAATGCGTGTTGTATATTCAGGGAAACAAAGGAGAAAATATCGCTAATACGCGTGTCATCCATATGCGACTGATCCATTCTGGCCTTTGTAAAATAAAACACAAAAGACAACAAATGTTAATTAATCTCTCTAATGAGAAATGAAGCTCGGGTCGCTGTCAATCCCCAGTACTAAGCGTAGCCTAGGCTACATATTCTAAATAGGGCATTATACCTTGCGTTCAATACTGAATTGTGAATTCGCGTTTCAATAAATATTAGCGTTTACAATTCAGGTCACAGGGAGCTGATTACATGGCCTATATTTCCTACGGTTTTTCTAGAACCACCTATGGCTAATATATGCTTCTATCATGTTCTAATTACTCCTATAGCGCCGTCGCCATAATGCCCAAACCATCAATCGATGATCGCTTCAAGTGAAATCGTAATAAAAATCATAATCCGTTGGAGAAGCCTGGTCGTACTTCTGTAGGTCGGGGAAACCAGTAGTTAGGGTATCGAGATACGGTGGGTAAACAGATAGAAACAGTTAGTTATCCAGACACTTCATATAACGCCTTTTCAGTGCCTCTCACAAAAGCTCTGCCTTCGACCTAACATAAATGAAAGTATAGCCTACGTTTTACTAGAAACAATGAGTTCATTAATAAGCACACAGTGCTCATATAACTAAAAGAGTTGCCCCCGCACACACGCAGAGCCCAACCGACGGATTCCCATTTTCTGACAGCCATGGACTCTCGTTGGGGCCACATTGGATTCGTGGCTGGCCACTAGTTACCTACTGGTTTAGTTAGCTTCATCGGTAAGTGCGTACGACAGAGAGCCCCTGTGCGTGAGGATCCCCGGTTGGCATATCGAAAGTGGCTTATATCAGAGATTTTAATCTAGGGCTAGCACGGTCCGTACACGGGGACCTTAAATGGCGCAGCGCCCATTCAAACGGGCAGCGGTGGTGAAGGATATCACCCAATAAACTCATTGCAAAACGAGCAGGGTCGAGGCCATACGCTCGCTGTATAAAAACTATACATTTACATTTGTACATTTACCACCAGTGGCTGTGGACCAAAGTTGACGGTCGACAGCGTGTTTTTATCAGTTGTCGTTGTTATTATTATTATTATTATTATTATTATTATTATTATTATTATTATTATTATTATTATTATTATTACTATTACGATTTTAATGGCTATACTGGCGCCAAAGAAATGAACGATAAGTACAGGGTATTTTCCGGTTCCGATTTAATGTTATTGATGCGATCTGAAACTGAACACGTAGAGTTTATATTCTGTGCGATTTTTTTAGTTTATTTGGATTTATACACTGTTTTCTCAAAAATACCTTTGAAAATGGGACGTAAAGGTCGTAAAGGTTTTAACTGGAAGGCGCGCCAAAATAATACACCTGAAGCTCGAAAAACTCCAGGCAATGTTGTTAAGGTAAGCGGTAACCACGTGTTTTGCAGTATAACAGTGCCACGGAAAAATGCTGCTTCACAGGTGCTTATCCATACCAACCGGCAATATTGCCTTTCGGTGTCCTAAATGTAAATACATATGTCAAATCGGGTAGAATTTCGGTTTCGCCCGCCTGCGGCCGATCACGTGTAAACATTATTGTAGCCCAAGAGTGCGAAAACTATAGCGCTGCAAGATTTTAAGTAAGTAAGCGATCAGACGTCGGCATGCGCTACAGATTGAAAAGGCAATGTGGTACAAGTTGCGATTTGTTTTTCCATTATATCTGCAACAGTTGGTCTGGCGAAGTTTTCCCTTCGTCGTGAAAACATTTTCGCAAACATTCCTTTGTGTCACAGAAACTTGCTCAGTTTCATAGTTTCTATCAATAACTAAAAGTTTTCCCAGAAATATGTCTTACCCTGAGCATAGATATTTGATTACTTACTTATTTGTTGGACATGGCCAATTATGACAAGTATGGAGCTGAAACATTACGATTTGTCAGATCGAAAGAATTATGTGCTACCAGATCTGCTAACCTGTCGAAATGCAGGTAAAAAGAATGTTTCGAAAGGGCATGTTTAACTACAGCACAAACTCTGCTGTGATGAGTGTAGTTGCTCCTCCAATGCCAATAAAGTTACCAGTTTGCACCAGCGCAATTTGATATACAGAGGCACATCCATTGTCTAGACTCAAACTCCCAAAGGGTATCTTGCTCAAGTCATGTCTTTTTAGCTCTGTTAGAGAACAGTGTTTTAGGATCTTTGAAGAAGAAGAGCACTCCTTAAGCAAACGCAACTTTAGCAACTCTGTTTTTCTTGGCATCAGCATATGAGTAGGTGGCTAATCCTCTCCCTTGCTTCCTGATCTTCCCAATGACAGAGTATGGTCAATGTACTCACTTTATAGCTGAGTTCACTAGGGGGCACAAGTGGAACAGACGTCTTAAAATATCTTTTTGTCCTGATGAGAAGTTGAATCCCAACCTGTCCAGCATGCTAACCACTAGACTGCTGCTCATCCTATTTAGCGGCCTTGAAAGGTTCTTCAAACTTAAAAGGTACTATGTACTCAGGTAAAAATCACATCTGCGTCCATCGACTATATGATGCACAGATAAATCTGTTTATTATTGGTAAAATAAAAAATACAGTTTTATCACAACGATGTGTGTAATAACATTTTGGACACAAGTTGGTAAAATGCTTAAAAGAGGCTTCTTGTTGAAATGTTGCAGGATTTAGTGGAAATACCTGGGGTTGATGCTCTCCCATCGAGGAAGAAGAGGTTAATTAAACTGAAGGAAAAAAAGGAAGGGCCAAAAAAGTGCCTTTCAAAGAAGGAGAAAAGGAAGTTAACTTGCATTCTAAAGGCAAAGGCACAAAAAACACTGGTTAGCTTTTAACTTGACTAACAATTTTCTATTTTCTTGAAAATTTGCTCATTAAGCTCACTGCTGTTACTTTAATTAACTGTTTCAGTTTAGTTCATAAGCAGTGTTGTTTTGTGGTTTATATTTATTATAATAATTTTTAAAATTGTTTCTAAGGTTTTTACTTTTATACTGAAGCAAATATAGAACTTTATTTTTTCATTTTCCAGTGGAAAGTTTTTCAACAATAGAAATCCTTTTAGATTTTATGGAATCACAAATTTTGGATCATGCTGTAGCTCAGTCGACATCTTACAGACAAAAATTTAGCTCATCTGCTCTGATTCTAATTTTTTAGCGTACTGATCTGCTTCAACGCCTTGCCGAAGTGCAAGCCAAACCAGAAGAGTTGAAATGTCTAACTTCGACTGCAGACATGCAGTCGAGAAAAACAAAAAGGTTGTAGTTGGTTTTGTCTTAGACATTTATTTAATTCAACGTTAAATTGAGTGGGTACAGGGAATGGGCGCACGATAGCAGAATGGTAACACACTGGCACGAAGAGCAGAAGGTAGCGGGTTCAAACCCCGCTAGCCCCACAAAAAGGTCGACTCAGCCTTCCGCTACTCCCTAGATGGCGGCAGGAAAATGAGTAGCAGTTTCACTGCGATGGTAACCTCGGGTTCAGCGGAAAGACCTGGCCACCTACCGCCGATGTATGGCAATGCCACCTGAGGGCTGATGGCCTAGCACCGGAGATTAGCACCGGGCCCGAGACTCGAAACGAGTATGGGCAAAACCTTTACCTTTACCTTTTACAGGGAATTTGCTTTTGTGAAAAGGTTACTTTTTGTTTAGACAGTTATTTAGAAGTTTTACCAATTGACTTATTTTTAAATGTATTATTTTTGCATGCCTTGGATGAATACAGTGCTTTAAACATGTTCTTCTGATAACAAAGCCTGCATTTAAATATGCTTTAGGTAATTGCTTAAAAATTTAACATGAATTATTAGTTTTGAACAAGCAATAATGCTAGTGGTTGCTTTATGTTTACAGAAAAAGAACAGATGATAAAGATGACTTGCAAGGTCAAGAAAAGAAAGTGCATGTGGAAGAAATATCAGAATCAGACAGTGATTCTGATGATTCAGATCTAGAAGTCAGCAGCCAACAGGTTACTGACGAAAGTAGCCAACAGGTTACTGACGAAAGTAGCCAACAGGTTGCTGACAAAAGTAACCAACAGGTTGCTCAAGTCAGCAACCAACAGGTTGCCAGAGTCGGCAGTCCACAGGTTGCGGAAGCAAGCACCCAGCAAGCGAGTGATGTCAAAAATCTGCAGAAAGAAAGTGCCCCACAGGTAGGTGGTGTGAAGTTTAATGTTTAGATTTGTTCACATTGATTTAGCTTGTAGTTTTTGTTATTGAGAAATAGACTGCTAATATATGGATGTTTATTTAATTTGTTTTGAATGTCATTTGTGTGTAAGTATGTGTTGATGGGTATACAGTGGAGCGTCATTTTAATGTGCTTCATTATGAAGCAAATTCTGGTATAAAACAGTTGAGGACGTTGACCAGAAATTCAGTTCACTTTTACAAAATGACCTCGTTTTAAGACAGTTCACAGAAAGCATTATAAGGAGATTCTGGTGTATTTGAACTTGTTAAATTTTTCGTGCAGAAACCGGCAGAGCTGACTGAAGAAAAGGGCGAAACAAGTGAACGCATCAAAAAAGTTCACATTGATGTTAACAGAAGTGAAGAGATACAGGTTGGTTAATAATGCAGTCAGCTTCTTGAAACATGACAGGCAGGAAGATGATGAGTCCAGTAAACTTCTTAATCCGTTGTTGCAGCTAAAATGCAGGCCACCATATTTTAAAGTGAATTTGTTTGAGTTGTTTTTAAAAATTGCTACCACTGAAATATGAGGTATTTCGTTGCTAGAAATAATCAGTTACTGCAGCAAAACAAAATGAAAGATGAATGCTAAAGTTTTTGTGGTAAGATTTCAAGTGTATTGCTTTTAATTTCAATCATGTTTAAAATGTTTTATATGCAGAAACAAAGAGAACTTCTACCAATTTATATGGAAGAGCAAATGATAATGGAAAAAATCAATGAAAATCCAGTGATTATAATTTGTGGTGAGACCGGATCTGGAAAGACAACACAGGTTCCACAGTTCCTCTACGAAGCTGGATATGCACAGTGAGTTCCTTTTCAAGTCAGTGTTTCAAACATCATTTTGATGTTTCAATACTGTTACTTTGATTCTTAATTTTAAATAAGTTTTTGTTATGCCTTTTTGTTATCAGTCTTAATTGTGGAATAAATTTATAAAGCGTTTGCGAGTAATTTTTCGATTATTTTTGGAAAAAAGGATTGGATCATTTTATATTTTGTGTTTAAATTTGCATTATTTTAATAATGAATGCAAAAGAATCAAATAAGGCAAATAGAAAAAAATGGATGCGAAAAAAAAACAGATTTAGTGTACTGTTATGTGAAAAGTTTTGAAATGACAGACCCAGTATTATGCTAACATGTGATCAGTACCAGCCATCACGAAAAATCAGACATATTATGAGTTAGAAATCTTCTGTTTAAGGCATTTTAATATTACTGGCTTACAAACTGACTTTGCAGTGAAGTTTCAGTATTTGGTAATTTGCTAATTTTTTAGTTCAAATGGCGTAATAGGAGTGACTCAGCCACGAAGGGTTGCTGCCATTTCCATGTCAAAGCGAGTTGCAAAAGAAATGGGGCTGCCGTCAGGGTGAGTTAGCATTTTGTTCACTTGTTGAACTTTCTGTGTTAAAAAGTGACTGATTTCTTATTTGCTTCTGGAAATTTTAATTTTAAAATTAAGCATTTGAAAATGGAAGCTCTGTAGAAACTATGCAGTCATGGAGAAAACTATTTGATCAGCAAGCAAACTATTTTATCTTGGAGATACATTTTGGTTGTTAAAAAGTTACGCTGTTGTTAATTGTAAGTGCTATTGTTACTTAGCGTGACACCTAAGAAGTGAAGGATTTTATTTTGTTTTTATGTTATGTACTCATACTGTGTTTAGAGTTTTAGCATGTGGTTGTGTTATCTTTGCCAGGGAAGTCTCCTACCAGATCAGATTTGATCGCAAAACTGTAACGAAAAACACAAAGATCAAGTTCATGACTGATGGTATTCTTCTTAAAGAACTTCAGGAGGTCTGTTTATTCTGATGATTGTTTTCTTAGTTCAGCACACAAGTTTTATATTGTCTGGTTTTACTGATTTATTTCATTTCAAACATTTTATTTTTATGGGCATTTCATTTTCGCGGCCCTTTCAGCATGGGCTGTCACAGGCTCACTCAGCACGACCATATGACAGAATATTGGTGGTGCTGAGCAATTGTGAGTGAAGGACTTACTCAAGCTCCCTATACGGCAACCGTCTCAGGGTAGGCTTCAAAAATCGCACTCTCCACATTACACGCCTAGGGCTCTAACCAGTGAACTACACTGTACCATGCCCATATATTGCAAATGCAGTCGGTGATTTATCTTAATCTGCTTTGTTCTGTGTTTTAAGAAATAGTTAATGGTTGTCGAAGACAAATACTTCATTGCCTTAGAATTATGAGTGATGCCATCACAGTGTGCATGGTTGATTGGTTAAGGCCTCCCTTGAATGGTGAAGAATGCTTGTTCAAGCCTTCCCTAAGACAATTACTGTGTAAGGGGCTTGAGTTTTGAGAACTGCTTTGTCAGTAGACAGTGGTGTTATGTAAGTACATAATCAGCTGGCATCTGTACCCAGTGCAGAAATTGCTGAGATGGCATGTGCTCATGAATGTATTTAATCATAAAAAACAATTTACTATTGGAGTTACTTGTCAACCAGCTTTAGTTTTAAGAATTTTTTTTGTTTATTGCGTCTTTGTTTGTGCTTAGTTGTTTTGTTCCCTGAATATTACTTTATATTGTGTTGTGCAGGACTGTGAGTTACTTAACTACAGCGTAATCATTCTGGATGAGGCACACGAACGAAGTGTCTACACTGATATTCTTTTGGGTCTCCTATCCCGCGTAATCAAAATCAGAAAAAAGGTTCGTCAGTTCATGTTCTGCAGATTTGTTGAAGTATTTGAAATGTCTGCATTTCCTAATCACGTAACTGTTCCCATGAACAACAGAAGCACAACACATTTTAACACATGCAAATCAAATAAACTTTATGCTATGTGTTAAAATGTGCTGTGCTTCTGTTCTTATGTTAAAATAGTCTTTGCTAACCAGATGAATTACAGTATTGTATATGCTGTATTGTATAAGTATTGTATATACTGTATTGTATAAGGCACTGAGTCATCTGCAAATATTATTTTCGAGAATTTTTTATTAATGTTTATATCTGTGGAATCAAATAATGTAGATTAACCAATGCCTTATAACAGTGACATAAGAAAAGAAAGCTGATGATTGATACAAGTTGTGTTGATGGAGTTCGTTGTTTCTGATTGCATAGAACCAAAATCCTCTGAAACTGATTCTGATGTCAGCCACCCTGCGTGTTGCAGATTTTACAGAAAATCGGAATCTCTTTGATGTTCCACCGCCGGTGATTGAGGTAAAGTTCGGCCTATGCAGTCTTATGTATAAAATTTGTTAAAAGTTTGATTTGGATTTTCATGTTTGTTTGGTTTCATAGAACTTTTCCTTGTTTATTTCCACTGGGACTGTTTGTCTACACATGAATATAATAACCACTAGCTGTTTTACGGTTGCAAACAGCCTGTATTAGAAAAGTTCTTTGCTTTTATTTGACTTTGAAGTTTCGGTTTGCTAGTTGGACATTTATTATTTTATAAGGGTCACTTATATTGCCAAAATTTTGCAGTTAACAATTGCATTACTTATTTATGGTTCTGTTGCGGTTAAGGTCAAATCAAGGCAGTTTGAAGTCACTGTTCATTTCAATCGCCGAACTCCAGCATACGATTACTTAGGGGAGGCCTTTAAGAAGGTGAGAAAATAATGCTTTTTGTTAAAGTTTGAGGCTATAGTTAAAAGGTGATATGCCCTAAAGGTTTACTTTGCTCTGCTTTTAATGACTTGGGTGCAAGGCTTGCTCTGTCTTTGCCAAAACTCAATGTTAGGCTGCCAGCCTTGTGACCGACATGTTATGTAATCAGTCCAGAATCTAGAATTCCTGCAATATGAGCGAAGTTATGCATTAATAACGACGAAGATCAGTCTTTTGAGCCAGCTCCAAGAAAGATGTTCTTAGAAATGACTTTGTTTTCTTGGCTACTTCTGGACAGTCGTTGGATCTCTTACCATCTAGTTTCTTCAGTGTTAGTTCAAACTCGTGCAAATGCATACAAAATATTTGTGGTTTTCAGGTTTGTAAGATTCACCGCACATTGCCACATGGAGGCATTCTAGTCTTTGTCACTAGTCGACAAGAGGTTGAGACGCTCTGTTCTAAGCTTCGTAAAGCATACCCATTCTTAACTACCTCAAGCACTGGTAAGTCTTTTTATTGCCATGTATTTGCAGGAGTTTGC
Organism: Norana najaformis; assembly: GCA_964023275.1. Classification (NCBI taxonomy): domain Eukaryota; kingdom Metazoa; phylum Annelida; class Clitellata; order Crassiclitellata; family Hormogastridae; genus Norana; species Norana najaformis. Next base: position 23,653,219 of record OZ029922.1, read on the forward strand.
ATTAGAATTTTGCTGTACCTATGTGGTATCATAACCTAAACACAGCACATAATAATTCCAATCTTCTTACATCTTGTGCTGGGGTGGTTGTGTTGCTTTCTTCCATTGGGCAAATTTGTGTACAAACCTTTACCACCTTGGAGGTTCTATTAATTTTCTAGAGATGCTTTATTTGGTGCTAAAGTTTGACTCTAAGACTGCAGTTTATTTTTAAAATTTGTAACTAATTGCAGAAACTGGTGTTTTTATATTATTGTTTTTTGTATATGAGTATAAACTTTTTGTGTTTTATGGCTGGGCTCAGGTACACAGGAGGAGTTACCACAGCCAAAAAAACAAAAGAAATGCAACAGAAATTTAAGAAATTTGCCAAAAGTTGATTTAGACAAGTGAGTTGTTTTAGTTTGACATGCATGACATTCAACACGGTAGTATACAGCAACTGCTTGTCGTACAGTTGCATTGCTGGAAGCTGGTTAGCCAGTTATATATTTGGTTGTCTTGCATGTTGCTTGTTGTTTTTCATTAAATTTTAGTGGATGAAATTTACTATGAATGTTTTCCAGATCTGGTTGCAATGCTGTGAATATACTAACATGAAACTTGCCACTGTTGATTTTTTTCTTGAATCAGAAAGTTCTGTTATAATATATTTGCTGAATTGGATTTCCCCCAAGTTATGTTGTTCGTGAAAAGTGGTGAAACGCTGTGAGATGTTTTGTGTTTCAGTTATTCGTCGTCGCTCAAAGCAAATGAAGACGATGGTAATGGTGGCATAATAGAAGATTCGGAGAATGAGAATTTTGAGAGTGAAGATGAAGACGAAGAGGTTAAATTGAACATCCTGTCTTGTATGCTGGTTCTTAGTATGAATCTGTGGTTAGTGTGCTTGGAAATACAATGTTGTTTCGATAACGTTATGTGGCAAGGAAGCAGTACATGTTGGATAACAAGCTAAGGTTTTGGTTAAGTGATTAAGAATAAAGCAAGACTCTTGGTCAAATACTCTCAAATCTTAGTCAGATCTTGGTCAAATCCTCTCAAATCTTAGTCAAATCCTGGCAAATCTTGGTCAAATAATGGCAAATCTTGGTCAAATACTGGCAAATCTTGGTCAAATAATGGCAAATCTTGGTCAAATATTGGCAAATCTTGGTCAAATCCTCTCAAATCTTGGTCAAATCCTGGCAAATCTTGGTCAAATCCTGGCAAATCTGGGACATATGCTGTCAAATATTGGTCATAACCTGGTGAAGGTACCACAGAAATTATATTATAAAAACTGTGTTACAGCATTGAAGTTATTGTAGTGAATTTGAATCTGACAAATGTGCACATGTTTATTATTGCGGCTGCTGTGCGGTTATGTTTATTATGGATCCCTGTAGAACTTGCTTTGTTTATGTGCTTGACAGACTTTAGCATGTGATTCTGAAGCATCTGAAAGGGAACCAATATATGCATTGCCTCTGTATTCTATGCTGGCTGAAGATAAGCAAGAAAAAGTGAGTCATGTGTTTCAGCCATTTAGTTGATTTAACAAATTATTCAAGTAGTTCAATCAATTGAATGTATGGTTAATCACCCAGACAATCACTCATTACTGGTATTTTTACGTTTCAATGATCCGTTCACGGTTTTGATCTTATAAATCAGAAAACTGCTTGGATGAACTGAAAAGGTACGTTCTAGAAGAAAATGGTTCATGCGTTTTAGGACTGAAATAAGTGTTTAAAAAGAAGTACTGGTAATTAATAGCATGGACGGAAAGAAGTGAAAGATGTGTTTCTAACAGGGCTAGAGAAAATACTGAATTTCAAATTTAAATGATTAAAGATACCACAGCTCGAAGTAATTTGACTGAAATATAGCTACTGGCGCCTCCTGATGCCTTTGGGAGCCATTGCCAGTTCATGTTAAAACGTGTTTGAGCTAAAATAAAGTAATAAAGTCACATATCAGAATTCTTGTAATAATGAAGAGCGTTGCCAAGAGGTTCTGGTGTACTATGGATGGTTACTATTGTGAGCTGCTGAATTTCTTGGTTCTGTTGATTTTAGGTGTTCGAGAAGCCTCCCTCTGGCTGCAGGCTGTGCATAGTTGCCACAAATGTTGCAGAAACTTCCATAACAATTCCCAACATCAAATACGTCGTTGATACTGGAAAGGTAGGTTTGGTATTTAAGAGCTAATTAAATCGCAAACCAGCGGAAGCAGGCGAAATCTTAGATTTCTTTGACTTAAGTCCAGACATTTTGACAGTTTTTTTATTATGGAACCTGATTAGTTGACTTTATGTAACCAGTTTATGGCTGCCATGTGACTCTAACATCAGAACCATTGAATGTTGTAATCATAAGTAGCAGGCTATTTTGGGGTGCTTTTTACATTCCAGTGCCTGCTTTAGTGACGAAATATTGAATACGTGATTGTTAACTTTCTCTTATAATATAAAGATGTAAGCAGATAAAGGCAAATAAAGCAGTGAGTGAATACAGTTTCCACTGACAGAAAACCTGTCAGACGTTTTTATGATGTTGCACATTAGTATGATACATTCGTAATTTTCTATCAGAATTTTTTGTGTGATTTCGCTTATTTGGTTTTTGATATTGCGAAAGTTTTGTTTTTGCTTAAACTGCTAAGTGGACTGGATTTATGCAGGTTAAAACAAAACTATACGACAACGTGACAGGAGTATCAACTTTTCGTATAACGTGGATATCAAAGGCCTCTGCAAATCAGAGAATGGGACGCGCAGGCCGTACGGGACCTGGCCATTGCTATAGGTAACCTTTACTTTTTGATGTAATCTAAACACTTCTATGATGTTGATATAAAATGCAAAGTGAACACACTGAAACTCACACAGTCCAATTGTGAAACATTTGTCAACTAGGATCAGTCAGGTAAATAAGGCAAAACAAGTGAAATAAGATAAACCAAGTATTTATAAGTTTTTATAAATTTAATTTCGCTATAGGATATCTTTGTTACAATGAAACATCAGCGTAACATGGTTTTTGATATGACAACCCCAAGGCAGGCATTCTCAGAAAACCAAGAATTAAAAAATATAATAGATTTAATTCAGCTTTAGGACTTGTCATCATCGAGCGCCTCTGAGGAGTTTACCTCGAAGTGGCACTTTATAAATTTTTGATTACATTACATTATAAATCTAATTATAATATGATAATTGATGTGGCCCCAAGGGAAGCATTATAATAAGGTTCACGTGTACAGCTTGTGCTTTGTAACTCTTGTGACTTGTACGTGACGTTGATATTGGGTTGAACTTTTGTGCTGACTCGAACTGTTCCGCTTAGGTTGTACTCCTCGGCTGTTTTCATGGATTTTGAAGAATTCAGTGCTCCGGAGATAATGAGGCGACCTGTTGATGATTTGTTTCTGGTGCTAAAGGTTTGCGTTTCTTGATGTTAATTCATCTGCTGATCAATTGTAAGTCTTTCAGCACTAAATGATACCTCCTCACGGACTTGCTTTTGTGAGTAAGTAAGAAGGTCTCCCATGTCTTAGGCCTTTGAGCTGGCAGTGGACATCCTTGACATGGACTTTGTGTGCACAAACAGCTTGCTCAGGCTCATTGCACAGAATCGCACCTGCTACCACGTGATCATCAACCAAACTCGTTTCTTTTGCTGTCTAGCAGTAACTCATCCGATGCCTAAATACATCTAACTTACTCAAACAATGTCTATAGCACTGTTATCATAATACAAAGACATCAATTGATGGTCACTTCAAAGTCCACATTTAGAATCCATTTGATAAAATTAGTCAAGAATACTAATGAAGCTGAACCTTCCTGAGTAGAATTAGAGTAGAGTTAAGACCTTGTTACTGAGAATTCAACAGAATTAAAACTTTATAAAACATAACCTGATTCAAGTTTTGTCAAAGTCTGCTTTGCGTTAATTTGCACTGTTTACTAAAATGTTTTAGGATATTGGAGTTCCAAGTGTTATTACTTTTCCGTTTCCAACTCCTCCTCCTCTCGAAGCATTACAGGTAATTTATCAATTTTTATTAATTTTTATTTTTAAATGGTTTAATTTTCTAGACTTTGATGAGAGACCCAGTAGCTGGGTTGGTTGCACCAAAATGGCTGCTGTATTGCTTTGAATGGGTGGCTACCCATCCATATTCAACTGACAAAATGTAATTAATTAATATTATCCTTATGCAAAAGCTATCAACGGATGCTCTAAGTTTCTCCTAGTAAAAAGTAATGTGCTTTTTGGCCAGAGCTTGATAAATTCTTTATTTTTCCAAGTGATGGAGAGATTTTAATTTTGCAACAGTGCATGCTTAACTAGTTCAGAGCCAGTTTAAGCACTAGTTTACTCTGATCACTTGAGATTTAAGTGGGATATATGTAAGGGAGGGTCGCAGGTTCGAATCTACCCCAAGCCACTGCGTAGCGACCTTGGACAAGTTGCTCACCCACAGTTGTCTGTGAGGAAGGCAACGGGAGACCACCCCACTCGTCTCATCCCCGGATGGCATAAAGCCAATGGACCTGCCTTCAGGCAGAGAACTCGTCATCATCATCATATGTAACATAGTCATGGTAGTAAGATGTATAGCATTTCTAGTAAAATGTTTTTCTGTTTATTAGGTAGCAGAGAAACATCTCATAAGACTTGGAGCTCTTGCTCCAGACAAGACTGCAAAACCAGCTCACAAGAAAGGTGTGTTAACTGTTTGTTTATATACAGGACGTTTTTGATTCATCTCTTACCTGCCCTGAATTGAAGTCAGTGCCAACTACCGTACCTCCCTAGCAGCCTGCTTTGATAATATATGAGCACGTGTGTTTATGGCACCTTTCTGAACAACTCAGAAACACTGCATATTTGGCTCTCGTTACTTAAAAAGACTGTGACTTTAAACCAAAAAGGCTGCAGAAGGTGGCCATGCAGATGTAAACATGCTAGTAGTGTTACTCTAACGACAACCTCAGTTCTTTGAACTGAAGCTTTTGATTGAATCAATAGTATGTAATCGAATGATCTTCATTGTAGGTGAACCGATTTATGAAATAACAGGTAATGGTGCGTGGATGGCAAAGTTTCCAGTCGCTCCAGCTTTTGCAAAGGTCCTCTTGGTTGCCAAACAGAACAATCTCCTGTCGTACGCCATAATCTTGATATCTGCACTCTCGGTGCAGGAAGTCTTTATTGATGCCATCGAGACAACGGGTGGTGAGGATGAAGTAGGTGCTGCAAGACAGAGTCTGTGATTCTTTGAATTCAGTATTTTTCAATTGTACGATATTCATGCAATAAGGAGGGCTTACAGTGACTGTGGGAATTTGTAAACTATTACTGCATCTGAGATTTTTAAACCCGATTTCCCCAACTAGTTATACTTGTTCTGGTTATTATCTGAAGACTGGGAGGTTGGACTGGTTTGGAATTGCTGTTGTCACCCTTTCACTTCAACAAAAAGATCCTTCCCACGTAGCAGTATGTAATATGTGTACCTACTTACTAATGTGGAAATTATTACTTCATTTTAACAGAAGGAAGAGCTCACAAAGAAATGGTTGGAGCGTAGCCAGATGAAACGGCAGTGGGCTGGAACGGTAAGCTGTCTTGATCTTTTGCTGTTTTAGTTACATACTTTGTTGTCGTTATCATCAGCACAATTTAGATTTATAACTTTCAAGAAATTTCTTCAGGATGTCTTTGCCTGTAAAATAATTATAGTATAGTGTTATTTATAGGATGTTAGGAATTTTATCTTGTTCCAAGGGATGTTTCATGCATGTAGTTCTGATTTTTTAAGGGTAATTCGCTACTTTTGGGAGATGTCCTGGTCCTTCTGAAGGCAGTCTGTAACTTTGAACGTGAGAAAAATTCAAAGAAATTCTGTGAGGAAAATGGTATTCGCTATAAAGCGATGATCGAAATACGGAAACTTAGACAGCAGCTGACCAATATTGGCAAGTCGTTACTTTGTTTCTAGAGTAACGTTTAAAAGAGTATATGGTTTAATTGGATCTGTTGATGTTTTTAAAGTTTGAAACAATCGGGATGTTTGAAACAGTCTGGCTTTAATTAGATTTTGAGCTGATACATCAGTCCAGATGTGTCAATTTGTTTACTGATGATTCTAAATCTTGTTTGTTTGCTAATCATCATTGCACTTTAACAAAGACGGCCTCTGCAAACCCTTGCTGCAAGTGCTGAAGGAGGGGGAAGGAAGGGCTTGTGTCATGGGAGCTTGTGGAAGTAAAGGAGAGGAGGGGAGCAGCTTAAGGATGGAGATGAAGGAGCCAGTCTAGAGCCTCGTCTTTCTTTTTGCTGTCCTAGTGCTTGTATGAGATAAAGTGAAAAGGTCTAGTGAAATGCATAGGAGGCGCTTGTTTTCGGCTTTTTGGCCCTTGAGCTGGCAGTGAACAAATTCCTAAGTCATGGCCTTGCAGTTTAAGTCCCAGCTTACACCAGTACCAAATTATGCCGTTTGGTGACAGGGGCATGTGTCCTCGGACAACTCAGGGTTGTTATGTGGAATCTGCTTATCAGGTGTGAACTCACAACCTTTTGATTGCAGACCTAGCTTGCTAACAGAATGGGCCTCCGTCTCACACTTGTATGGCCTTGTATAGTAAAGGCCATATAAAAGAAGTGGCAGCAGTTGTGATCTGTCACGTAAATGGGGCTTGCCTTTGTTTTCACAGTTAATGAACATTTTCCGAATGTCGGCTTAGTGCTTGATCCTCAACTGGAGCCTCCGTCTGATGTTCAGGCGCAGCTGCTGAGGATGGCTATCTTGTGTGGCCTCGGTAACCATGTTGCAAGGTAAGATTGGCACTTCTGTAAATGAATTTAGGTTTAGCATCAGTGCAAGGAAACTGATTTAAAGCATGGAAGCCATACAGTACAATACAATACAACACCACATTGTAGTGTGCCAGTCCCACCAACAGTGACCAACAATGCCTTTACACAGTCTGTCCATCGATGTGAACAAGTGTAGCTTCAGCCCATGCATGAACAGTGCAGTGTCAGTCATTTCCTACTGTGCTATAGGAGGTATTTGAAGGGAGTTCCATACCAGGGACAACTTATACACAAACCATGATGTCGTGATGGTGTGTGTCACTGCATTCACATTTTAATCTGTGGTATTGCCTGGTGTATTTTGTAAAAATCCTCAGTATAAGAGTTTTTACATTGTAACTTTAGTGAAGCATTTTAAAATAAAACAGAACTTCCTGATCACCTGTCTTGTAACAGGAATTCTGCTCTGTTGCAGCTGCTATACTTTGGTTAATTTCAGTTGCAAGTTAAGGGAATGATTTCACCTTCACCTATTCTGCTGTGAAAACTGTTCTGCTTTGCCAGGGCTGGGCTTTTGGTGTTTCTTAAAGGAGCACTAGGAATTAATATGTTGAGGAATTATTTATATGCTCGAAGGATGAATATGAATTATGCTGATAAGCTTTGTTGTCTCTGGATTTGTTGCTTTTAGAAAAATTCAGAAGAAGGATGGAATTAATCCTGAAGAAGCTCGTAAACTTCGATACGCATATCAGGTACTAAATTACATCGGGAACATTTTATATTTCTTGTTAAAGAGAATTTTGTAATTTAAAAATAATGTTAGAAATTTATTAAATAAAACTCCCAGTTAAGTTGAAATTCCAGTTTAAACATTGTTTTAGATTATTGCAGTTTGTTTGAAAACATTTTTTCTAGGATTCTTTGTTGGCTGATCCAGTATACATTCATCCAAATAGCGTGTTGTACAGATCAAGTTGCGATTATGTAGTCTATCAGACTGTTGAAGAGGCATCGTCAACAAAAATATTTATGAAAGGTATTTGATGTTTTTGCACTTTTTTGTAAATTTTCTTTTCTGCAAAAATGAATTTGCCTTTCATTTTGTGGCAGTTCAGTTTTTTAACTTTCCAACATATGTCTTTTTTGTTGTTGTTGTATTTGAACCATGCAGAATATGCAGGTCTCTTCTAAAGCAGAGCTCAATGATACAAGAAGTGTACATTGTAAACTGTGTGTGTAAAGGTGATTTAATTAATGTTCAAAATTTTAATATAATCAGCTTTGTTACTGAACAGTAAATTCTTGTTTGTAATTGCTCAAAGAAGTAATATGCAGTCTGTTTAGATTTTTGTTATTTCAAGCCCATGTGCAACCAGAAAACCATCTGTTAAATAAATATTCAGTAGTTACAGTTTTTTCTCTAGCAATTTTGAACTGGCAACTCTTGCTGTGTCACAAATATAACTTATTATACTGTGTCATCTGTTATAGTAAATTGCCTGAAATGTGTTTATGGTAATGGGGTAATCCAGTTTGTAGTGGGTCTTCTCCTTTTTGGGTGACCAGCTGAGCACTGACATCAACTTACATCGTTCTTATATGGTATGTATTGTTGTTGTTAGTGATTCAATAAATGGCAATTCAATTCAGATTCAATATTCTTAGATGTCATTTGTATACGTAATGATTCAAATGAATGATTGAATTTCAGGAGTGACTGCAGTCGAGCCAGAATGGCTGCCGCAGTATGTGCCAACAGCTTGCCATTTCTCAGAGCCAGAGAAAGACCCTGCTCCGTTCTTTGATAAGGCCAGTGGGGCAGTGATGTGCTACATGTCCAGCACTTTTGGTAAGCATTGGCTGTGTGTTATGTAATTATGAATTTCGACACCACCTTTTAAGAGCCTGTTAAAATGATACTAGTGGACACAGCTGGCTAACTTATCAAGAATTGGGCAACTTATGATAAGTTTATTATAACTGCTTTTGGGAGGTACTAGAATGCGCTATATAAATTTTCAGATACATGCGTACATGCACATATAACTAACTAGCCACTGATTTTTGCAGTTGTTGCAGAATTTATGAAATGTGAGAATATGTCATTAATTAATGAGATCATATGCTGAGGATTGCATTACTGGCTGCTGATTTTAGTAAAAATAGGGAGATGCTCTGGTTGGATGATCAGAGTTATATAAGTACAACATAATGACTTAAAATTTAACAAAAACGTTCACACTTTGCTGTGTGTGTACATTCTTTTTAATTTAATGTTGAAGTCAAAGAAAGTGTGAAATTTTTTTGTTGGGATTAATTGTTCTTTGCCATTTTGTTAAAGAATTCTGGTTGTGTTTTCAGGACCTCAGCAATGGCAACTACCTATTACAACGGTGCAGTATCCTCAGAGTTTGGAGCGCAGCAAATACTTTGCCCAGTTTTTACTCATGGGTCGTGTATGTAAGAAACTGAAGAAGTTCTGCAAAGACCTGTTGTCGCCTCCAGAAACTGTTATAAAACCTTTTGCACAGTATGATTTAACTGGATTTTATTACCTCAGAGCATATGTTACATCGGTCAGATTTATATAAAATTTAGATACCTCATATAGAGAAGTGTGGAGGAAATTTCTGATGTAATAGTTCTAGTTCTTTTGCAGTTTCTGTTTTTAATTGTCATTTGACGAAGTAGCTGTTGAAACTGTAGGTTGTTGAAATTTTTTATAATATGGTTGTAGCTCCCCCATTGTAGTGTTTTAAGAAGAATTTGTCCATTTGTGTAACATCCTGCCAATGGTGACTTTTTGTGCTAGTTGAGCGTCATTTGCATGTGGATGGAATTTTTGTTCTTAGCGAATTTTATTGTCGTTTAGAGTTTCTTTTTACAAGATGCTGCAGAAATATTAAGTTACAGACACAAGATGATGATATGAGTGCTTCCTTTATACAGACGCTAGAATGTTTAAGCCACATATCTTTCTATCGACATTGTCTTTACTAATACTAGCTTCTTCACAATTAATTAATGGTTAAATTATGTGCAAAGCATAACGATTGATTTTTGGATTGGTGTTTTATTGCATGAGTGTATCAAAGCGTTTATCTAGCGCCTTTAAAAACCTCACAAAAGTATCACACAGCCATCTAACTGATCTGTATAAGTGCAGCTCTGTGTAAATAGAAGAAAAATTTATGTTGAGCTGAATCACAAGGAACTGCACGTATATTTATGAAAGTATGTCTAGTGTAGGATTACTTTTCAATAGATGTTGCTGAAGAGATTATGGGATTGTGTTGGCCATATTGGTTGAGCCTTTAAGATGAATTTGTGAAAAATGCAAGCTAATGAATGTGATCACTCACTACACTTTGTTGCTTAATTATGCTTCTAATTGTCTTTTGTTTAGCCTTATACCAAGAACACAGGTTCTTCTAGCGACTCTTGTCAGCCGGAAAGTTGACAGCAGAAACAGCCTGCTTGAAGTATGGAAGACGGATAGCCAGTGTAAGTAACTAACCTTATAGGTCTGATGCCTAAATTTATCTTGTTTATTGCCATAAAATCATCAAACATAATTGATACATACTTTAATGCATGATGGATTGTATTTACCTCGAGCATTAAAAATAGTACGGACATTTTTAATGTGTGCAAAGTCACACACGTACACTTGAATCCAAGTTGCACAGAGTCATTCACCAGTTGAAATGCAGTTCAATATCCAGATGTGTGAAAGCCAGTAAGAAATAGTTCTGAGGTGTTTTTAAGTACATTACAATCAATATGTAATTTTCTTGTTAGGATAGTAAGTGAAGGCAATGTGTCATTGTTGAAACAGTCTAGTAGGTTTGCTCATTCTGGGAATGAGAATTCTGGTTTCAAAGCTTTTATCTGATTTGCTTTGACCATTTTGTAGTACGAAAGTTGTTTTACCGTTTGAATGTTAAGTACAGATGTGAAAGATGGCGGTTGGAAGATGGGGAATAACTGCTGTAAAATTATACGGTATTTTTTAGAAGAAACTTCACTATGATTAGGTTTTTGCATTTTGTAGATTTGCAAAATGAATATCTGCAGTGGGTACCAACCACGCTCCACAATAAAGTTTGTTCAGCTTGGCCACCATTGTAACTCGCAGAAGTTTTCCATCTCCGCTGAGAGACTTTGTAACTAAACAACAAACAGAACTGCTTCCAGTCCAGAGATCTACCATCTAGGAATTTTCAAACTAGCTCATGTAAATGCTGAGCGAACTGTAAATAAAACTGAAGTCATACTCTGTCTGATCTCTTCCTGTTGATAATGTTGCTGATTCTGTTTTGCCTCTGTTTTTTCATGCTGTTATTTAATGATGAGTGGAAGAATAAAACAACAGCAAAGAATTATTTTCAGACAACAAATACCAGTCTGCTTGTGGTTCTTAATGCTTCACTTAACCCAGCTTCAAGTTCACTTCTGAACTTTGTAAGGAGGGCATTAACCAATTTTAGTTGTATTGTATTGTAAAATGAAGCCCCTTGTTTTTCAAGCTTTGGTTAGTTCCTAAGTCAACTGACCCTGCATCACGCCCATAAACATTTGATGCGACCCATATGGGCCCATCTGAATATGGACATGCTGGCAGGGAAGAAGCGCCCAGATGCATGGTACGTGCGTTATCAGCTTTTAGCCTGCCACATCCAAAGTTTTACCTGGCTCTCTACCTTGCCATTTTATTGGCAAAACAGGGAAGACAAGATCTACTGGACCCTGCAACTGATTGCCTTAGTTGCCTATCAATTTCGTTTGACTGAGCATATGTGAATAAGCTGCTTCCCATGAGGGCTCTCTGGGCACTGTAGAAATCTCAAGACTACGAAGCTGGGAAACCCACAACGATCCTCAAGTTGACTAAAACTTTGTCAATTATCGGTTTTAATTCCTTTCGCAAATTATCTATTAAAATTCACTTTCAACAGAAATTTATAAAATAACTGCAAAATCTTTGGCGGCTGGGGCTGCCCAACTATAGCTTCGACACTCCTAGATGCTTTAGTGGAAAAGGTATTGGCGCTTCTTGCTTTTGCACTCTAGAGAAGTACTGTAGTAGAATCCGACTCTGTTAATGACATCCTTGTGGCTTCCAGGGTTGTTGCTGGCAACTTTACCTAACATTTTATATTGCTTCGTCTATTTTCCCATTCTTCCTGACTGAAATTAGACAACGGTAAATAAAGATTTCACTGTGTATACAGTATCACTCAACTTTCATAGGCTCCGTATAGTATCATCCAAATTCGAGTGCATATCTACAGCTCATACATAGGGCTAGATGTGCAATAGCCGTTATTTCTACACTTGGTATCGGTGGAAAATTTGTGATCCCATACACAGAGGCAGCGGTGTGGTAAAGAGTTACCCTCGATAAATTCATTAGAAATGAGCAGGGTAGAGGCCATACGGTCGCTATATAAAACCGTATACATTTACATTTGTGATTACTCTGAATAATCTATTACTGCAAGTGTACTAGTCTTCCTCAGAGCCATCTATACAATATAGGTGGCTCTGGTCTTTCTGCCCAACGGAGGAAACTAGGCTGTAGAGCCAGTGGAATTCTGGCTGCCTGCCCTATATTGTTAATACCCTAAGAAGCCAGTATTTATTCAGCGCCCAAAAAGCTAAGATGATGGAATCAGCTTATTCGCACGCAAATGAGTAGGAAATGTTAAAAAGCTTTTCTGTGCAAGCCTTTACATGTTACTCATTCAGTACTTTTCCTGCTATAGGCGCTACAGAAATTTTATTCACCACAGGGAAATGAATATTTTCAACGATGTCGCCAACGGCGTGATTTACCCATTTTATCGCTCGTAACATTTCTGATAGAATAATTTTTTATGAATTAACGCGTATGTGTAACTTCTAATTAATAAATATAACTAATTATTCCGTGGCACATTCTATAAATTATATTTGTATTCTTTTCTTTCTTTTCAACCGTCCTCGATACGAGGGTTGGTCGCATTGTAGACGATTCTTCTCCAACCACTCCTATCCTCGGTTCTTCTCAGCAACTTCTCTGTGGCTATGCCGGACCATTCACTTATGTTGTCCATCCACCTCTTCCTTGGTCTTCCTCTTGCTCTTGCTCCCGGAACCGTTCCTTGCATGATTTCCTTCTCCAAACAATCACCCTGTTTCCTCATTATGTGTCCGAAGTACGACATCTTTCTTCTTTTGATTGATTCAAGTAGACTCCTTTCCACACCAGCCGTCTCTAGAACCCACTCATTTGTTCTTTTTTCTGTCCATGATATTCTAAGTATTTTCCGTATGCACTTCATTTCAAATGCCATTATTCTATCCTCATCCCTCTTTTTGATTGTCCAACTCTCACATCCGTACATCATTACTGGCCAAATGAGCGTCTTCATTAATTTTAACTTTGTGGATACTTTGTATTCAGGGCATAAATATTGCAATTTGTGCATATTGTAACTCGAGAAAGGAGGTACACCGGATAAGCAAAACGCCGCAACCAAGCAACCAATATCTGTCTTAGCGTGTGCATTTCATCGTTGTTTAAAAAATTACGGTGCAGTGTAATGTCATGTCACAGTCGGCAATCCGGATTTGATCAATTAGCGTCGTGAGTATGGTTTTCTGGCAGCAGCCACAAAACTTGAATGTGGAGTATATTATGAACCTTGAGAAGTAAGGAGGACAGAATTGGCATTCTGTGGATAGTCACCCATCCAAACACCAACTAGGCTTGCAATGCTTAATGTCATGACAACTTCATATCCGTTTTGCTAGGACTTACTTAAAAGTTAATCAAATCCTAAACCTATTTATTACATTTTAATAACTGTCATTCTTGATTTCAAACCTAATTTCAACACTAAAATTCTAACCCTATATCTTAAACTTAATCTACAAAGCTTGGCTAACTATATACTCTAATTAAAACCAGTAACTAATACTATTCCTAAAAACCAGCTACATGCTAGCACAGAGTGCTGAAAGGTTCAAGTAAAGTGCAAGAGGTAGCCCTGGCCATTATTCCCATGAATTTTTAATTTAGAACATACTTTCTAAGGTTCATAAAAGGTGCTATATAAATAGCCAGATAAATACTGTTTGTGCATCTATGTAAACACAAGCAATGATTTTTCAACCTGTTGTGTTACGTTGTCTAATGCTATGTTTTTTAATTGTAGGTATATTAGTTTAGTAATATGAATGTAAACATGTCTTATGGAACTCCAGTAACTGGCATGCACGATGTGCCTGAAGAATGTAAAACCTGTGAAGCAGCTACAGTAATCAGGCTACGTGGAAGACCTAAAAAGATTCCGCCTGCTGCAGCACAAACCCAATCGTCTCCAACTCCTGTGATAAATGACAGCCAGATCATGACAGAGATGTTAAACATTGGAGCAAATGGACCATTCATCTGTTGCATTTGCCAGCCACAGAAACCATTCAAAAACTCCACGGGTTTAAGAAACCACATCGGATGGAAGCACAGCGTCACTTCGAAGCCGGCGCAACGAGAAGCCAGCGACGGATACAAGTGCGACGTCTGTGGAATGTTGATTCGGGGATATGCGGCGCTAACGATGCACAAGCGGAAGAAGCATGGCGTTGAACAACTGCACAAGTGCGATCGTTGCAGTGAAGCGTTTGCGAAGCTGCGGTCGCTGCACAAGCACATGGCCGAGGAGCATGGAATTCAGATGTTCAAGTGTGACATCTGCAACACAGAATTCAAGTCGAGAGAAGGTTGGAGAATGCACATGACGAAGATGCATTCAACCGGTAGTGTATAGTATTGTGTGCATCTTGCACTTAGAATAGAATGATGCTTCATAGCTTAGGCAGACTGGAGCTGTGCACAGGTGACCTCTTTGAATTATGTGGTTGCTCTTGGTTATGTTACAGTTTAGGATATTAGAGTGGCTTAATCGCAAAACTTAAAGTTTCAGTGTAACATAGTGAAAAACTCTGCTGCAAGTTCAGTTGTGCCAGTCCCAAGCATGGTTAAAGGAGGAGGGTTGATATGGAAAGGTGCAGATACCATGGGCTGTAAAACTTAAAAACGACAGAAATTGATTGTATGGTGTCAGGATATAATTACCGTATGTGTAGATGAATAACACCTGGATGGTCAAAAAAAGGTGTGCTTGAGGTAAAAACAGTGAGCCCATGGACTTACGGAGAGAAAAAAGGAAGGAGTATAGCAAAATGGAATACCTGCTGGGTATTCTGAATTGCTCTGAAGGTGGTTTAGTTGCAATAGTACTGTCTTGTTTGTGTTTGAGACAAAATGTCAGTCATCTTTTGAGAGTGGACTTTGGAGGCTTCTGTTGTTAAAAATGGATGATAAATTTGTTGTGTCCTATCCTTAGCTTAGGACACAAACAGTGGAAAACCCATCTCATGCCTAGATTATCTTTAATATGATTCTAGTTTTTAAACAAGCAGTAGCAAGGCTTGCTGGTGTTTGCACACCAGTATATGAACATACTTTTACATAATTACACAGGTATGCTAAACCATAATTTTAGCATTAACCCTAACATTAAGACGTGTTAAACTATCTGTTTCAGCGGAAGAACTGCCTTCACAAGTTTGTTACATCTGTGGAAAGGCTTTCAGGATGCTGTATCAGCTGAAAAACCACATTAAATTAACGCACAAGACCATTCGTGACTTTGCGTGTCACATCTGCACCCGTTCCTTCAAGAGCTGCCAGAGTCTAAAGCGCCACCTGCTGACCTACCACAATGATGACCGTTTGTTTAGCTGTGATGGTAGGTTCTGTATGTATATATGTATGTACATGTATGTATGCATTTATGTGTATATATACATTTATTAAGGCACTTAATATATACCTCTTTATGTACCTCTGAAAGGTCGTCTTGATAGGGTGGTTTGCTAGCTGATTGTAAACACGCTTTTGTCTATTTTATCCCTGCATCCAGGGTTTCAACCCGGCGCAGTTATTGTCAAGTCTTCGTCTAAGTAAGTAATGTGATGGGTCTGTTTGAAATAGTCAAAGCAAGTTTTCTTAACAAATGTGATTAGTTAGTTTATAAGAATTGTTTTGAATGTGAAAAGGTTGTTAGTGTTTGTTTTTCAGTCTGTGAGTCTAAATTTAAGACTAGAAATGACTTGCTGAGTCATCGAAAGTTACATTTTCGTGCAGTCAATCCACTTCCAGCTACCGGCAGGACAGGAATCAAGAGAACGTCTGAAAATGGATCGTATGTGTGCCGTTATTGCAGCAAAACCTTCTCTGTAAGTTAGAACTGAATTGGTCATTCTAACTGTCTAGCACATAGATAGTTTAAAAGCCATTCTGTTTCTGTACCTCATGAAGTTTTCTGGATACATGGACATTGTTTTAAAACCACATTGTTCATGGATTTTCACCAATTTTCTTTCATTTGACTGTCACTTAGGAGCAGAAAACTGGCAGTTGCTGTTCCTGTAGTAATAAGTGGGTAACGGTAGTTTGTTTTGCTGTTTCATGTATCTTTACAAGAATGATTATCAGTTTTACGACTTCATTTTGCTGTTTTATTTGGAATGTAATTGCAAATTTATATGACACCACTTCAGTAGAAACTCAACTGTAATATCTCACGTGCCTCAAAGAGGCAATTGTATTATCTGCCACATCATATTCTCTGTTGGTCGTCACAATTTTACTTATCTTTTGTGGAATATTTTAACAACTCTGCACCATTTTAGTTTGCTTTTTATACAGATCTACATCATATTATAAATCTTCTTTTTTGCTTTTTTAGAAACTCCTGAGGTGCAAAGCTCACGAGAAGCTGATTCATGAATACAAAGAAGCAGGAGTCCGCTTCGTATGTTTGCCGTGTGATAAGGCATTCCCTAACCAGTACTACCTCATCCATCACATCAACAATAAACATCGGCAACGTAACCACAGATGTCCACAGTGTGAAAGACTTTACAGTCAGGCCTATCTACTAAGGCGCCACTTGGCCAGGTGTACAGGAACTCGCCCATCGAAGCCGTACAGCTGTGAGAATTGCAGCCTGCGATTTGCAACGAAAAATAATCTTGTAAAACACAGGAACTTCCCAAATCGTTGCCATGGTAGTGAAGTAGTGGAGTGCGTAATTCTTGTTGATGATGGAATGGGGAGTGTGTCTTTTGAGGGTGGAAAGGGGCGTGACAGATTGGGTGACTACGTGATTGAGCAGCACAGAACAGAAACTGAAGGAGAGTTTCCTCCAAATACTGATAGTTTGGTTCATAAAGTCATCGGTGACTACAGCAGCATGGAGGTGTTTGAGGATGGTGGATTAGAGGAACAAGTTGTGACGATGGAAGAAACTTCCATTCAAGGTTCATTCTGTTTAGTTGCAGATGAAGTGAATGGAACTGAAACAAATGGGAACGACCATCGTTTGCAACAGAATTACGAAGGGATACAAAACAGTGAACAGATTGTTTTGCATATAGTACAATCTAATGAAGTTGTACAGTGATAAATAGAAGCTTGTTTACATTAGGAAATGTGCATGAATTTTATGATTTATAGGCACTCGTGTTCTTGGTAGAATTATGGAAATTATTTCTACCTTTAGCAACAAACTTGTGAAATATTGAATCTGCAATGGAGAATTTGCAGATTTTGGTAAGAAATTCTATTTTGGTGTTACTACCTTTGTCTGCACCTAGATTACGAGGATGGTTGACATGCATGGGTAGTGACTATTATTTCCATCCAGAGCCATGCAAGCTACATCAAAAAACCTGTCTTACTTGCCAGCATTTAATCAATTTATGGAAGATATGTTGGCTCAGTTTTAGTGTTGGTTTGTGTGTCTTTGGCTACGTTTTGGGGATATATCATTTTTAGAAGGGATGCCTATAATATCAGTAGAGTTTTCTGACCGTTTTGTTGTAAGCTTCCTCTTCTGGAAGGTAGTGTTAACTTTGTTCACATTTATATAAACCACATTCTGAGTAGACCTCATCGGAAAAATTTGTAAAAATTACACCGCAGTTATTAATGCAGTTAGAGTGAGAAATGCAATTTTGCATTTGTTAAAAAATGCTCTGTTGCCTATTTATGACCCAGAATCATACATTTGAACCAGAGTTCCTATTGGCTTAAACCGTTCTTCTCACCCAGATAAATTCACTGAAAATGCGCAGGGTCGAGGCCATACGGTCACTACAAAAACGTGTACATTTATATTTAATGTTGAAAGCTTTTCCAAAGCTCTGGCTCAATTTCTTTCTTTTAGAAACGCCTCCAAACTCACCATTTCACTGGCTTTCAAACATCTTGATATCTAACTGAATGTAACCTGACGACTTACTAACCGCGCCTCAAATTGGCATTTATGTGTGCATTTGGGCGCGTAAAAATTTTGTAATAATAATTACTAATAAATTCTTCTTCTTTTAGTGCTCTGCCGTCAGGCAGGTCCACATGTCCAATGACGCCACTCTTCTCTGTTGTTTGCTCTTCTCTTTAGCCCTTCATATCCATCTTCTAGCATCATCCAGTCCAGTATCATCTGTCGTGGTCTTCCGCGTGTCTTTTTCCCCTCCATTCTTCCCTCGATTATTTCTCTTACAATATTGTCTCCTCTCAGAACATGACCCATCCACTTCTTTTGTCGGTTTCTTATTGTCTCCAGTATAGTTCTTTTCTCCTCTACCATCTGTAGGACCTCCTCATTCGTCTTTTTTTCTGTCCAACTGATTTTCTCCATCTTTCTCCAGATCCACATTTCAAAGGCTTCTATTCTTTTGATGTCCTCCTTTCTCATTGTCCATGTCTCCGATCCGTATAGGACCACACTCCATATCAGTGTCTTGATCAGTCTCTTCTTTAGATTCTTATTTAGTCTTCCTCTCAACAGATCGCTTCTCTTGTAGAATAACTTATTCTTTGAAAAAATAGAAGATACATCTCCTGAAAACGGTAGAATTTAAGAAACGTAGCCCTGCGTGAGTCGCCTAATAGACACTTCCGCCGGCGCGCTGTATTCCATGTTTTTCGCTCATGCAGTGTTGTTGTTGGGTACTGTCAGAACGAATTGAATACAATAATTTTGTAGTTGCTGTATTTCGTGCAGTCTTTCAATAAATTTAACTGACAGAAATAAATGGCTTACCGATCGGATGAAACAAATCTCTTAGCTGTGGTTTTAGACACGAACCCTGTATGGTGGGGCCAACAATTGTCGAAACCCAGTCGCGATGTTAGTAGTAATGTCTTCATTCTACACTTCAGCTACGTAAATAGTACAGTTCTGTTTCTAAAATCGTGGACGGAAGGTGTAGAAATCAGTGACTGCAGGACTTCAGAATTCTATATCTATGGTTATAGCTAAAATCATACAAGGCTACACTATAACGCGCCGTCTTTAATTCTTGTTTGGTTTTTCTGATGGCACCCTATATTAGGCTGTGTTTCTGACGACTTTATTGTAACCGAATTTCAAACGCTAAACTTTCAGACACACTTGTCTGACTGAACTCTTATCTCACTTTATTCTAGACCAAGCAAATTTCAACTGGACTCTTGACAGTTTATGATAGCTTAGTGCCAGAATCCCATATCTCTGTCCTCGTATTTACTGGTTTGAAGAAGTATAGTGAAGAAGTGTAGAACTTCAGAATTCGTTATCTAGGATTATAGTTAGGACCTGAGGAGGTTGCAGTGGAATAAACTGGATTTAGATGCAGTAGCCCAGGGTTGACAAATTACACAAACACGCTGGCAGTAACAAGAGGAAAACGTTCTTCTTAAATGTTGATTAGTGCAACATAAAACATTGCAACAGTGTTCATTCATACATAAACTCTGAATCATTGCGTCTTGCATAATATCCACGGTGTGCAATACAGGCATGTTGGTTTTACCTGTGTGTTAATGTTAATTGCATTTAAATAAATTTTATTGAAAGGATTTGTGCTCTAATTACAGATTACATTTACAAACTTCATCGAAGAGTTGCTAGTTTTCTGTAATTCTCATCTAATGCTGAACCAGAGAAACAAACTTTGTGTGATAGCGGCACATTCGAGTAAAAAGTAAGATTTGTTAGCATTTTCATTCCCAGTTATTCTTAATTTATATCGGGACTGGCTCTAACTGGTACTTGCACTGGCATTGGTCTCACTTTGGGTGACATGAAATGTGGGCCAGTGCTTCAAAGAGTTCGTGATTTACTTTGCAGCTGATGCCATTTCTGAACCATACTGCTTGGTGACAGATGCCGTCATGCAGCGGATAGACTGGCAGAACGCAGAATGCCATGTTTATTTGACCCATAACAGGTTGCCTGCTATGTGGGCCCAAACGAATGTGGCTGTCAGAGTTGTCTATACTATCAACCAAATAAGCAGTACATGTGCTGACACTTGCACCACATGTGACTGCAGTCAGCGAATAACTGTACATGTTCAATGCCCTTTCCCCGCCTCGGCCGTACTGTGGCGCTGTATAAATCCTCGTTGTTGTTGTTGTTCTTCTTCTTATTATTATTATTTATGTAAATAATAATATCGCAGTGAAGTGAAGTATTATTATTATTTGTCATCTAAAGGCTACCATCTACTCCCGAACCACCATCTTCTTATCATCAGAGGTATATTTGTGTGTTTGTGTATATTATTGATAGAACACCTTTAGGGGCCTCTCAGATATGACTGGTAAATAAAAAGAAGGAAGCATAACGTTTTGCATTTTCTTGCTTTTGATTTCAGCATCTAACAAGCAACCTTAAGTAAACAGAAAACAACTGTAGTGGTTATAATGATTTGCTTACTCATTTCCTGCCAAATTCGAAAACAACTTGTTAATTTTTGCAGCAAATTTCTCTATCCAAAGCCAGACATGATGGACGACTCAGCGTCGGATGACAGTGAACTGACTCGAAGAACCAGGAGAGATGGACAGTATGAACTTTTCACGGAAGTCTCTGAGACAGTTAGAGATGAATTGAAAGACTTGATCTTCAATGGTAGTTCTTTTATTATGGTTATTGTTTATTTTGTTAAAACTTATTTATAAATGTTTGCTTTTCTGAGTTGAAACTTGTGAGAAATATTTTATTTTGTTAAAATTTGTTTATAAATGTTTGGTTTCCTCAGTTGAAACGTGTGAGAAATAATGATGAAACAATATGTTCATGATTTGTCATAATCTTATTGGTTTTGCCATAAGAATTTTTTTCTTCAGCCGACTTAAACTGGTCTGGTTACAAAGTGTAATGAACTTAAAAGTTTGTAAATGAACTTAATGAATATTTACTGAGCTAAAAAAACTGTTGCAAATTAAGAAGTGAACTTATAATCGTAACTTTTAAGGGGTTAATTAATATGTGGACATGGATAAAGCACCCTCGGGGTAATATTCATATTACCCGGTTCATATTCACATCTTGTATGTAGTGAATTTCTCTTTTCGTATTATTTTATATGTAATGCCACAGGCAGTTTTGAAAGCGCATTAATGTGGTTTTTGAAATGGCTAAAATAAATCAAGTGATTTTGTTGTAGACACAAGTGGTGAACTGCACGGAGACTGTATGCTTTCTGGAGCCATGTCGATGGCACTTTGCTGTATCCTTTCTTCCAAGTTGATTGCTTCTCAGCTGTGATTTCTTGACAACATTGTTCTGAATTGCAAAAGTGACTAGTCTGTTTTGTTCAGTTGTGTTTTTAAGCCACTGGTGTTAGACTAAGGTCTTGATGACTTATATGCAACCGTCATGCTGATTAAGCTAGTGATAAATGCAAATGATTTCTAAAGTTTTTTGACGCACATGTAAGCAAACAGATTTTCAGTATTGGTTCATTATTGCTGCGTCATTTCTAACCCATTTTGTACACAAGTTTAGCATGAAAGTTTGAGCATGCTCAACTCTTTATAGCTTGACCCGTTGTCTTGTTGCCTTGACAACCAAAAAGATATAAATCGTATTGAAAAAGAACAGCACGACAAAGAATCCTTCTCATCACGAATATTGGTATGATCGCTGAAGAAATCTTATTTAAAAGTGGTGTGATTGCTATGTGGAAATGTGCTGGTCGTTCTTTATTTCGTTTAGGGTTCAAATCTGAGTGCACCAAACCAAATTGGCAAGCTGTTGTTGCATCTTGCAATCTGCACTTTTGTCCATTTTCTGATTGATTAAGTGCTACTATGTCTTCACTTTGCCTAACAGATGTAATAAATCTGCAACTGTGAAACTGACTTAACCTGTTCTGTTAAGCATGCATAGTAAAAGCACAATTACCTTGATCCATTCTGTGTCTGTGCTATAGTGGTGGCTGCTTTTTTTAGGTAATTAAAGGTTCTGACGATCATCAGTTGTTGTTGCATCTTGTGATCTGCACTTTTGTCCATTTTCTGGCTGATTAAGTGCTACTATGTCTTCACTTTGCCTAACAGATGTAATAAATCTGCAACTGTGAAACTGACTTAACCCCTTCTGTTAAGCATGCATACTAAAAGCACAATTACCTTGATCCATTCTGTGTCTGTGCTATAGTGGTGGCTGCTTTTTTTAGGTAATTAAAGGTTCTGACGATCATCAGTTGTTGTTGCATCTTGCAATCTGCACTTTTGTCCATTTTCTGGCTGATTAAGTGCTACTATGTCTTCACTTTGCCTAACAGATGTAATAAATCTGCAACTGTGAAACTGACTTAACCCCTTCTGTTAAGCATGCATACTAAAAGCACAATTACCTTGATCCATTCTGTGTCTGTGCTATAGTGGTGGCTGCTTTTTTTAGGTAATTAAAGGTTCTGACGATCATCAGTTGTTGTTGCATCTTGCAATCTGCACTTTTGTCCATTTTCTGGCTGATTAAGTGCTACTATGTCTTCACTTTGCCTAACAGATGTTAAGCATGCATAGTAAAAGCACAATTACCTTGATCCATTCTGTGTCTGTGCTATAGTGGTGGCTGCTTTTTTTAGGTAATTAAAGGTTCTGACGATCATCAGTCGCAGTACATGAATTTTATGATGGTTATTTTCACAGCTCAGAAGCAGGTACAGTCAAACTGATTGCAAACTTTCAAGTTTACAATCACAGCACTACCACTTAAGAAAGACATTGATGACTATGTGGCAGCCCATGCATGGCCCATACCTACAGTATGCAGCATTGACGTTGCTTCAAGTGCAAAAACACAGAACAAGAATAAAGGCAATGAAACTTTATCCAACTCAGATCCAAACCTGCATGAGGCCACTTTCTACTAGTCTCTGAAGTTTTTTGATGTTCAGACAACAAATAAGATGATGTTAAATGTGTTCAGACCTTGAACTCAAATGGCCAACTGTGGTGCCAGATTACATTTGTAGAGTACCGGTAACTGGTTCCATGAAATGGATTCTACATATACTTTTTTTTAGTTAATGAGCACCTAGTAGCAGATCAAAATCATAATGTATTGTCACAGGGATAATCATAAATACCGGTACTAGTGATACAAACTTAGTTACTACTGTTTTGAGAGATATTGTTAATTAGGCATTGAATGCTTTTGCTATTAACCACTCTTCATCTAGTGATGTAGAATCTAGGACATAGGCAGCTGTGTAGCTAAACTGCAGATTTGTACACTTAGCTAATGTAACGAGACTTGTTTTGTCTGTTTCAGAACACAATAATTGATGCCTGTGTTCTAGATAATGAATCGAGTCTACTTCAGCAGGTGATTACTTTTAGTTGCTGTTGCACAACACAACAGTTAGGTGTTTGTTTTTCAGTTGCTATTCAGTCATTTACTATTTCTATTTTTATGTAATCTTCTAATTATTTGTTATCAAGTATTGTGGGCTGAAAGCATTAGCTTGTCTGTTGATGACTTGCTTGAGGTCTTTTAATAGGGGAGGGTTAAAACGATTGGTATCCAGGTTAAAACAAATGGTTAGGTGAATGCTCAACCAGGTTAAAATTCATGGTTACAAGTTGAGCACTCAACCAGGTTAAAATTCAAGGTTACAGGGCCAGCAGCACTCATGCCACTGAGTCAGACGAGTAAGATTTACATTACAATGTACTTTGGATTACGCTGTGACAAGGTCTGGATTGAAATAGTTTTGTTATGATTTGCTTGTAGGCCTGTGATATAACAAATGGAATTTATCTGAAGATCCCGCAGTTGTCTGGGCTGCTGCAGTATCTCTTGGTTGGTTTACCATCAAGTTTTTCTCAATAAAATCAATAAAATATATTTAACACCAGATTTCATTGACAAAACATTCAAATTGGCACAGTGATTGATGTAACCCAAATGGAACTGGCCCAATTGTATTGTTTAGCGAAGGGCAACGCCCGGAAACATTCGGCCAGATGTTTTACATTGTGTGACTTGGCAGAATCAAACCTGCAATTGCTAGATCACAAAGGAAAAAAAATGCCTCCAACCGTTTGATCATGTCACACTAGGAATTAAACTGCCCCATTTGTTTTTAAAAAAAGTAGAGTAAAGGATGTTGATTCTTTGTAGTGGGTGTTTCTGCCTGATAAGAACATTAGGACAAAGATGACGATGCCCACAAACGTCAAGGTGGATTACAGGGCTGCCTGCTTTTGTCACCGCAATCTTATCGATGTTGGTTACGTCTGTTCCGTCTGCCTTTCAAGTAGGTGGCATTTGATTTGGACCAGGTGGTAAAGTGGCAACATGTACATCCAACTATTCCAATCTAATCACTTCTACAGTACCGTTATTATAATGCGCAAGGCATCATACGATGGATATTTAAAAAAACTAATCAAAATCATAAGGGGTTGGAGAAGTCTGACTGAAATCTGATAGGTTAGAGAAACCTGGTCAACCTATGGTGGGTAAGTAACCAGAGAAATCAGTATGTGCACGACGAAAAAATAAGTGGGAACATTATAAGTGACTACGTTTATGATGTAATTTAATAACATTCCTTTGCATTGCAGGATTGGATTCTCTTTGGGAAACATATTTGAAATGCTTACTGCTATATAAGTAAAATTACCTGTGTTTGATTAGAGTGTTGCATTTCTGTAGCATTTGCCAGAAGTGCTGGTGGTAAATTGCATGGAAGTAAATACACATAACAGTAATTTAGCTTTATTTACCATTTTCATTAATTTTGCTGCTGGAGTTAAATATTTATTCAGTAATTCATTCTAATGAATTTGTCACCTTTTTAGTTTACTGTTCGTTTACCCCGATCTGCACAACGTGCCAGTAAGTTCTGCATGCACATTATATCTGCAATTAAAAAGTTTGTGTAAGAAGGCAGGGAACTTATATAGCTTGCTATAGCACATTAGCTATTACTGGTGACATGTCAGCACTACATATTGTTTCGTTCCAAATCAATCGAATACCATCTTAAAGTAAAATTTTGTTCCTTCTAAGGTATTGCTTCTTTTGAAATTAGTGTCTACTAAATTAATCGTGCCTCAGATTATGTGTGACCTCATGGCACATTAAAAATCTTTGTAATAATAAAAATATGAAGTTACTTGTTTTATAACAGAGCTTTTGTGAGGTTCTTGAACAGTACATGTTTGGAAAGTCAGAGGTTCAACTCCCCATCAGGACAGAAATTTGTTTCTAGATTTTGGCTCCAGAGATCAACCCTTGCCAACTTGGCTATAATGAGTACACTGTACACTGTTGATGGACAGGTCAGACAGGGCTGGCCACCCACCCTTATAGGCCAATGCTAAGAAAAGCGTTAACAGTTCATACCCATGACTGCCTCTAGATAACAGCTTAATGGCCTGCTGTCTTCTAAACATTCATACCGTAGCAATGACCATTTGTGTATTATAAATTTTTATATTTTTACTTTCAGTGCTACTTTCAAGTTCCTTGGTCCACAGCGGCCACAAAAAAAGAAAGTCAAGAAATGAGACCTTCCATCCATGTAGGACATTCTGTGCCAAATCGTACGGCTAAAGTGGATATATTTATTGGAGAGGCAACTGTAGCGGCCAAAAGCAGCTGCACGACATTTTATAAACTGTTACAGAATGGTTCAGCTATGCCCTATAGCTACACTAACACAATCATGGCATGTTCAAATAAAGCTGGTCTTTCCATCCAAAGTAAAACATATCATTGATTAAAATCAACATTAAAAGATCTACTTCACTCAGATAAGTTCGCGCGAAAGGCAGACGTTTTCAGCTCATCTCATTTCAGAGGCGAGAATGGCGTTGGAACTAGAATCCTTGATGTCATGTGTCGAATCAGTGGCACTGAAATATTTAATGCACAGCATCAAGATACAATTTTTTGGACTATAAGTGTTTAAATGGGTCAGTTGCTCATTTCACATGACTCCAAGAATCAAACCCCACGTGCATAGGCAGATGGTTGCACTCCTTATCACACGTGGCCAATCCTTACTATTACCAACTTCTTTCCTTCTGGCTGGAATTAGCCCCCCTCCTAGGGGATGGATCAGCCACTATAACCGACTGTTGTAGGATTTTCAATAAACTTCTTTTATTATACATGATAAATTTGTTTGTTGTTTTTACAAGCAATTTTAGCTGCTACCACTATTCTCACCATCGCAGTGAATTTGTTCTCCATACCCCACAGTGAAACAGCAAGAGATCTTCCTATCCTTTTCACAGGTGTTGAGCCGGCAAAGGATGAATCTTAGGTGCCATCTTATCACAAGGCTTAACAAATTCTAATAATTGGTAACACAGGAAATATTTTTGAAAACTTGCCTAAACTCGTTGCCATGTTGCACCAAACGTTTTAGTGACTTGTTTGCTTTACTTTGAAAACACATCTACATCATTTTATTCAGCTATCTGTTTTTATAACAGTACATCAACAAAGCCCCATTCGGGCACTTTTGACCTACATTCGGGCACTTTTGACCTACATTCGTTATATGGTATCTCGTCAACCCACCTGTGTGCTGAACGCAAACATCCCATCCTGGCTTCGCCCAGGCATAGTCACGAACTTCTTCACGCGTCTCCAGATTTTCATATGCTGCACCAAAAATATCAATTCCAATATTTCAGTTGCTCATAAGTACGAAGAAAATTAAGCCCGAGATTGGCAATAAAATTAATGTACATCACAACCGTAGTCTCTGCTCCCAAATCACATGGACTGAATGATGTGTGCAACTTTACATAAATAGAGCCATGAACTGGATAAAGGATGAGGGCGTCATTAATCATTTTCATTATGACACAGCATTGTTAAACAGAAATTACACACACTACCTTAATTTACAACATGTGACGGTCCAAAATAGTTTTCAATTTTCCAGTCATTTATATGTTTCAACATGTTGCTTTCAGAAAGCATAATTTTGTTGCTGCTTATGTAATTCCATTGCCACTAGAAATAAATTCACCAATATTCACATGTGTCAACAGTAGCAAAAATACTGTAGTAAGCACTAGACCTTCACATTTTTGAAATTGTTATATGTTGAAGTTCAGCAACTTCCCAGACTTTGATGGTTATGTAATGTCCCCTGGAATCTATGTCTCCTCAGTGTAGCTGCATTACCAAGCAAGTTTAATTTATTACCAGAAGAAAGTAAAAATTCCCAAGACCTTAAACTGATTATACACACGAGAAACCGCATGCATTAGTCCCTTTAGCCTCTGGGTTTTTGTAATTCCGTTACTGTGGAGTTGCCCATGTGCTGACTTAACACAAGCATAAAAACAATTGTCAAGATATTATTTAGCACAGGTAATACTCTTGCACTGCCATTCTACATAGCTAGATGATTTCTTTGCAAACAAAATTGTCTTGAATAATGCTAATTTATGAATTTACCATACAAGCTGAAGAATGCAATCAGTAATAGAATACCATATGTAATATCTAATACCATATGTAATATTGTACACACAAATATATGTATACTTCATCCTGGCTTTTGCATGATTCCATCTTGGCCCCATCTTTGCCTCAGATTCAGGTGTACTGACATTGTGCGCATTACGTGTTTTAAATAAATAAATAAATGTATACTAATACTGTTAAGTAACTGGACATAAGCGGATTAGTTAGCAATAAATCACAACACAGTATTACGGTAGCACAGCTAATTTCTGCAGCAAGTATGAAAATGTTGAAGAAATTTTGCCTAGCCTGCTCAAGCACATTAGAAGCATTATGAGCAACATTTGTGGAGAAAACTAGACATGTGTATGTAATGTATCTGGATCTTTATGTAGCACCTTTTAAGTACCTCTCAAAAGCACTTGACATAAATATAACATCGCAAGCCATTTACTTAGGCCAATAGAGTTATAAAACGCCAAGTTCAATCCAGTTTGTTCTGGTGGTGTAAATTCTTTCACATTAAATTAATACCTTTGCATCTTGGACTTATCGTAAGAACTTCACTGATTCACCAAAGAGTACCAGTACTATTGGCCATCAAATCCAAATAAGGCTTTCCTGGAATAACGAGCAAAGCAGCGGTAAAGCTTCATCCGAAAATTGTTCAGTAAACTGCACACAGTATTAATTTTAAATTAAAGTCAACTTCCAGTAGCAAGCATGTGAAATACCCATGTCAGTTTTCTACCAAAAGTGCTCGAGAGATCTTAGAACAAAAATATGTAAACACCTCAATACATATATAAACATTTCAAGATTAAATTACCTTTAACTTTACATAAAACTATTTTGTGTGTTTACAATGTGTTCTTTTTACTGTATGCACAAGCAGAATTGATAATTATTTTATAAATATATTACATTGGTTTTTATACCTCTAACTTACGGAGTGGACGGTATTAGCTGCCTGAATAATAAGCAACCAGAAAAGATTAGACAATACAACACTACTCACTCCTGACTCCAGTGAACAAACATTCTAAAAGAGACTGGTTCAGCAGACAAAGCTATTAGTAACAATTAGAATCAAGTGCTAATCCAAGCCAACAATTAACACCAGAACATTTTCAAGGCAACTCACACACTGATATGTCAGTATTTACACAACATGCAGAAAAAATAGATTCCACTCATAGATTCCACTGATTCTACTTACACCACAAATGATGAGCTACATACAGATCACCGATGTGTGAGAAAAATCCAGCTGTAGCTTCATCATATTGTTGACGATGCTTAATGCCCTTAGCCCTGTTTTGAATACAAATGATAGCAGAAGCTGTTGTATTCGATAAAGGAAATGATTGCTGGGCTACACTTTGAGCCTTTTAGAATGTTACCAGCTTCAGATTTAAATATTATTAGCATCCATGGAAAGAGACAACAAGTTTCAGTACAAGATTATAATTATGTATATAAATCCTAACACTGTACAAATACCATATCGGTTACTGCAAAGAGCAGCCTGAATTAATTTTAAGCATTGAAGACAATTATAAAATGTTTAAGAAATACAGCAGTTAACTGCAAAATTAACTGAAATAACTCATGAAAAAGAGAACACTTGGATTACATTTACTTACAGATAAAATTAAGAAATAAAAAGGTAAATGCAAACCAACATTTGAGATGCATGGCATATCTTGCACTGTGATTCATTAGCCTCTGAATCAGGAGGTTAATAAACCACATATAAAATAAGGTTTTCTTAATAATGCATATTTATGGTATAATATTTACCAGTAGTTACCCCACTCAATCATGGTTCCAGGCTGAAACAATAAATTGATTTAACTCGTTACTACCAGCATCTGAACTACTAAAATTAAACTTATTTGATTAACAGAACTGCCAGACCCACTGAGTCGTTAAAGGACAACTTGTCTGACAGCAGACATAAGCCAACATGACTGAAAATAAACAATGAAACGTGTAATACTGGTAATATTACCACTGAGCGGCAATGTCACATCATCACCACCACCCAACCACCATCTATTCTCCATCCACATTCAACAGGAATCAGTTTTGTGTAATGGTATACAACTGGCAGACCAGTTAAATTTTTCAAATTTCTAAACTAATATTTTAACAACTTTTTTATAAAGGAAAACAGAGAATAAAATCTACATATATTCATACTCTAATTAGATTCATGGTATGCCATAGAGTAAAAGCAAAATGGTACCAAACCTTGAGGACATAACTTCTTAGTTCATAAATGTTGTTGCCCGAACGGGGCTTAATACCACCCCAGAAACTAAATGCCAACATAATCTGGTTTTTGCGAGACCGCAGCATCTTGTTCCGGTCCTTGCGAAAGTCAACAAAATCCTGCAACAGTCAGTCATAATAATTTATTTGATAAAGATCTGCAATTACAATGAAAACAAACAATATAAACAATTTATGAAATTATGTCTTACAATTTAAACTACAAAGTACATGTAATGTAATTCTCTTAAAAAGTTGGCTTACATGCGCAATCGCATCAGAGCAAGTTACTTTTCACCTCCATTCTCTTTGTTTAACATAAACGCAGCATTAACAGTAAATTACAAGAAATGTCGATTATTTAACACGGACAAACACTTCAGAGTAATAAACAACCTGGAGAAAGTCATTAATTTCAAACATCAATATTTGCGTCAAAAGACTTTTTAATAAACTAGGTCGAACTGGAGAAATTCATTACTTACATCTAGACATTATTTAGTAAACTAGGTCTAAATAAAATACAATCAGAGATTATTATGGTAAGAAACATATAGCATAAAGCTCATTATCATAAAACACTTAAAAACTGTAAAAATATATGCACTACTGTATTACTTGATCTGTCCTGTAAACAGTTGTGGCAGTACTCAGCTGTGGGTAGCCACCTGGGTACTTCCAAATGTGTACTGAAATTATAAAGAATGCACATGTAAACAGCAGTACAGATGAAGAAACAATTTGAAGAAATCATCACATTTTGCTCAGAATAAATCAAGGAAGTTGTACCATTATTTACAAAGCATTTAAATTCTGTAAAACACAAAACATAAAAGACAGCAGTTAATTAATTATTCACTTTATTAATTTTTTAAGTTGAAGCTTATGCATCATTCCACAGAGTCAATGCACTGCATGAGAAAAGGGGTGATAATATTCTAGAATTGTCATTTTATCATCATAACTTGAACTGTATTGTATTTTAATACACAAACTCTGCATGTTTTTGAAGTTTTATCTAATTATAATATTGGTAAAGATTATGACAACTTACAACAATGTCACTACTGTTAACGAACTTTTACTCACTTGCTTCATCTTGATCACCGATATCTACCGTCCAGCTTCCAATCAGTTCTGCTCCAGTTTTCTTGGTGTCCATCAAATTTACGAACTTACTCCTGCATGCAAAGATACATCAAAAGATTTAAGTTGCAACAAAAAATAATGGTTTCTTCCGTAACTGCCACAAAATGATACTTGTAACAAAAACTAAAAATGTTGTTTCTTTTGTTCCTTTTGAAAGTAAATTATTTACAAACTGAAAACTTGCGTCCAGAAGCCAGGACTAAAGTGTGCATGTATGTAAGAATGTATCTATGTATGTATGTATGAATATGTGTATGTATGTATGTATGCATGTATATGTATGTATGTATAAATTGTGCATATCGCTGTATGTATGTCCAGAAGCAGGTTCTGAAGTGTGTATGTATGTATATGTATGTACATTCATGTAGTGCCTTTAAAGACCTCTCAAAGTATTAAAGTCAAGGTATGGAATGATATACACATTAAATCCACATGGTCATGATGGTGAACGCTTAAAATAACATGTATTAACAATATGACATGGAAATATTGGTAATCAATACATTATACAGTCAAACCAGTAACATCTGGTACGTGTGCAATCTGTGCAGATTATGAAACCATATACTGCATGAATAAATAATTTTAGGTAAGAAGACTAAAGTACATGCCAAAAGAGCATGCACAACATAAGATTATGGTCATGGCTAAAAGGACAAAATGGCACGTGCTGTAAACAGTAACAATGCATCAAGCCGAATAACAGTGCGATAATAATAACATTAAACTTTAACCTTGTCAAACCTTTTTAAAAGGTCACTCACGTTATATCTAAATAGTTCTCCATAAATTCTGGCTTCACTGCATGAACTACAATTTAAATGTAATCATACAATTTATTTCAACTTAACATTATCTGTGGTACTTATAACTAATAAGCAATTAATGCACACAAACCCACTCACTCCGTAACGAGTTTATTGCATGAACTGTGATGCAGAAGACTGTTCTGTATCCACGTCTGCATAAATTCAAACACGGGTTTCTCTCAAAGAAGGAAAGGTCTTCCAATCCCCTCCCGGCCTAGCCAACAGTCATGCCCAATAAATGAAAGTACATTTCAAAGAAAACCACGTCGAGCCTGTCACACGTTCGATCCATGGTCTGAATAACTCAGTTATAAGTCAAACTTCTCTGGTGAACATGAACGCCAAATGCTACATATTAAACCCAAACAACAGGCCTTGGAGGGCTACTGTTGATTGAAGTATATTTTGATTAAGCAATTACCTTACCTTATCTTGCCTCACCTTACCTCAACCTACATAGGTACCACCACAAAAGGCCTTACTATGTTCAATAAACAAAAATCAATAAATGAAAAGTATTAGAGCAGCAATAATGTTCAAATGAAATGATACTCTGAAGCTCATATAAGACAACCTTGTCTGAGTAGTAGAAAAAGCAACAGAACGGCATTAACGTTAAGATGAAAACATACTTTGAAGTTCGTAGATGACGTCCTTGTCTGACAGCCTTGAAGAATGTGACTCATGGCCCGGATCAATTCTTCGCACAAAGAAATTCGAAAGCCATTTCTCTTTCTTTCCTTCTGTTTGTTCTTGCTGCTGCTCCTGCTGCTGTGGTTGTGTTGTTCCTCCGGCTTTTGCCTTGGTTGCTAGGTATCTGTAAAGGAACCAGGATGGCATGTATCCATAATAAGACACTTGAGTAACCAGTTTGATTTTATTGCAAAGCATTGATATTGGATTGTGAATATGGTTTACATGAGTCCATATCTTAAAGCCAAAGGAAAGTGGCTATCTGAATAGCATTTAGAAGCAGTTTCAAAAAGCAAGGAATAACTAAAATAGCAAAACTAAATTCAGTATTTAAATGCATTGGACAGACAAGACAAATTACAAAACTCGTGCCTCTTGAAGTCATGATCTTTACTTCAAATGAATTAAAATCACATGTCTTATATATGCTGGGTATATTCTGTGCTATTCTCATTTGCTCATTTGAAGCAACAGTAATAATAATGACTTCAAAAAACACAAGTTTACAACACAATACAATAATACAATGATATTTCCTTTTCCTTGTGCACCTCTTACGCCTTCAGTGACCACAACAGCAATGTACAAAGTCGAATATACGTCAGGAAACCAAAAACGGCCTGTTTGGCTGCAACTTTGAAACTTTAGGGACGAAACGATAGCACTAAACTCTCCAGTTCGAATCTGTGCATGAATAATTTTGCCTTCCGCTGCAGTCATATATTCTCAGAATGATTCTACTACCGTAGAGCATTGGCACACCTTTTCGCATATTCATTAACTTACTGTAAGAGGCATTACAACGTACTTATAACAGCAATCCAGTAACCGATGCACAGCCTCGTCCAAGTAAGGTCACGCAGAAGTTCGAACGAATTAACAACCTTCTACACCAGACTCAATGTCTGAAGATAAAGTAATGACTTTCAAAGACAACCTTTTGCTAGACAATACCTGCGACATGTTGACGAGAAATTTCGAATCATTTCTTGAACACAAAGTCTTCCAGAAACTTGTTTTAAAGCCATCATCACGGCTGCCATATTGACACTTAGATCAGGTCATCATAGCTAAGGTCACGGTCATCTGCGCGTTGTAAACATAAAATCTATTTTTAGGTACGGCTTCAAAGCTCTCCATGAAATCTTACTAATGATTAAATAATTATCAGAAAACGAATAATTAGCGCAGTACAAAATAACTAGTAAAATAACAGGTTTTATAAAAGTCTGCAACAATAGGTTACCTATACATCATCAGTTCTGATCTATGTTGAGCATTCCACTTCCAAGCCATTAATCTTAATTCATATTTTACATTTCTTGCAATATATCCAGGAACGACTACATTCTGCAAGTATCGAGCATCTAGATGCATTCACTGCGCTTCTAAATTTATTTGAGTGCTGCAACAAGTACAGCTTCAGCATTTTTCAAATCTTAATTTCAGTTCTTAATTCTTCAATTCTTAAACAGCTGCAAACGCGTCCGTCAGAGTACGGCGTCTGAGTCCAAAGATAGCGCTATATAATTCGTAATTACGTAATTTACACGTGTGTTGGTCAGGCGCTCATCTGCTCACAGCTTACGAAGACAAAATTATTTAAATGTTTTTAGATTCACGACCTAGAAACTATATTTTGAACGTTTCCTGTACATTACAGAGTAAACCTCAAGATTAGCGGAGCTGTGGCTGAGGAAGCGATCCGACGATCGGTTGCACGGAGAATGTGGTATGAATTGGATTCAATGCTTACTTTTCTTCTTTCTTTCTTCTCTCTTTTTTTAAAAATTTATATTAGACCACCACAAAAGAACGACTAGAAAAAACTCGGCGAGTTCGCTATAGTTTGCTGTAAATATATAGACCTACTGAGTGTTATTACCCGAAGATTCGATACAAGTGGACAGAGTGGGGAATTGTTCGTAGCCTTACAGAGATATTAGATTGCTGCTCAATGCTTAAAAGCAGAGTGGATGGAACCCCCTCTTTCTCAAGACACGTAGTCACAAACCAATAACAGCTTTTTAGTTTGCAGGCCTCTGCGGTGGAGGAGATGTGACAGAATTCAACATCAACTCTCCAGAGTTCTGTAGAGAACTATATGCATTATGTATGCAAAGAAATGTGTTATTATTGATAATCTGTTTGCCATTCATTTAGCTGGAGGTAAAAACCTGGTGCAAATGAAATTGATAACTTGCTGTCAAGCCATGTAACCCACAAGGAAATGTCCAGTTGTTTGATCACCGCTGTGGCTTTTAGGCTTCAGCTGTAGTTTGCTTGGCCTCAACCATGTCGTAATACACAGCCTGGGATTCTTTTGATTTATATGTTCATTGATTCATTGATGAAATACTCAATTTGTGCTTGCAGTTATCAAGGTTTCAGAGTTGCTGTACTCAGAATTTCACATTTATTTGTACTCAGTGCATTTGTATTTACAAGCACAAACAAGGTGCTGAGTTTGACCTTTAATTGAAGATGATTGAACTACATAATTGCTTCTTTCATTTGCCATTTCTTGTCTGCATTATTGCCTGAGCTGCATCAGCATAACTGTTTCGCTTGGACAAAACAGAAATTAGTGAACTTATCTGTGATGCTTGTGCACATTTCCAACTGATCAGATCAAGCGCAAGTGAGCCAAATGAAACTGCGTTCTTACCGAAGCCCTAATTTAGCTGTAGGGCTTATTCTGCTATTTGTGAGAATCCTCAGAATAGTAGTTGACCCAGGGCCATCGTCTGTCAATTCCAAGATGTTGTTGTCAGTACTGCAGCAAACAGGAAAAAAGAAGATGCCTGCAGCCCCGCACGTGTAGAAGTTCTGAGTAGCATTTAATTAATAGTTAAGTGGTAGTATTTTTGGCTCATGTGCATCATGACACAAAGCCATTTTTGCCTATTTTTGTAATTTAAGTTAAATATCCGGTGTAAGCAAAGCAAATGATTGAAAAACAATATTTATGTTGAACTGGTACCACAGTATGTTTAACAGCCAAAATAAAAATCATACCTTTTAATTATGGTACTTTGCTTTGTGATTGGATCTTGATGTTGGTCTTAGGTCCAATCTAATCTGATCTAAATCCAATCGAATCTAATCCTGTACATGTATCATAATAATAAAGCTTCTGAGGACTGCCTTAATAATTTGGGAGGCATTACTCATTGCTAAACACAACCATTGGGCAATCCAAACTCTGGGGTCAGCCTGGTTGAAATCCATTTGTGGAATCCTTTGGGATGGGAAATAATCTATTAGAGAAATGCATTCAGGAAGAACAATAGATTTTCTAGTTGCTTTGTATTGGCTAAGTGCTGCAGAGCGAAAGTGCACACAAAAGATCTATTCATCATCAATCATCATCATCGTCGTCATCATCATCATCATCATCATCATCATCACAATCATCACCACAATCATAATAATCATAATCATTATAATCATCATTGTCATCGTCGTCATCATCATTATCATCTATCAAAAGAGTGTTTCCTATTCTGGGCAAATACCAGCATAGGCTACAAAGTAAAGTAAAGTATTCCATATCCCACAAGTGAGACGTATACGGGAGGCGCTCATTTCCTTTTCTTTAGGCCCTTGAGCCGGCAGTGGACAAATCCGAAGGTCGTGGACACTATGCCAGTGCATTGCAGGACTTGCTGTTTCCTTCCCAGCTTTCACTGGTAGCAAAATATACTGCTTGGTGGCAGAGGCACACTGTGCACGAAACTTAATAGGCTAGGCTATGCCAGTTATTAATGCCAAATAACCATTATGCTTGCATGGCCAGGTGGTGTTACGTAGACCTAAGGAAAGGTAATCACACTTTTATTACATAGTTAATGTATTGATTTGTGAGTTGATTTAGTACTGGCTTCTTTCGCTAGATGGCATCATGCACTAATGAAGATTGGATGTGCATCTGGTAACATGTAAATGCATACGTTTGTCTATAATGACCGTGTGACCTTGACCCAACTCATTTTTCAGTGAATTGATCCGATGCAATCCTTCACCGCCACTCCCCATTGAATAGGTGCCATGCCATGTGAGGTTCTGTTTACAGATCATGCTAATCCGAGATTTAAATCTCTAAGTACTCTACCATACTTTGTTATTAACTTGCTTTATTTTGCCTTGAGGGTTATTACAGTGGTGCTATAGAAGTTCTTATATTATTATTAGATTATTATTATTAGTTTTTAGTGTTCATGCAGTCAGTATCATTTGTGCGTAAGCTGCTAATGCATCTGTACTTTGAAGGTAGACACAGTCTGTATCCTAGTACTTATAGTTTCCTTCTGGTATTTAGTTTGTTCCCGGTATTTCCTGATTTCTGGTCTGTACCTGATATTTCGTCTGTACATGAGAGGCAGGTATAATCAATTAGTAATGTAATTACTGATTTAAGTTTGATCCAAGACCAGTTGCATCATTTTTTAGGAAAAAAGTCACATACAGTTAATGAAAGATTGCTGCAAAACCTGATATTTCATCTGTAAGGAAAAGAGAGACAGGTGAAACTTCCTAATGAAGTTTCAATGCAAGACCTAGTCTTAGATTTGATTTATTGTATGGCAGCATACATCCAAGAGCTAACAGTTGGATGGCTTGAAAAACATGAATTAGTCTTTCATTGCTGTTCTTGGCATTTGTAGAGTTGTCTAAATTTAACACGGAGACCAAAATAGTCATAACTTCACACCACATTGAAAATAACAGTGCATCTCCTGCAGAAATAATCTGGCAATAATCATGCGAGTATATGCACACGTCTCAGTTGTTACGTACCTTTAAGCTGGACCTAATTAATTTATTTTATTAAAGCTGAACCTAATTAATTTATTTTATTAAAGCTGAGCATATTTAATTTATTTTACTAAAGTCATGTTTTTTGGATATCCTAATTCTGTCAAGTCTGTCGATGTTGTGTTATATAAATATATATATATATATATATATATATATATATATATATATATATATATATATATATATATATATTATTGTTGAAAACTAAAAAACGCATTCCTACCAACCCTTAGTGAATTGGAAAATATCGTTGCTTAATAGGTTGTAACAATGATCGCCCTCAGGTGACGCAATGATGTAGGGCGTGCCAGTTCATAAGTAATATAACATATATAATAATATATGAGAATCAGTTTGTGTTGGTATGTTGTTGTCTGTGTGCTTGCATCTCTCGATTTATTCATCTGATTTGTAACAGGTGTGATGCGGATGATGACTTGCACCTGATGTTACGTACCTTCTCTCTGTATCATCGTCGTCGTCGTCGTCTTAGTTACCTAGTGCAGATGAAACCTTAGCGAGGAAGAGGAAGAGGAGGAGGAAGAGGAGGAGGAGGAGGAGGAGGAGGAGGAGGGGTTGTCGCTGTTCCTTGTGCACAGGTGCGTTTTTGAAGCCTGCAGATATCTTCGCGGCTGGAAGACGGCTCGAAACCATTCTGATTAGGTTGCTACGTTTTTTAAAGGATTCTGCGATTTGAAAACAGCCAGTGTTATTTTAAGCTGTGTTACGGTGAGGCGGTTGTTGATGATAGGCTTTCAAGTAACAGGCTTAGAATATCAGCTCTTGACTGCATGTGCTTGCTACAGGTATGGCGTAACATGTGATCTCTATTTTCTCACTGACTTTTGCACGCAGGTTAGGGATTTGAAGGCGAATGGTGGATACATATGTCAACTGTTGTATGGAGTATGATGTGAGCAGACAGTGTTGTATTTTGGCACCAAGTCTTGAAGTAAGTTGCAGGAATTGTGTATGTATGTATGTGCATATATATGTGTGTATGTACATTCGTGTATGTAGGTGTGTTTGTGAATAAGAGTGTGTTGTCCATACATGTCCGATCTCACCACTTAAACTTTCTTTTAATCTATTGTTAACTGCTGTTCATCTGTAATTTCGTGTAGGCTCTAGAGTCTTGGGCCGTGCTAGGGCTGTCCTTTCGCCAACGGCAGTCATCGAATATTCCCTAATTTGGGTTACATCAAGAATGCCCAATACACTCAGTTATTTTCTGCATACCTTGCAGCATCTTTTGGCTATCTAAACATTATTATTATTATCATCATCATCATTATTATTATTTTGACTCAGATGATAATGTCCCAAGAGTAAGATGAAAAGTGATGTTTGAGAGACTTGTTACGTTGGGATGGCTAGTCCTTGCTTATGTCTGATTTGATGAACGTTCCATGCAAGGCAGTTGCACTGAAGTGTGGAATGGCTGCAGAAAGGCTTTTAAAAAGGAATGTCTTCTTTTTTGTCTCCCGACACCTGGGTTAGGTAGCGACGAAGTTTTTTCAACGAAGATGGTTCATGGGGCCAAGAGTATTGAAGGCCAGAGTAACAAAGCAGTGTGTCGAGAAGATGTCGGTATATTTTGCCATCTTTCATTCTGCTGTGATCTCAGCTGTGGCACCCGCGACTTCGGCAGTTCTGGATCTGTATGAGTCTGTCAGAGTGTCGATCAGCGTTATGTCCAAGGTCAGACATTTACCTCCTCCCAAAGATTAAGGGTTGTGCCACTGGGCCGCTGATCGTCGAATCCGACCAATCCAGCTGGTTCTTCACTTCATGGAAAGCCAGCCAGCCAAGCATCAGTTTAGGCAGTTGTGTGTGAAGGACTTGCTCAGCGGAATGCGACGTTGCTTAGGAGCAACCATCAGCTGGTGCCTCTTGCTTTCTGATTGTAGGAGTTTCCAGATCAAATTAGACTAGAATGTCCTTAACAGTTATGGCCTTCAGGGAGACTTGAACTCACAATCTCTATGTTATAAGTCAAGTGCTTTATCAGTCAGTCACCACGTGAAGTCACGTGATCCAGAAGGGGAAGTTGTCATGTGCTGTTGGATTGCCATCTTGTTTGCACTTCATTTGGAAGATCCTTCTGCTCCGTGGCGTCACACCTTTGAGGACTAATGTTGATAGAGGCACATATGAAAAAAAGTGCTATGTTAATTGTCTAAATACACACACACACACACACACACACACACACACACATACATACATACATATACACATACATACACACAATGATACATGCACACACATACGTATACACATACATACATAAATATATACATATGCACAAAGATACATACACGTACATACACACAAAGATACATGCACAAACATACCTACACACATACATACATGTATGCATACACTGGAGACTTTTTATGACTTACTTCATTATTATATGAATTCTCATATAATGTGTTCAGGGTCATGGATACCAAAATTAATTCACTTGTAGAGAGGAAACCAGATTCAATACGACCTCCTTGTAAGGCAGTTCTGCTGCTGTTGCTACTGCTGCTACTGTGGGACAGCTAGAAGTGGCGCGACAGTTCTTTGTATGGAAGCTGTCACAGTCCATTTGTTCATTCTGATCGAGTTCTTTCCTTAAGAGGCATCACGTGCCAGATATTTTGCAGAGTGATGAATGCAAATTCTTTATTTCTTATTCATTACCAACAAATTGCTTCAGTTTCGCAGCCTCTGTATCAGCGGTGCCTGTGAAATATCCAGCTGTAACAGACCGACCGTCCTGTTATCTTCCCCATTCATCACAGTCATCTCTCAAATTCTGTCATCATTCATTGTGTCTTGCAGCTCTTAACTCTTTGGTAGAGGCTCCTGGTCAAACTTCTTTGAGTCTCTGACTACCTTTTCCATGCTGCTTCAAAGTTTTTTATCACTATTGCTTTCCTCTTCACGTTTCATTCATCTTGTTCCGACCTTTTGATGTGTGTACAGATTAGTACCTGCTGAAGTAGAGAGCCATCTGGTGTCTTTATCAAGAGCACTATAAAAATTCTCCTGCTTATTTACTTTATTTTTTAGTCTTTGGATTTCCGGCTTCAGCCTTTGTTTGGCGGTTCTGTTGTTTCCGAAAAATTTTATATTTTATTGAGGAATGCACAATAATATATTTAAGTAAGAGGCTTCTTCATTACATACTTTGTGGCAGTTTGAATCTGACAGTAAACATCAATAGACTGCCACTTTCGTAGATTGTCCACAAAACCTTCACAAACTCTGATGTCTGCAAAGAAATGTCTGTGAATCTTGAATTTGTTACCACATTATTGTATACTGTTTTTCAGCAGTCATCTTTTTTGGATGTAGCTCATTCATTTACTGTGTGTGTGTGTGTGCGTGTGTGTGTATATGTATATATATATATATATATATATATATATATATATATATATATATATATATATATATATATATATATATATATATATATATATATATATATATAGAGAGAGAGAGAGAGAGAGAGAGAGAGAGAGAGAGAGAGAGAGAGAGAGAGAGAGAGAGAATTATTATGTAATACTGGTATTTTCTGATACAGCTCTTTGAACTTTTTTCTTTTTAATGTCGCTAATGGTTTCTACAATAAGTTTTTGGACAAGGGGACCTTATTTACCATTTCCACATCTTGATATTCAGCATTCGGCAGAAGGATCAGACTGTTTGTGCTCTTAGTACAGCAACCCGCAGAAACGTTTTCCCACGGGGCATGTGTTGCATATAAATAAACGGCTCAACTCGGGCTGAATGTTGTTGTCGTCGAGATGAGATTGCGGTCGAGAAATGACTGATCCCTCGCTCGGCGCATTTCGGCACACAATGCCTGTGAGCCTGAAGTCCAGTTGTGAGCGTGACTGAACTGCGAATGCTGTTCGACGCCTAACTGAAATTAATGAAGCATCCGGACGGACTGTAGGTGCACGTGGAAGGGAAGTTGGGTTCCTTGCAACACTCCATCCGCCGCTCCGTCAGGTTAGTTGCCCCGCAGTCAAGTGCAGGATTCGGACAAGCACATCTATCAAGCAGCTTACAGGATTTAATCCCACAACTGGAAAGAGCCAGGAGCATGGATTGTGCCCAGGGGAGAACTAACGTTCTGCAACGTACAGCTAGACGCGCCCTCTATTCTTTGCCGATTAGCTTCGGCCGCTATAAATATTGAAGAGGGCTGCACGTAAAATGGTATTTGCTGCACTTCGCATCGCCACCGTATCTAACAACTAGATGCACACTATTTGTATGCGCATGAATACAAACACTGAGGCTTTTAAGGTTTTTGTAGAGAACAGTGTGGATACAGAGGGCTTCACGTCAGTGCTTGAATTACAACATCTCAGCCCGAAGACATGTGAATGCAACTTTTAAGAACAGGAATTTTTATGGTGCATAATAAACCGGCCTACTGCTTATGCTTTCTGACCTCAGTGTAAGGTCAACAGCGTTAAAACACTTGTGTAGACACCTCTACAGGAGAAAGTACTGGTGGTTAAGATAAATGTAAATTACGTTTAATTAGAAAGTTCTAGAGTGCCGGTGTCTAATGGCATCAGCTGATGGCACAGATAATGGTTAAGGTAAATGGTAAAAGTAACACATTTATGTAGAAAAATGCCTCAGCAGAAACTAAGTAAGATGCATAGTCTTGGTGCATTGGCAGGTCCTTAGGATGATGCAAACCGTTGTCACAGCAATCCAATAACAGAGCACCATTGTGTTGGTGCTTATGTATTGACCACAGACGGATGGCAGGCTGAGTTGGCCAATATGGCCTGCTATTCCATGGACACTTACCTGTACAAGTAAGACCCACCTAATGCACTTGATGTTGGTTAACCTCACTGTGCTTGCCAGTGTTGTATCCACAGCACCAAGTAGGTCTTACATTACAGTTACAAAATAGCTTTTACATTTCATAGCTCTGAGTTTGCTGTTGCTTCCTGCATCGAAGATTTTTCACTGCTTCCTGGCTTACACAATTTTATTTTCAAGTGTCATGGTTTAAATTTTCTAAAGATAATTGACTAGAGTTACACTAAGCATAATGGACTTAAGGGGAAAGGAGCGCCTGAGAAAAGGCATTGGTGGAAATGGTGGCAGCTGATGCAAAGATACAGCATCCGAAATTGGAGAGAGAAGAAGGATTCAAAGAAGATCCAAGTGACGTGGCCATTGTCATCGTAGCCAGTTGCTGATCTTTGTTAAAGCCAACTGTTATGTACCATAAAAGACAGTAATTAGAATGATGATAATTATGACATGATGGTGATGATGCTGCTGCTGCTGATGATGATCATGAGATAGTTATGATGATGATGGTGATGATGATGATGACGACGGCAATCCCATGTATTTGATGACTGTGATGATGCAAATTAATGATGATGACTCATTACCGTTGTTGTCAATCGCATTATCATCATCATCATCATCATCATTATGATCCCATCACCGTCACAGCATTCGTTGAGCAGCATTTTTGGCATTTCTTCCGTCTCTGATCCATTCAATTTGAACGAAGTAATTGGTTGCGGGCGAGAACAAGATCACCGCTTTGCCGGCAGTCGTAAAAGATTCGGCTGCCATAAAAAGCTTTTCTGCGAGTGTAAGATGAGCAAGAGCTATTGGAAGAGGACAATTACGAGGTCTTGCGCTTGCGCCAGTAAATCCAGATAAAGGGCCGTAAAGGCATTGTGCATGTCCGATGTACGGATGGATGGATGCGATCGAATGCCTCGTTGGATTCCAAATTTCTGTCTTGTGGTGGCTTGGTTTCTGGCATCGTTTGAGTCCACACGCAGTCAGCTTGCTTTGTACGTTTTCTTCTACCACGAGGAATCATTTCCATGCATGCATTTACGATAATATGATTTGCCGTTGCCACCGTTATTTATGTGGCGCCGGGATATATAGTTCTGTGCTGTGCAATGAATAGAACGGACAGACGTCTTGCAAATTTCCCTGATACACCAGACATATATTCGTAAATAGTTTGTATCGTCAAATCAAATGACGTCTGCGGCATCACTGTCTAATGGCACGAGGCGTCGTTCGGTGGTGGTTCTATGTAAGTAGGAATAAGTGCATAGCTTAGTGCGTACGTATTTTTATACATGTATGTATGTAATCGTAATCGTAATTCCGAGATTTCTACAGCGCCCAACGAGAGCCACGTCGCGGGGACCAGCTTATTCGCAGGCGCTCAGTCAAAACAAAATCGATAGGCAAAAGGGTTCGGTTCCAAAAGTCAGACGGAGGGACAGCTATGGGGATGGTGTTTGGGGATGGAGAGGAGGGAGAGATAAGAGGAAGAAGGGGTGTAATGTAGATCGCATGTGATGCGATGTTTCAGAGTATGTGTGGGTGGCTACCTTTCAGCAGTAGTGTCTAGTTTGCGAAGGGAAGGTATTAAGATGGTCCAGGTCCAGGTGGTTGCTTTTATTCGTTTTAGCAAGACGCAGATGATGGAGTATAAAACGAGTTTTTATTTACAGTGTTCAAGGTCAGAATAAACATTGCATAAAATGTACAACATATGTACA
Source organism: Norana najaformis (assembly GCA_964023275.1). Lineage (NCBI taxonomy): Eukaryota > Metazoa > Annelida > Clitellata > Crassiclitellata > Hormogastridae > Norana > Norana najaformis. The sequence goes on from OZ029922.1 coordinate 23,697,204, forward strand.
GTCTTCAAAACAACCATTTAGAATAAAATATAAATAAAATAAAATATAAATAAAATTGAAATAAAAATGTTATAGCCAAACAGCGGTGACAGAGATTTCTTGCTGATAAAACCTGAAATAGATCAGAAGACATGCTTCAAGAATACTCTGAAATAATGTTACACGTGAAGATGTAATTACATCCTCCAGAAACAGTTTACAAGTGAAATAAAAATGTTGTGCGCAAACAGTGCTCAGTAACAGATATCTGTAGGAAGATTGAATCCGTCTTCGAATTAAGTCACGCGTAAAAGATATGACCTTTGCGTATTCTGTGTCAGTTCGCTATCACAAGGTTGACCTAGATCCGAGGAATTGGCTTACCATTAACATAGGCCTATAAGGCCTTTGGGCACAGTTACTGGTGTTTTGCTAGGGTAATGATTAGCTCAACCCGCCTTTGCATTCACTTGCTCAGAATGACGTTGTTGGGACGTCAAACAGTCGTTTAGGAAACTCGATACGCCTATACATAGATAGCAGAACACGATGGATTCAAATGAAGCTGACATTTGTGCATTAGGATACGCATGTGCTCGTGTGTGTGTGGTTATGTGTGTGTGTGGTTGTGCGTGTGGCGTGGCTGGTCGCCACGTGGAGCGTGGCTGGCTCTGACAACTGATGCGTTCTCATCATTATCTGGTGATGGTGGTGGTTGCTGATGTGTATATGGTGTTTCCGCAGATCCATAAAGTGATTCAGATCATTGATTAAGAAAACGTTTGCCTACATATCACTTCCACTTTGCCTCATGTTTGCTGCAGAAAATCTCTCGATTAGGGGCCGCTGATACAGTTTCTGTTTTAGGTCGTGTGGAGGATACGGTTTCATTCCACAAAAGAGGAAGTGAAACGACGGACGGACAGGAAACATACAGCGATGACTGACTGGTTGGATGGATGGATGGATGGGTGCATGGATGGATGGATGGTTGGATGGATGGATGGATGGATGAGTGGGTGGATGGCTGGATGGATGGATAGGTGGATGGATGGATTGATGGATGGATGGATTGACTGACTAACTGACTGACTGACGTAAATCTTTGGATATGGTGCCAGTGCAATTCTTTTTGGTCATGTGAAGAAGGAAATAGTTCAGACAGGCATACATACATACATACAGACAGACAGACAGACGAGCAGGCAGGCAGGCAGGCAGGCAGGCAGACAGACAGACCCGGCAGACAGACCAGGCAGACAGACAAACCAGACGGACAGACAGACGGACAGACAGGCAGACAGACCAGACAGGCAGACCAGGCAGACGGACAGACAGACAGACAGACAGACAGACAGAAACAGCAGACACTGTCATGCACACATGTAGCCACCGACAGGCTGTTCTTAGCAGATAAGATTTTTGTGCGGCCAGATAAACACATCACGAGGAGCAGCAGCTGTTGTAAATCAATTGAAAGAAAGGAATTATTTTTATGGACTGATATCGCGACATGTTCATTCACGGCAGGCTTGTTCTTTCTGATGGCATTCAAGCTGTTATTTCCTCTACCACTCGTGATCAAGCAAACCTTCTCGCCTATCTATCCTCTTGTAAATGCCACAAATTCCGCCTTCTGCTAAACGGGGCTTGTTTTCAGAGTATCCGTGCTTCCAGTCTACCTATACCTGTTGGCGCAACCAGTGGCTTGACTTCTGCTAGTTTTTTTCTCAACTGCCCGGTGACAATCGCTTATAAGCGTGGTCTAGCGCCATCTCCAGTTGCCTTGTTGAACTTAGCGGTCAGTTAGATCCTGTTGTTCATCACGATGTGTAATTATCTTATTGACAGCGTTCGTGAATATCAATATCAGTGCTTTTATCAATTTATGAGTGCGTGGGCGCCCACATGTAAGGGGCGTCTACCTCGTTGTGAAATTTACATGTGCACACTTTGACCCACTTAAGGCCAGGACGACGTGTCCCGTGTTGCCCCTTCTGTGGAAATATCTGTGGGTGCCCGTAATTGAACATGATTATGTTCAGAATTTAATCTTGTCTAAGAGCTTATGTGGCAGTGTTATGTATGTTGTTACGGTAGCATATTGGAGAGAGCGCTCGGCTTGTAACGCGGAGAGTACGGGTTCGAGTCTCCTCCGAGACGGTTACTGTGTAGGGACGTTGAGCAAGTCCTTAACTCACAATTTCTCGGCGCCATCGATTGATGCTAAGTCATTAGATAGTGGCGCCTAATAAATGCAGAACTAATATAATTGATTGTTGCTGAGGACCCCTTGCGATGCAGTTCAGAGTCGTAAGCATCGTTGGAGGTGGTCAGTTTTGGGTGTAGGGCTAGTACCGAACCAAAAATTGCTTAGCATCATCGGTTCGTGCAGTTCATTTAGAGAGGGTGATGTATATTAAGACAATGTAAGAGCAACATAAATAAATTGTGTCTAACACAAATACACACATACTTAAGTACATAAATACATACACACGTCAATGTATATAGATATATACATATATAAATATACACAATTATGTACGTACAAACATTCATGCAGTTATATAGTGGTTATAGTTATATATGATGATGACAGTGATGTTATATATGTTTCATATATACATACATATGTATGTATGCATGTATGTATGTATGTAAACATAGAAGATGAAACATCCCTTAAGCTTGAGAGGCCAGCATCACATGCTGATGATGGTGGTGGTGATAACGATGATGACGGTGATGATGATGATGATGATGACGATGGTGATAACGACGATGACGGTGATAACGATGATGACGGTGGTGATGACGATGATGATGATGACGGTGATAACGATGATGATGGTGATGATGACGGTGATAACGATGATGACGGTGATGATGACGATGATGATGACGGTGATAACGATGATGACGGTGATGATGATGGTGGTGGTGAGAGGCAGCCATGACTATGAAGTGTTATCTGCTTAATTCTTCTTAACCTCTGCATAAGAGGGCAGTAGCCAGACCTCTCCCTCAGCGCCTGAGGGTGGTTAGTGTTTTGGATGGTCAATCGAGAGGTAGGAGGTTCAAATCCCCACCACGAAAGATATTAAGGGACTCTTCATCTTCTATGTATACTTACATACATACATACATACATACGTACGTACATATATACATATGTACATATATACATACGTACATATATACATACGTACATACATACATACATACATATATATATGAAACATATAACATCACTGTCATCATCAAATATAAACGTGTGAATGTTTGTATGTAGATAATTATATGTATTTATATACATGTATGTATCTATATACATTTATGTGTGTATGTATTTATGTATGTGTGTATTTATGTTTTTGTGTATGCACGTTCATTTATACAGTCTATTTTAAGCACCTTAAAAAGGCTCTTCTCGCTTGTCAAAATAATGTTACACTTCCTGAAAACCGGCTGCAAAATGAGTAATCTGCTTTCTCATACAGCAAGTCATTTCTCAAGTTGAATTCTTTCTTCATGTTTAGTCCATGTTTTGTTATTTAGTCCCCCGTTCTAGTCCTAGTCTTATAAATGATGTATTCGTGACATAACACGATTCATACATATATATATATAATATATATATATATTTATCTTGTATATAGAGATGTATGTAGTCGCTTGTTGTGATTGTTTGCTTGGTGGCATTCGATCGCTTTCTTCAAATCTCGTGGCCGCCGTTTCAACGATAATTAACGAGGTCAGACAAATGGGTCACGCTGTACTTGCAGTTACAGAATGGAATTCAGTCTCGCCTCGCCCTGCCTTCCCCTGTGCTGTGTGGACTGACTGAATGCCTGACTAGTTGTTGGCCGATTAGATACCCACCGCCGGGTCAGAGGTGGGAGATGATGGCGTTGGCCCGGTCAAACATTATGTCAGAAGCGAGACTTGGTGACGGGGGCCGTGGTATTGACCGGCCTCAGCTCGGGGTGGCCTTTTCGTGTGGTTTATGGCCTTCGGGGACCGGTTTTATCGGCGGCCACAGTTATGCCTGCGATGCTTTATGGGGAGGGAAGGGGATTGCGGAGGTAAGAGGGAGGGGAAGAGAAAAATGGTCGGTATTTTTAAAGCTCTGTTCTGAATGTCTTTTATTCCTATTGGCGGTGAGTGAGTGAGTCGGCCGAAAAGTAAAAATGAAATTGGAATGCGTAGAATGGTTGTTTCTGTCCGCCCACCTTAGACCCTCTCTGTCTGTCTCTCTGTCTCTGTCTCTCTCTGTCTCTGTCTCTCTGTCTCTCTGTATCTGTCTGTCCATTTCTGTCTGTCTGTCCCTCTCTCCCTCTCTCTCTCTCTGGATCTCCCTCTGTCTCCCTCTCTGTCTCTCTCTCTGGCTGCCTCTGTCTGTCTGTCTGTCTGTCTGTCTCTGTCTCTCTCTGTCTCTGTCTCTCTCTCCCCATCCGCTTACTGATTAAGGCGTGCTGATTTATCGCCTACTTCCTCTATTTATAGGACATGAGTAAGCGTCACATAGCACTAACACGCTGCCTGATTAGTGCTGTATTTGGAATTTTGAGGTACATCCCATAACTGCCATCATCATCAGCATCATCTCAGCTAGCATCGTCCTATATGTATTTAACGGATGCATATATACTGTACATATTATATATATATATATATATATATATATATATATATATATATATATATATATATATATATATGGTTATGAGTAAGAGTCATTGCACTAATATGTAGCTATATCACGTGCTGTATTTGATTTCAGTGTACATCCCTTAACCACCATCAGCATCATCTTAACTGTCGTCATCGTATATGTATTTAAAAAATATACATGTTTGTATATATATAATCATGTATATATAATCATGTATATATATATATATATATGTATATGTACATAGTTGTATGAGTAAGAGTCAATTAGGTACTAATATGTAACTATATTGGGTCGAGGTACTGTATTCATTTTCAAGCTTTAGGAGGCATCAGCATGACTTGTCGTTAATGTTATCGTTCATAATTATCGTTATCAGCATTGTCATCGTCGTTATTATGATTTGCCCCAAAAGTAAAAATTAACCTGACATGTCATTAATAATAATACTTAGAGCATGTATTGTTGTTTTAATTTGTTTTGCTGTTATTGTTGATTGCTAATGAAAAATGGGACTGACGGGGGGTGGTGTTTGTGGTAAAATGGTGTTGGGTGGTGTTTAAGGTAAAATGGTGTTGGGGTGGTGTTTATGGTAAAACGGTGTTTATGGTAAAGTGGTGCTGGGGGTGGTGTTTATGGTAAAATGGTGTTTATGGTAAAATGGTGTTTATGGTAAAATGGTGTTGGGGTGGTATTTATGGTGAAATTGTGTTGGGGTGGTGTTTATGGTAAAATGGTGTTGGGGTGGTGTTTATGGTTAAATGCAATGTGACGGACAGATATGGCGTAGTTATGACGGGGCAGATCGACCCTTTTAAACGTCGTCCTTTGTTCGCTGGGCCAACTTCTAAAGCCTCTGACTGGCATTTAGGCGACATCTTGTGAGTATACGTTTCATGGCTGCCGGGGCTGCGAACGATTGCGTGCTACAAAAGGCCTTTTGTAGCCGTAAACATATCGTCCCTCTGTCTGTTTCCATTTGCCGGTGTTTATCCGGATGAGTCAGGCCCTTATGTCTGAGCTTTTAAGAGGGGCAGCAGGGGCCTGGACTCCTCTCCCGATGGACAGATGTTTCTCAGCATAGATCAACGCGAACGGCGATAAATAAGTCAGATTTTTTGTTCTGGGTCAAATTCTGATGTCAGGCGCGAGAATCTTGGGAGAACTTTACTACCACGGAACGTTACGAACTGTATCAACTAACACTACCACTCACGCACACACACACTCGCACACACACGTACGCACACTTGCACGCACACTTGCACGCACACAATTCGCACTACTGCGGCCGTCATCACAGAGGCAGCGGCACGCACGCAAACACTCAGCCGTACAGGCAGGCGCACGGAGCGATACGCGTATGTGCGCGCACGCACGCGCTCAGTCACACGCACAGGTCTACGATGCTCAAGCAGAAAGCGCGACCGTAGGCGACCAGCGTTGGTCTAGATACCGCAGTCGAGGAGGAGGCATCATCATCATTCAGACCGTTCTCGTGGTTCGTGTTTATGGCTGATGCACTGACGAAAAGGCAGAAAACGTAGCCTTGGTTTATCGTGATTATAAGACGACGACGGCGTTGCCGAAGGGATTCCCGTGGATTGTTTCCGAGAGATTTCCAAACGCAACTTTTCCGACTTCCCCGTTGGGTTTCGTGTTCGGCCGGAAGACGAAGCGAGGGAGAAGGGGAGAGGAGTCGTCGTCGCTCGTGCTGTGCTCGCTTATCGTGAGTCTGAGGAGGTAGGATAACAGATTTGTGGCTTTCTTAACGAAGAACAACAAGTAAGATTGCTGTCGGAGTATTACAGGTCGTGCTAATGATAGACGGGTAATGAGTTGTTTACTAGAAAGCAGCTTTTTATTTCCGGTTGGTCACTTGTTTTCGTGTGAATGTGCCTGGAAAATCGATGTAAACAATCGGCTGGTACAGATTATGAGAACATTTGCTAATTGCTGATGGGTTGTTTTTGTTTCAGGGGTTATTATTACCTTTTGTATTAGGGCTTAACAAGATCAACAATGATTGTGATGAAAGCGATAATTATGATGAGGTTGATGAGCGTATCATATTCATCATCAGCATCATCATCTTTATGGTCATCATCATTATCACCACCACCATCATCATCATCATTATGGTCATCATCATTATCACAACCACCATCATCATCGTCATCATCGTTAGCACCACCACCATCATCATCGTTATCACCGTCATCATCATCACCGTCATCATCGTTATCACCACCACCATCATCATCACCCTCATCATCGTTATCACCGTCATCATCATCATCGTCATCATCACCGTCATCATCGTTATCACCACCACCATCATCATCACCGTCATCATCGTTATCACCGTCATCATCATCACCGTCATCATCTTTATCACCACCACCATCATCGGCATGGTTTTCTAAGCATATGATCTCTAGTTGTATCATCATCATCACCACCGTCATCATCATCATCATCATCATCTTCGTTATCACCGTCATCATTATCATCATAATCATCGTCGTCATCGTCATCATCATCATCGTTATCACCGTCATCATCGTTATCACCGTCATCATCTTTATCACCACCACCATCATCGGCATGGTTTTCTAAGCATATGATCTCTAGTTGTATCATCATCATCATCTTCATCATCATCATCATCATCACCACCGTCATCATCATCATCATCATCATCTTCGTTATCACCGTCATCATCATCATCATCGTCATCATCATCACCGTCATCATCGTCATCATGTCCATCGTCAGCATAATCGTTATTGATACTGTCAGCATGTGATTGTTAGTGATGATATTGATGAAGTCTTCCTGCCGTCTGTGTGCCTAATCTCAAACACAAGTGCAGTGTTCTTTCTTTCGATGCTGAAAGCATGTGACCGAAAGCCTTCCACAGAGACGGCCAAAATCTTCATCGGATTTGCGTGTTTACCTTATCTGGTTAATGTTTCTCTTCATTTTCCGATCACATATCTGGCGGTCTCAAGTGTTTTGTTCTGACCAGCAGCTCACTCCCCTTCGGCCACTCATCCACCCTCCGCGGCCTGGCCCTCTCGACTCAACAGCTAGGCCACTGAGTCCCAAATAACTGCGGAGTAATTAAAAATGTTTCCTTGGCTATCACTTGGCAACATTGCGTTACCACCAGTCCGCTGGTGCATGTGTACAGCTTAAAAAATTAGCATTTTTATGATCCAGTCGGTGAGTGATTGCGGTACTCATTTATTTATTTCAGACTGTCGCAGGAGTTCAATGCAGACGAATTATTAATGGCCGTAAAAAGAACATAAATACTGTCTGACAAGTTTTTTTATAGCCACATCTAGTGTAGCTGGTTGGCGTTCCTACACATGAGAAAAATTTATGGGAGTATTGAAGCAGTATCTAGGTCAGGATATCAGTGCGCGCTCTATCTCTGTCTGTCTGTCTCTGTGTCAGTCTGTCTCTCTCTGTGTTGATCTCTGTCTGTCTGTCTGTCTGTCTGTCTGTCTGTCTGTCTGCCTGTCTCTCTCACCCTTTCTCTCTCTCATCTCATCTCTTTCTTGGTCTTTCCTTCTTCCTCTGTCTGTTTGTCTCTCTGTCTCTGTCTCTCTGTCTCTTTCTCATGTCTAAAGAGGCAGAGGTTGATGACCTGAGTGATGGCTGTTCGGTCTAATAGAAGACACACGGGAAGGCAAGCCAGCTATTATTATTATTTTGGCTGTCTGGATGACTTCCTCTGTCTGTTTGCCTTTAGTCTGCCTGTATGTTCTGCCCTCGACCTCTGTCTTTCTTTGTCTTTTTCATCCAGGTTGCATGACAGCCTGCCTCTCTTTCTTTGTATCGTCCGTATCTGTCCTTCCCACCCTCCCTTTCTTTCTTTCTCTTATCTGTCTCTCTCTCTCTCTCTCCCTCTCTTGGTCGCTCTCTGCTCCCTCTCTCTTCCCTCTCTCTTTCTGTCTATCTCTGTCTCGTCTTTCTCTACCTGCCTCTCTTTGTCTCACTCTGTGTCTGACTGTCTTCTGACAGATCTGGCTTTTGGCCCTTGCAACCAAGGTCAGAGGAATGAAGACAATGACAGTTCGTAAACCCATCAGCATGACTAATTGACAATCTGTAATGTAATTAGACCTTTATGTAGGGCCTGTTCAGAGGAACTCCTCGTCAGTGTCATAACAGTTCTTATCTTATGCACTGCTACTTAGGGGAAAGTGTACACAGAACAAGGCCAACTGCCAACGACGATTTTTCGCATTTTTTTCGATTCTGCTTTGAATTTAGTCCAGACGGAAAGAACGGTTCTTCTGTTTGGATATCGCTGTCTTTATTTGCTTTGCCGGCTGTTTGTTTTAATTGTTATGTTGCCAGAATCTGTTGTCACATTTGCATGATACTTAAAGGGTGCTATATAAATTCTTTTTTTCTTTTTTTCTGGATGTCTGCGTTTTATTATACAGAAATACATACATTCATTCTCATATACCATACATACATACATTCATGTACATATATATATATATATATACACACATACATCCATACATACCAGTAGATACATACATCCATACATACCAGTACATACATACGTACGCCCATACATACCAGTACATACATACATTCATACATACCAGTACATACATACATAGATCCATACATACTAGTACATACATATAAACATCCATACATACCAGTACATACATACATACATCCATACATACTAGTACGTACATATAAACATCCATACATACCGGTACATACATATAAACATCCATACATACCAGTACATACATACATCCATACATACTAGTACATACATACATACGCTGCCAGCTGTGGGGTAAGGAATGCAACAGGGAACCTGGAGGATATTGGTAACGTACAATAATAATTGGACAGAAAATCATGTTGTCACTGTTAGTCATCTTGTCACGCTCATAAAAATTGTCCGGTCTCATCAGTCGTCACTCATGTTTGCCTTATCTTTGTTGTAACTGTGACTGATCGCAAGCATTCTGGCAGCTGTTGAGCAGTCAAGAGCACACACGCACACAGACACACACACACACACATACATACACACACATGCATATACACACAAACACACCACGCACGCACACACAAACACACACCACGCACACACACAAACACCACGCACACACAAACACACCACACGCACACACACCACGCACGCACACACACGCACACACACACCAACACACATCATGCATGCACACACACAAATCACCACGCACGCACACACACACCAACACACATCATGCATGCACACACACAAATCACCACGCACACACACACACACACACACAAACACACACCGCACCATGCACAGGCACAGAGAAAAAAATAGACGAAGAGCCCATAAGGTTTGTTTCTGTTTGCACAGACGAGTCCTTGTAATTGTCAGGCAATTAAAGCGATCGGCGGTCGACTGGGTGTCATTCCCCTGCAACCTCGATTTGGGGCTGCACGCAAATTGGTGTTGCCTTAAAGTGGTGTTGCGTAATTTTTAATTTTTACGGACACAACAATTGCGGCTGTTGCGTGCATATTCAACCGATCAGACTGAGAGGCAGAAACACAAATACTCGCACTCCATCATCCCCCATGACTACTCGTGGATGGAGTCTGGCCGAGAAAACCGGACTCAGCTGATGGCGTGCTTTCCTGTGCTATTTTTATGCAGGTTTTTGTGTATTTTTAAGGCGGTCGTGCACCAAATCTGATCTGACTGGGCCAGGTGGATCGGATCGGTTTGGTGTGATCTGACTGGGCCAGGTGGATCGGATCGGTTTGGTGTGATCTGACTGGGCCAGGTGGATCGGATCGGTTTGGTGTGATCTGACTGGGCCAGGTGGATCGGATCGGTTTGGTGTGATCTGACTGGGCCAGGTGGATCGGATCGGTTTGGTGTGATCTGACTGGGCCAGGTGGATCGGATCGGTTTGGTGTGATCTGACTGGGCCAGGTGGATCGGATCGGTTTGGTGTGATCTGACTGGGCCAGGTGGATCGGATCGGTTTGGTGTGATCTGACTGGGCTAGGTGGATCAGATCGGTTTTGGTGTGATCTGACTGGGCCAGGTGGATCGGATCGGTTTGGTGTGATCTGACTGGGCCAGGTGGATCGGATCGGTTTGGTGTGATCTGACTGGGCCAGGTGGATCGGATCGGTTTGGTGTGATCTGACTGGGCCAGGTGGATCGGATCGGTTTGGTGTGATCTGACTGGGCCAGGTGGATCGGATCGGTTTGGTGTGATCTGACTGGGCCAGGTGGATCGGATCGGTTTGGTGTGATCTGACTGGGCCAGGTGGATCGGATCGGTTTGGTGTGATCTGACTGGGCCAGGTGGATCGGATCGGTTTGGTGTGATCTGACTGGGCCAGGTGGATCGGATCGGTTGGGTGTGATCTGACTGGGCCAGGTGGATCAGATCGGCTTGGTGTGATCTGACTGGGCGAGGTGGATCAGATCGGTTTTGGTGTGATCTGACTGGGCCAGGTGGATCGGATCGGTTTGGTGTGATCTGACTGGGCCAGGTGGATCGGATCGGTTTGGTGTGATCTGACTGGGCCAGGTGGATCGGATCGGTTTGGTGTGATCTGACTGGGCCAGGTGGATCGGATCGGTTTGGTGTGATCTGACTGGGCTATGTGGATCGGATCGGTTTGTTGTGATCTGACTGGGCCAGGTGGATTGGATCGGTTTGTTGTGATCTGACTGGGCCAGGTGGATTGGATCGGTTTGGTGTGATCTGACTGGGCCAGATGGATTGGATCGGTTTGGTGTGATCTGACTGGGCCAGGTGGATCGGATCGGTTTGGTGTGATCTGACTGGGCCAGGTGGATCGGATTGGTTTGGTGTGATCTGACTGGGCCAGGTGGATCGGATCAGTGTATGTTGCTAGTTTTTGTCAGTGGGTCATTTGGGCAGCCGACTGATGAAAATTGTTCAATCTGAATATTTTGTGTAACGGCCCTGGGCAAATTGTTTACGCAAACTGTGCCTCTGTCACCGTGCAGTGTAATTTGGTACCAGCGTAAGCTGAGAAGTAAGCAACAAGTCCTGTGATGCACTGGCCCCATGTCCATGACCTTGGGAATCGTCCATTGCTGGCTCAGGGGCCTAAGAAAAGGAAATGAGAGCCTCCCCTGTGTTCCTCATGGGACACGGGAGCTTTACTTTAATATTTCAGTCTAATTGGGTCAAGTCGAATCAAATTAGATCGGTTCAGTGTAGGCCAACTTTACAGGTTAAGATCATCTTGTGTTTGGTTACTAGGTCTGTCCTGAAGGACTCGTTTGTAAAATGGAGCTACATAAATGCCATGCTTGTAGCAAAATGGATGGCTTGTGGACGTTGGTGTTGTGCAGTTCAGATATGATCACAATGTCGTCATCGTTGTCTTGTGGTGACTGATGGAAACTAATAGTCTTCATATATTGGACTTAGTTTCACATGTAGCGGCGTGCTGACCACAATAAGCATAACTATGCATCTGAGTAATGAAGAGACACATGCATTGTATATGTTTTCTGTGTGTGTGTGTGTGTTTGTATATGTATGTGTGCATGTTTGTGTGTGTTTGTGTGTGTGCATGTGTATGTGTTTGTGTGTGTGTGCATGTTCGTGTGTGTGTGTGTTTGTGTGTGTGTGCATGTGTGTGTGTGTTTGTGTGTGTGTGCATGTGTGTGTGTTTGTGTGTGTGTGCATGCGTGTGTGTGCATGTGTGTGCGTGTGTGTGTGCGTGTGTGTGTGTGTGTGCGAGGCATACAGTCAAAAATGAATTATGAGATATACATGTTCAACACCTGTCTTGCTGTTGTTCTACTCGATCCTTCTTTTTCCGAGTCTTCTTTTTCACAGCAATCAGGCAGAGCAAAAAATACTCCGATTATTAAAGCGAAAATTGTTTTTGTACGTCTCCTCTGCGGCCATTTTCTATCGCTGCTTGTCTGGCTCCAAACATGATCTTATGGGCCATGCACGCACGGAACATTCAATGTGATTTCGTGAATAATTGTGCATTTAGATTCAGTAGTAATAACGGTACTATGCTTTGCAGTTCTCCAAGATATTATCAATCCCTTTGGGAGGATAAATATTTCAGTTATGCATTGCTAGAAAATCTTATATACCGAAGAGACGCGCTTTTCTAATGCACTCTTCTAAAGCGAAACGAACGATTGTGTATTCTGTTGAATGCGTTGGTTTTGTTATAGAATTTCAGAAAAATTTCGTATAATATACATGGAATTCACATTTTCTAATGCGGTATTCTGTTGGTCTTAGCAGAAATGTCATGTTGTATTGCTTTGGATCGTATATTGAATTAATAGGGACACTTGATATATCTGAGTCAAAGAAATGTAGCATTGTATTCTGGAACAATAAAAATAATTGATATATCCTGCTGAAGAAATGTCTGACTGTATTGTAATCAGAAGTAATGAGGACAGTTCATATATCCTATTGAGGAAATTGGTTTTGTTTATGTATGAGACACAAGGGCTGTTCGTGCAGCTGCTGTAGAGTCAGTTCTTGTTTGTGTAGTTGTCTCAGTAACAATGTCGACCCTGATTTCATCCACACTGACTTTGCTCACTCTGTTTAAAGACCAAAGTTTGTGTGTTTACACGAGATCGTCCGATGTCATGTTTGTGTCGCCATGAGACACAAAGACTTCCTTCCAACTGGTATGATCTGTGCAACTTTGGGCTCAGATTTCTCCAACTTCATCGGTTTGCTATAGTAATCTGGTTTCTATTACCGGAAGCTTCTACCGTGTCATACTAGGTAGAAAAATTAATGTTAATACTATTATTATTGAGTACACTGTTGTCAGTTTTAGGCGTGTGTCCTGCATGGTTAAAATATTCCTTATTTAGATTAGTGAAATACTGATACTGGAATTGTAGACTAGTAATTGAGATGTGACCTCACGTGGGTCTCCTGGGCATTTGAGCTTGTAATTGTTGCACCCAGATCCCTTGTGAAGTGGCGCCATAACAGAATTAACATTTCACGATGCTTGTGCTTGACTTTGCATGTGATTGATATCATGGCCAGGGTAGTATTGACAGTGATGGTGATGATGATGGTGGTGATGGTGATGATGATGATGACGACGACGACGATGATGATGATGGTGATGATGACGACGACGACAGTGATGGTGATGATGATGGTGACGACGACGGTGATGGTGATGATGATGGTGGTGATGGTGATGATGATGATGACGACGACGATGATGATGATGATTATTATTATTATTATGACAGCATTGACAATGATGATTAAAATGGTGACGACTATGACAGTCGCATTAATCAAGATGCAATAACAGTGCAGTTAATGTGTATAATTGTGATTAAGGTGATGATGTTGACCAGAATGTTTTCATCACTGCTCTTGTGCCGATTCATGTTGCTATTTTATGACTGTTCTGGTTCATGTTTTTATCTCTGTTAAAAATTTCGGACGCTTAATTCTTCGGAAAACAACGCTTAAAATTATGTTACAAATAGACCTGCCGATAAGGCATGCAGTTAGAATACAGAGATTTAAACTCGGGTGTAAACAAACGGCGGGGACGGAATGATTTGCCGTGGCGCTCGGCGTCGGGTGGGGGACGTGGCCCTCTCCCCCTCAGAGCTAAAACGACCCGAGGGCTGTTGGCCCAGTTCTGTTGTTAACCGTTAGAGCCAGTTTTTGTTTGCTGTTTGCAGGGCTGGGGCGTCTCTGTTTGCCGTGTTTTGGGCGATCGTTGTGTGTGACTCAGGTGCCTGTAACCGAAGATGACATAACAAGATTACTTGGCCGTGAATTGGAATGGATGGTTATCCCCTTCTATCGTGGCGGTTGAGAGTGGCGAATAGGGGAGGAGAGGGGAGCAGAGGGGAGGTTGTTTGGCGGCTAGATGGTAGGGGCGTGTGTGTAGCTGTTGGCAATATTTGTTGTCAGATTAGGCAGTGCCATCGCAGAAGCTCGACTTCATTAGTCAGGCAATGAATGCTCAGTCTCTTCAAAAGGCAAACAAGTGAGATTGTGAGTCGTTGCCCACAGTTGTCCTTAAGTACACTCGAGATAAGATCTCCGCTTGAGCTTACCCACTCTGCCCTCTATTAATAAATCCCACAACCGCACCCCTTAGTCCGTCCGTCCGTCCGTCCGTCCGTCCGTCCGTCCGTCCGTCCGTCCGTCCGTCCGTCCCACCGCATTAAAAATAGACTACCGTATTCGGTGGTGGCCCAGTTTCGCCTTCAGTAGGTAAGTAAATTGGAGGAGATAAAATGTGATCATAGGTTAATCTCCGATCTTGTGGCCGTTGGTTGCTATAGCAGCGAAGCTATATTCCGGTGTTATTCACCGCGCATGGCTTATGGGAGGCTGTTTGGAGGAATCGGGAGACAAACAAGAAAACATAGTAAAATTCTCTGCGTTCTGACCTCATTTTTTGTTAAGAGTGCTTAGAAACAGTGTAATGTTGTTATTATGAAGAGCCTCTTATGTTACCTACATAAGTCTTGCTTATTAAAGAATACGAATATTTGTAAACAAGGTTTATCTTACATAGAAGATATATTTAAGTAATATTTGTACATGTGTGTATGTAGTGTATTTAAGTATTATATAGTATTATTATTATTATCATTATCATTATTATTATTATCATTATTGTTATTATTATCATGCTTAAAGTTGACTATTACTAACTCACGCTTTATAAATATAATAATAATAATAATAGTAATAATAATAAATTTAATAATAATAATAATAAATTTGTTATAACACTTTCAAAGTTGCACTTAAAACTCATCTATTTAGACTGTATTATGATTAACTTAGTTCATGTTACGCGCTTTCGTGCAAGACTACTTTTGTTTAAGCACACTATAAATGCTAGCTTACTTACTTACTTACTTTGTGAGCCATAGTCAGGTCCACCTTATATAACATGACTTTTTTATGATGAGGTTATTTTCTGAACTAATTTTGGGATCTAAGTCTCTGACCGTATTTTATCAGAATTCATCTTGTAATGAATCATGTTATAATTAGTCTTCAGTGTATCATTTAAATGTATATATTTTATGTAGTATTTGTATATATAAACATCCATATATATATATATATACGTATATGTGTATATTTGTGGATGTGATGTGCGTAAGTATTACATATATAATATGTATTTATATGTTGTTTGTGTATATTTGTGTGGATTAATTTTTTCATGTGACAGAGGATAACGCACTGAAGATTATGGCAGGAATTTGATATGTGTTGATTGGCTTATGTTCCGCTGTCGGGATTTAGTGGTTGCTGCTGGAATTAGGAATTCATTTGTTCTGCCAAGGACACCTGGAGGAAGCAGAGGAGGACGGCAGATACGGATGAAGGGATGTTGTGATCATTTGCTTGGCTAAATGTCACTGACCTTTCATTTTCGTGCTTCTCAGGAGGTTTGTTAGGATCTCGTGATGAACTTGAATCATGGTCATGTGTCATGAAAAATTCATGTGAACACCTGATTTCCTAAGTGACTGCAGGGTCTGTTGTCATGTGCAATTGGTTGACTGGCTTACCCCATGCACTCCTGACTGGCTTGCTTTCCATATTGCTGAATATCTCTTTAGGTGTCCATATTAGTGTAATTGTAATGTGACATTTATAAAGCGCCACTTCAAGAATAAACTCATCAGGGGCGCTCCCGACCCGAACCAGTGAGACTACTGTCAAATAATAGAGACTCAAGGCGATTGCGAAACTGTGGAAGGGACAAACTGAGGAGCTCGAGCCACAGCTCTCGAGAAAGGCGATTCCAACTGGTGGGTTATTTTTGACTGACTGGTTAGTGTGGTGTTTGTATTCTTGACTGACTGGCTGGCTGGCTGGCTGGACGGATAGATAGATGGATGGGTGGCTGGACGGATAGGTGGATAGATGGATGGATGGATGGGTGGGTGGTTGGGTGGCTAAATGGTGCCTGTATTGTTGACTGATTTGCTGTTATTGTGCTTGTGTTTCTGAGTGGTGGACTGGGTAGTTTTGTGGCTGCTTGGCGGGGTGGTTGGGTTGTAACTCTGCTTGCTGGCGGCCTGGTTTTCTTGATATCTGGTTTTCCAGTTTGTCAGCAGCAGAACTTCTTCAGGTTTTTCCAAAGCAAACGGTTTATGACTAGAAAACCCAGCACTCGAATGATCACTTGTAAAAAATGTACGGCAGTTGTTGTAATGGCCGACCTAGCGAGCATTTGGAGGAAGAATCAGATGGGTAAATGTTTGTCAAGCAACAGCAGCAAAGGGCAGCCTTCTCGGGGTATGTTTCCTCTGCCTTCTGTTTCTTCTCATCCTACTACTCTGTCTCACTTTCCTCTTCCTACTCCTCCTCCTCTCGTGTTCCACCTTCATTCCTCTTCCGCCTACTATTCCTCCTTCTCTTCTTCTTCCAAATGCGCTTCCTCTTGCTCCTCTTCTTCCTCCTTCTCCTTATGAGCGATAAATTATGGCCTTTGTGAAGTTACGGCAAATGGTTTTCCAGCCGAAGTGACAGTTGTTGTGACGTCCTTGAAACCCTGCCACTCGGGATTCTTGACTTTCAACTGCAGCTGTTTTCAGCCCCTGAATTGCTGAATGGGACTGACATCTCCTCTGATGCATCTCTGCTACTTCAGATTTCTTGGGCCGTGTATAAAAAACACTGCATCTGTGGTCTGATGTCCAGTATCCTGTATCTGTTGCCTTGGTCTGGGATCTGTCATCTTTGGTCTGTATCTCTGGTCTTGTATCTGTTGCCTTTAGTCTTGTATGAATGGTCTTTTTGGTCTTGTATTTGTTGCCTTTTGGTTTATGGTCTAATATTCTTCATCTGGATGGTTTATTCCAGACAGGTCTATCTTTATACGGGGAGTTGGTTGGGATTTGGGAGGATTGTGTAAAAGCAGTTTACTATGTAAATTATAATGCCACCTAAAACGAGACACTAATGTGGCTAAAACACCACTAGATGTTTGTTCTGATAACAAATCCACACTTGCAGTTTTACCACTAAAGAACTTCTGTCTGATCAGAAGAAAAAGGCTGCCTTACTGTCTAATTGTAGGACGAATGGAGGGCTTTTAAGATGACATAGGGTGATTGCCCTTTTCCGTTGGACAGTTTGCTAATCAGCCTTCTAGCCTCACAAGTGTCTCTAGTTAACAGACATTACTGTTAGGATGTGAGTGTTGAGTAGTCCCCGTTGTGGGATTTTTCATCCGAACGTTTTTTCCTGTACATCTTCTTTCCTGCTGCTGATGCTGATGCTGATGTCTGGCTGAGCATCTTTTATTTCATACAGCCTGTTGTATATCAGAGAAGTCGTGTGGAATCCTTCCACTGATCGACGGTCTGTGTGTCTCCCTGCCTCTCTTTCCTTCAGAGGAGTCTTGGGGAATCAGTCTGTGTGTCTGCCTGCTCCTCTTTCCTTCAGGGGAGTCTTGGGGAATCAGTCTGTGTGTCTGCCTGCTCCTCTTTTCTTCAGGGGAGTCTTGGGGAGCAGTCTGTGTGTCTTCCTGCTCCTCTTTCCTTCAGGGGAGTCTTGGGGAATCAGTCTGTGTGTCTGCCTGCTCCTCTTTCCTTCAGGGGAGTCTTTGGGAATCCGTAATGTTTCTTGCTCTCGGCATCTCGTCGCTCCTTCAGTCCATCTGCAGCAGCGCATTACTTCATTGCAGTCGAAGTGTCCTTTCTCGATTCATTACTGCTGTACTTTCTAAATGTCAGTTCATCCGCTTTGAGATTACATCTGTCAAACCACAAGAAATCAGATTCTCTCCGGTTGCACGTATTGTACACGGCTTTCCATTTCCCTAGAGTTGTAGAACTCTACAAATTTAAGAAAGATGGTAATCATATTTTTGTTGATAATTTTCACTTAAGAATTGAAGCCTTTGTTCAGTTGGACTGAAAATGGTATAGAAATTTTGTGAGTTGTTATCACAAAGTGATTAAAATCTTAACAAGTGATCAGGATACAGTTCAACTGGCGGAGATAACAATGGCATGTGATTGTATTCTTGTATTCATATTGTTATGCAGGATTGTTATGTGCATGCGGGCCGATATTTGATTAAACTCCGAACAGACGTAGGCACTCAGTCGAATGATGAAGAGGAATTTACGAGGGCACTTGTGGTTCAATGACAAATCATGCTGTGTCAAAGAGTCAATTGAAAAACATCTGATGAATGGTAAATAGGTCTTGCTTTGTTTCGATTGCCTTTGTTGAGCACTGCTGGGAAATCTAGGACAGTGAGTGTGTGACAGATGGATTCTTCTGAGCAAATCTAGCAGGAATCTTTCTTCGTGAACGAAGGGTCTAAATAGAAAATAAAGCCGGGTGTAACTGATTGAGGATTTTGAGACAATTTAAACAGCATTCAAAATGTTCAGAAGGACTTAAATCCTTGAGAAATTTGCATTGAACAGGGTAAGAATTTGATTTAATTATACATCAGACACATGGTGGTGATGATTGCTATTCCTGGCTCAAGGGTGACCTTAACCATGAGGTTACTAATAACAACTGTTAACTTACCAGTTGTGGATTATACCTTGTCATGACTGTCCTACAAATTTATATCACAATGCCCAATAGAGTATAGAAATAATTTAAATCTTGTGTAATTGTAATTCTAATGTAATGTACTGAGAATTGATATAGCATTGTAGTTAGCAAGTTACAGCTAGAGTACTTTACTATGTCAGATGTCAGTGCAAGTACTCAGAGTGTGGTAAGAGTTATAATACGGCTCTATATAAATCGTCTTATTATTATTATATAGCAGATAGAGAGCTTCAAATGTTTTTGGAAAACGTAAACACTCTGAACTTCCTGATTTAATTTTTACTCAGCTCTTGTGGCTTAATTAGCATGTATGACCTACATATTCTTGTCACAGTAAGAAATAGTTTATCATAAATTGACTTAAATCATTCAGCTCGCAATTTAAGAATGTTTCGTATTTTTATATATTTTTTTATGCAAACTGTTCTCGGTTGAGTTGCTTATATATGTGTTCATTAGTGTTAGATGACTTAGTTTTGTGAGTCAGATTTGTGTGTTGAACCAAGTCTTTTATTCACCTGATTTTTGAACCGATTTCATCAACCTCAGCAACGCCTCGAGGTCATGACCTCTTCTGATGACCAGATTGGTCAGTCCTGAATGTAAACCGGAACAGACCGGTCAAGTGGGCAAGCGGTCATCTTTGTTGATAGTGAAACAACAGTCTCGTGATAATTATGGATACTGGATATATATATATATATAAATATATATATATATATATCCATAATTATTACTCTGCATATGCATACCTTACACAGGGTATGTACATACATACATACATACATACATAGATAAACTTTATACATAATTGTGTAATATATGTTTATGTTTATTATACCCGATATATGCATTGAAAGTGAAAACGATTAAGAATACATGTATGTGAAAATGTAACAATCCTGACAAGAGCTGTGATACAGTGTTGAGTCTAGCTATGCCTTAGAAGCTATCAGTGCAGTGTAGTGTTATATATACATATGTATATGATATTATATAAGTGTGTGTATTGGTATATATATAAAAAATTTTAAGCGTGTATATAGGCTTTCAGTATTATTATTGAAGTAAGCCTTTGTGTATGTCACCCGGAAGTACTGTGTCAGTGCAGTGTGGTATTAGCATGTAGGTATTAGTGTTTAAGTGTTATTATTAGTAGTAGTATTACTGTCATGAGAAGGGCCTTTCAAAAATGTGGGCATTGAACATGACCCAGAAAATCAGCCCGGACGAAACAGCTGTGAACTAGCTGGCGTTGAAATACAGGACTATTTTTACTGCATCAATCTTTATGGGAACTTTGTCCAACATTGCTTGAGCTTCTCAGAAAATGGCCGCCCGCATGCCGCAGCCCCTGATAGCTTCGAAGTAGACGGCTATTTATCACTTATCACTTAACGATAACTTTATGGTTGGTTTGTCTGCATTGTTGGACTTGGTTCATTCATGAGGCCCCCACCCCACCGCCATCCAAACACGCCGGCAACGAAAACACAGCAGTTCACAATTATCAGATCTGCAAAACAACTGAAATGGGTTCAAGGTGAAACTGCTGGCTTCAAGGTTGAAAACTAAGCTAAAATTACTCAAGATGCCGGAGTACCTTTCAGCGGCTTTAACTGCTGGTTTTATGTGAATCGGTTACATTGATGTATGCCCTTTTCGAACTGCTACGCGCGTGAGAAAATAGTTCGGATCAATCTAGCAACAGGAGGCGAAGTTATTATCGATGTGTGTTATAATATGATTAGTGTATCGAGCCAGGGCCGCCTGCAATAAATCCTTCTGGACCATGAAACTATTGTTGCCTGGTGGTTATTCTTATCACCGGACATAAATTATTGCGCAATGAATGCAGTGGGGAAGAGTCACTCTTTTTCCACAGCGGGATCAGACGGAATATCAAAATGTTATTGCTTCGCGTACATACCCAACATAAAAGATGACCTGCAGTCAGTCTGCAGTTTGTCAGCTAATCTTCCTAAGTGATCCACGTACTCTACTCCGTGACCTCGGAGCAAGGCGAGAGAGATAGATAACATAGGGTTCGGTAGTGAGTGGTTTTTGAATTTGAACGCATAACCTCTGCACCGAACGCAGTTCATAAATTGATGTATTGGACTCGATTGCATGTTCTTCGTGTTGATAGTGGAGGCTTTTGTTGTCATTCGACGCAGCTCTTCGTGACCCGTTGTCGTGTTTATTGCGCATTGTTGGCATCGCTTCGGTTTCTTCGTTTAATAGACCTTTTTCAAAAAGTCATTTATTTGCGTGACACGATCGATGGCTGATTGGCTTCACGCTAGCCTTATAATGCAAAGCTTGCGGTTTTGAACCTCCCCAAGACGTCGTCTGTGTTGAAACCTTGAGGCAACTCTTAACGCACGGTTGATTGATGCCGCTTTGTTACTGACATGAAAATGAATGCCAACTAAATAAATTATTATAATAAATTAGTAAATTAATACCAACATTTGTTTATGTGTTTTTACTGACCTGATACTAGATACCCATTCACGGTACCGGATGCCCATTCAGAGACTAATTTGGTTGTTGTTCTAAGTTGTCTTCATCATTGTTCTTATTTCTAATAATATAAGAATTATAAGAATTTCTTTTAATATAAGGAAATAGATGGCCTCACTGTATCTGTAAATTTATTTGTATATTGTCGCCATCTAGTGACAGCCAGTCATTCACCCATTTGTGCTAAGCAGTTGCATGTTAAAGACTTTTTCAGCTCAAGGTCCAGACTGTTTTCTTGCTTGAACACTTGGTCCCAACCAATCACCTGTGACTCTGCACATCTGGTTCTTAAGGGCTTTGTCCTACTTAAGAGTTTTTTGATCCTTTAGCAGAAGGGAACCAGCGCAGTAATGGAATCACAACAGCTGGACGACCTTTCCATGCTGGTAGCATCGCTTTGACAACATAAGTAAGTATTTGTTTATTAATGCAGGACAGACGATGACAGTTGACGGTTAATGGTGAATACAACAATAACGTGTGATGTACAAATCATTGTAAACATCTTGAGTAATGAATGTTATACAGGTTACAATGAAAACGGCCATACATACAGCTTGTTAGAATAGAGCAGTTCAACGTTCACGATACCTGTGAAAATGTTGATAGGGGTAATTATAAGTATGCCAGGAGTACTTATAAGTATGCCACCTTTCGGGTATTTTTATAGGTGTTATGCTATTGGGTGATGAAAGCTTTTATGGAGAAATGCATTAAAGAGAGTGGCAATTTGAAATCCTGTCCACGCATTAGGACAGGTCGTTTGGTTGCTAGATTACTGTTGTGTGTTCTTGGGGGGAGAGGGTAGAGAGAAGATCTCGTTCTTTCAACTCCTGTGACCACACGATGCCTCTAAAGAGTGATACTCTTATCCGTCCTTACGTAAGGAGTTTTCGTCCTCTTGTTTTTTTTGCCAAATGTATTTGTTACTGTGAGAATGATTTCAGACTTTGTAAGAAGGACTGAGTAGAGTTGCCAATAAGAAACGGTATTAAATGTTTTGTTGAGCATAAGTGTTGTAAGGAAGGGCTGAGCCTGCCTGCAAGGAAGCAGTTCTTTCACCCCATATGAGTACCCTGCTTCTTTTACGCAGTGGCCCAGTTTTAAGGTTTTGTACGTTGTGGTGTAGTTTTTAACATGATTTTTAAATGTTAAAAATTGCAAAAACAGCTGCATCAAGTTGCAGGACGTGCTTGAAATAAATCTCTACGGAGCTTGGCTACTTTATTGACAAATTTGCTCCTTCACTGAAGTGACAGAGAACTAAAATTAATGCGGGTCTTGGCAACAGCGGAGAAGCAATAAAGTGAGTATTGTCTTTGTTAGTAATTATCTTTGGCTGGTTAGAGGCGTAACCTTGCATTCAGTGCATGAAACCAGCAAGAGGGCTGTATTAATGTTTAACGACATTATAATTAATGAGCACATAACTGGTGGGCTATAAAGAGAAGAGCAATTGTTAACGACTGTAATTGATAAGGACATAGTTCCGTTATCTGCTAAGGACAAGTGCATTTAAACATAGACCAGGTATTATTGAGGGTGATTAATTATTGCTGAAACCAAACTGATCAAAAGCAGAAACATTGAGGTGTCTGAGTATTAATTGAGCCAATTAAAGTTGTAGGCCTATTGTTATTGCTTGCCTTCTTGCTTAAAAGTTCGTCATATTTGTAGTGAAATTCTGTTTTATTTGGCTAACAAAGACTGCTATAGCTAGGCAGGAGTAAAGGTTGAGCCCTTAGGCCTAACAACGTGAGTGTGGATAGATTTGTTAGGGTTGTTCTGATTAAATTTAGACGACCGTAATCCTAGTCGCAACAGATTGAGAAGGCAGTTTATCAACCCTTTAATTTGGAGAAACTGATTAACTATTTGACTGCCCTTTCATTTTCGGAGAAACTGCCGAAAAACTGCCCTTAGTTCGCAGAAACTGTTAAACGGTTTGGTGGACCATCGCGCGGGCCCATCACGTGTTCAGAAACTGATATACTGACCCCTGCAACCTCCTTGACCTGGAAGTACAAGATTTTATGTAACAGACAGTATCTCTAGAGGAGCCAAAGATCACGGCAGTAAATATATATCAAAAGAAAGGGAAGGACTCTTACTCAAGAGATGTCTGATATGGGGAGGACCTGGCATAGACTGTGTCGAATGTAGTGTCTGGTATGATTGATGATGACCACAGAGGGCGTGTGGGTGACAGGGGCCACGCAATTTGCATAATAGATATCTCGGTGTAAATGGCATCTTCTTGGGATGTGAAGGGGTTGAAGATTTATAGGTCAATGACATTCGGTCTTCCTGTGGAAGTTTCGAAAAATATATATGTACGAATCAATATAACTGTCTGTCAGTATGTACGTATGCATGCATTATAGGAAAATTTGTAGAGGGCAAGATAATGTAACTTAATTCACTGCAAATGTATGTATGTACCAGTATGTATATATGTATGTATATATGTACAGTATGCATGTCTGTATGTATGTATGTATGTATGTATGTCTGTATGCATGTATGTATATATGTATGTATATATGTACAGTATGCATGTCTGTATGTATGTCTGTATGTATGTCTGTATGTATGTATGTATGTATGTATATATGTGTATGTATCTGAACCAGTATAATGCATATATGTATGCATACATTATCAAACCAGTTTGTATGTATATAATATATGTATGTATGTGTTAAATATATATGCATACATAAATAGCCTATGATTCCTCGCTCAGCTGATGGACATATGGAGTGTTAATAGATGTCTTACTCTTACTCTTACATTAAGAAACCAGTATGTATGTATGTAATATATGTATGTATGTGTTATATATGTATTCATGTATGTATATATGATATAATGGTATCTAGACAATGTTTTTATGTGTTAATGTATCTATTGATATGACGCATATGTATTTATGTAGGTGGGTATTTGGCAGTTGAGGCTTACAGTTTAAAAATCATTGAACCATTGAATCATTACCAACCGCAGCGTGGCCTACTTAAAATCGGTCCTCGGTCCTCAAACTTCCCGTTATTCAACCAGGTCGTCAGAATGTTTTTCTTTGGTTGAATCAGAAACAAAAACTGTTTTTGGTTGCTTGACCTAAATTTTGGAATTCTCTTCCTACATCTTCTAATTTTTTTGTGTCATTTCTTTCTATTTTAAAGACTTACCTTTTTAAGTTTGCCTATTCACCGTAGGATGCCTCTCTGTTTCAGTTGGCTGACTTTCTGGATGTTGACCTGACTGCAGATTGAATTTGGCACACGACTGAGGATTAGGCACCAGCCCTATAGAAGTTTCTAATTAATAATTGCATTAACCAAACATTACACCCTCAAACTTATTGGCCTTTGACCTCGTTATGTCTCGCGGAAAAATCTTGCCTGCAGTTCTGAAAATTCTCTCAAGTGGAGCTGAAGCGGCTGAAACCAAAAGTTGTTCCTTGCTTCTGTAGCTGAATGTGGATAATCGGCTGCATGGGATCTCCACCAAGCCAATGGATCACTTTCATAGTCTAGTGGCCTTGCCTTGATACAGTCAGTCAGCTAATATTGTCTCTAAGGCACTGGCAATGCTTGCTTAACCCTTAACAGCTCAGGAAACATTTTTGGCCCATCTTAAGACGTACCTTTTTGGGAACTTCTAGATAGCCATGCCATAGCGCCTTTGTGAGGTTCTTAAAACGCGCTATACAAGTGCTTAGATACATACATACATGCATACATACATACATACATATGTGCATACATGCATACATACATACATGCATGCATACAGACAGACATACAGACGTGCATGCATACATACATACATACATACATACATGCATGCATACAGACATACATGCATACATACATACATACATACGTGCATGCATACATACATACATGCATGCATGCATATTGTGCTCACGGTGCACTGCAGTATTGGCATGAGACTGAAGAGCATCTTTTTTGTTTGCTGGTTCCTCCATATGAGTTGTATGAAAGGAGGTAAGATAGATTTTAGAAAGTAAGTAAGATAGCTTTTAACGAAACTAAAAGATCGTCAGTTAGTTTTCAGTAACTGACAAGTCAATTACAGCATGGCAGTTACAGTTACATGTAATTGATGGTTTTGCAGATCAATCACAATTAAAATTACATGATGAAATTGTAATAATTACAGCTGAATTACAGTTGTAGCTGACCCATGCCTGTTAGTTGCCCCATTTGTATGTTTCTCTCAGCTGGCAAAGATGAGCTGTACTAAGCACACTCGCGGTATCCAATGGAGTATGCGGTATCCAATGGAGTATGCGGTATCCAATGGAGTATGCGGTATCCAATGGAGTATGCGGTATCCAGTGGAGTATCCGCAATCCAGGGAGGTTAAGGTCAAGTGGTTTGTTCTTTTCTAGGTACCTATTTCTTTAGTGGATTGCCTCATTTGCTTGACAGTCTGATTATTTCCGAAGTGGAGACAGACAGACAGACACAGACAGACAGACAGACAGACTAGCTCATTATGCGCCCCTGCTGTCTGAACAATCCACGCAGAAATATATAACAATCATTTACTGGCGTATATACTGTATATATTTATTAATGTATGTGTGAGATCGTCGGCCTGTGTGTATATACATTTAATTACACTATATGTGAAAGTAAACAGGATTATATGTATATGTATCTAATATGTTTGCTTATGTATATGATGTAAGTAGACAATCAATATTTGATCAATTCATAAATGCTGTTGAGGTTTTGCGTGACCTCTGTTTTCGGTTTGATTGTGTGTGCCTAGGACTACTTGTGCTCCTGTTGTGAATCAGCAAAGCTAGATGCGTTGGTCATCATCAAATGTTCAAGTGTTATTTCTGGTTTTTCTAAACACCAAACGGAGCTTTTGAGGACAACCTTAATTTACAGTTTTATGCAAATTTACAGTTTTTATTGCAAATTTACAGTTTTATGCATGCTTTATGAATGGCGCGTTTCACAGAGAAACAGCTTTGATTTCTACTAGAAACCTATATTTTACATGTTGGCATGGTATATCCCATAGCTTAGTGGTTAGCATGCATGATTGTCACTCCAGCGGTTGGGGTTTGATTCGCTACCGATGCCAAAAAATTCCAGATTTCTGATATCTAATGAACTCGGCTGCAAAATGATTATAATGGTGACTCTCGATGAGATATCAGCACACAGTGGCTACCCACCTGCAAAATGTGACACAAAATGTCTGGTTCTGGAGCACACTTCATGTTGGTTATTACTCTACAGCTGATGTCTGTGAGTGTTCTGTTTTATCCTATGTCTGCTGTTAGCATGCAGCACTCTTGGGAGCCTGCTTTTTATTGTTGTTGTTTTGACTTCCTTCTCGTATCCACACTCTCATGGCCTCTTTGAACTTTAACCTCGATGGTTCTGTTGAGAATTAGAATTTAATTGTATATAATCTGTGCCCGAGGCCTTGTTGACGCCAGCAGCAGCAGCAGCGGCAGGAGGAGGAGGAGGTGATGCCTCTTGTATCATCTTCAAACAGCGACATCTGGCATGATATTCTTGGTAACGGAGAGTGGTGATGCAACTGCAAATGGTGATGGGATGCTGACTGTGATGCGGATAGTGATGTCATGTGCTTCTGCTGCTGCTGCTGCTGCTGCTGCTGCTACAGAACTCGTGCAGATTGATAACGTCCGTTGGACAGTGGCTTTAATTGTAATGACATTAAACACATTAGCTACATTTGTTGCTATACTGAGTAACATTTCCACAAAAGAACTATTAAATATAATTTAATTGTTACTGGTATTGGAGGCAGATAGGCAGACAAAATGAGACAGACAGACAGACAGTGAGAAACACAGCCAGATACATGCAGACAGATAGACAGAAGGGGTGAGTATAGGCCACAGACTCAAACATGGTTTATGCAGTTACTTGAAACCCGATCAACCATCCAAGGACCGACCATCTTAGACAGATACAACATTTCACATGGTTAGGAGAAAAAAGCCTGTGTTCATTGTGCCCTATGCAGGCAGCTTATGCTCGGCTTAGCACTGGACAGGCTGTGAAATAAAAGCGGACGTTTTAGGTTTAAGGAGCTGAGAGGCTTGGGTGGGTTGGAGTGTGCTTTGAATTACTGTTAGAGAGTCTTCCTCATCTGGAGCTACATAATTTCTGATTACATTACATGTTTCGGGATGCATTTAACTAACTGTCCTGGATTTTATGGATACATCACCACAAATACATGTATGTATGTATAGTTAACTTGCTAATTACGTTATTGTTACAACCAGGATTATTACTTAATGCTGCCATATCAGTTCATTTTATTTATATATATATACATGTTTATCTACAGTAAAATTTTTATATCATCTATCATATATACTGTAATATGGATATTCTTCATTGCTGAGTGGCTGATTTCTATTTGTAACTATACTTGTTATATATGCGTGTGTGTGTGTGTAGGTGTGTGCGTATAGGTGTGTGTGTAGGTGTGTGTGTGTGTTTCATTCCAAACTCACATATAATGTCAGTGGGAGGTGACTGGAAATCCTAGAGTTGTGGTATCTGCCTTTCCGGCATCCTGCTATGGCCTCTTTCCACCCACAGTTTGCAGTAACAGGCATCATTCCTTTTCTACTTCCATTGCTTTGAAAATTTATAGGATTAGAGACTTTTCTCGAACGTCTCTATAATGCCAAATTAATTGGACAAATTGTTTACTGGCCACTTAAGAGGAGTCTCTCAGAGGTGCCAACGAGGGGCTGTTTTACTTATTTGCTTCTGAGATTAAATTCATTAAGTGATGGGTCAGGCATTTGACTTCCACCTTTGGTGTAGTAAATCAGTAAGTGAGTCGGTCGTTCAATCAGTCACTTGTAAATCCTGAAGTGCTGGTTTCTGCATTCACGGTTGTGGGGCTGTGAGTGCGTAGACTCCACTTGACTGGCTTAATTAATATCTGACGTTGACTCTATCCTAAAAGCTAATCGAGCTGTATGTACACAGGAATGTTTTGCAGGAAACATCTTCAACATGAATTAATGTTTGTTGCATCCGTTTCAGAAGTGTTCGCCATTATTTTGTCGATCCTTGTGTACAGTAGATTAGTTCATAATATACTGGACCGTCAGACGAGAGCTCAGGGGTTCAAATCCCTGTCGAAGCAGAGAAATATTTTGAAATTTCTGTGGCCTTCTAGCAAGCTCAGTCATAAAATGAGTACACTGATCACACACTGAAGGTGGGGGGTCAGGAAGCGTGGGAGATGTCTGACCACCCGCCACCGCATGCCAAGGGCAAGAAAAACAAAGTGACTAACACTTCATAACCGTGCCTGTTTCTCGTGGTTATTCTGAGGAATTTCATGCCGAAAAATCATGAAAATAAGTTTTGTACGACCAAGTTAGACGGCTGAGTCGACGATGTTTAAATAGATTCACATGAGATGTTGCTACGCTTAACGTCAGATTAAATAAAATACGACCTCCGACCTTTCGATGTCAATTAGGCGGATAGTCGGAGAAATGACTCAGCCCTTATCGTGTGCACAGACTATTCGAAGCAGTTGCATTCGTCCTCTTCGATCGGTTGGGTGGGAGTACACTGGCCTGAAATCGGCTGAGGGGGGAGATGAACTTTTTATGGCGCTTGAGATTTGTTGACCCAGAAGAAGAAGAATCATGTCTCACGACTAAACTATGTTAATCGCACGGACTGAGTCTATTTTATTTTCTTCAGTAGTACGGTAAGATAGAGTTGTTTGGCTTCTACAAATTCCTGCCAATCGGAACATCTGTACCTCAGGTAAATTATATTTTAGAGGGAGCAGGATAACGGGCAACGGATTCTAAAGCGCCAGGGTACTTTGTAAACATCCCTTGTCGTTAAGGTACTTTGTAAAAGTACCATGTTGTTACAGTAGTTTTTGAAGTGTAATGCCAGTTATAAATCCGATCTGTCATTTGAAGCTTGTGCAGTGATTTTGCTTCACTTATTCTGGTTGGGTTTGTTGATATTTGGGTGTTACATGACATCAATAACAAGGGTTTTAAGTGGTTCAGAAGACCTGTAAGGGATTACTCTATCTCCAGTTGGGTTGTTAGAACCACTGCAAAGTGACAGGGAATGCTTGACAGCCAGCCTTCCTAGCTGCTTCTTAAAAACCGTGATAGCGTCTAGTAAAGTAAAGTAATGTGTCCCATATCCCAGAAATGAGATGTCGGGAGGCACTCATTTCCCTTTCTTTAGGCCCTTTAGCCGGCAATGTACGAATCCCAAGATCCTGGATATGGAGCCAGTGCATCGCAGGACTTGCCGTTTACTTCCCAGCTTACGCCGGTACCAAATTATACTGCTTGGTGACAGAGGCACGGTGTAGGCAAACAATTTGCCTAAGGTTGTTACATGGCATCGAACCTGCAACTGCACGATCGTCGACCAAATGCATTACCAATAGACCACCGTGTCTGTTGAGACAGTAATACCTTCCAAACCATTCCACAGATCTACAGCTCTTGCACTGAAGAATTTCTGCCCTTGTGTTCCTTGCGGTTTCTTATATAATTTGTATCAGGTCTCCAGTCTGCTTGTTTGATGCTAATTCAAAGAACCTGCCCTGTTCAGCTGCATCTTTTCTAGTGTTGATCTTGTAATTTTCAGTTATGTTTCCTCTCTGCCTCTTTCTCTGCAGTATTGTCAGCCCACACCTTTACAACCTATCTTCGTAGCTCAGATCCTTATAACCCCAGATCATTTTGGTAACTCCCCTCTGCACGTTCTGCTGTTGTTATTTTGTGATACTGTAATGATTACCCGGTAAATAAAAGCTTTTTATTAATGTTTGTTAGAAACCAAGAGGTTTTTTTACCATGTGCTCATCGTGGCAGGAGACAGCTTAACTGTGATTTTCTAAAGCCACTGACTGTTAAAAAAATTTTTTTAAATCTTATAATTCAAAATGGCTTTTTAAAGTCTTGAAGTTTGAAATGGCATGTGATTAATCTAATTCTATGAACTCAATAAAACCACCAGCGCACAGTTCCTTGAGGCCAGGTGCAAAAAGCTGTTTACCCTGACTTATTGATTTCCCAGTAGATACACATGCTCCTTAGTTTATTAGGAGCATAAAAATGTCTTACTCTTTACTTGCTTTATGACTGCTTTGTCTAGTGAAGTGTAACTACCAATCAGTTTTTTATTAGTCGTCAAAGGTCTGTCTGTGTTCTGCTTCTGAGCCCACCAGGGGTTTCTCTGATTCACTGTCATATTTACTTCACAGTCTGTGAAAGCAGAAATCTGGTTTACATCGATTTCTATTGATTATTCGTGTTTTGAAGCATTTAGAGTGTATCCTGCAGGGTCTAGGATTTCTAATCATTAACATAATGGAGGTTGATAATTATTTCCTAAATGCTGGTTTACTAACGGAATGAATTAATTAGCGGATCCGTGTTGAGATTTATTGAACTCCATGAAAGGACTGATATAATCTGTTGATTCAGTCACATAATTAAATGCCTGTCAGCGTCTGACCGGCCTTTGTTAGCGGCTGTCAAAGCCCCCTCTCTTTCTTCCTTACACCTGCTTGCTTTCAGGTATGCTAGGCGCTCGTGCTTACCCGAAGATCGCCCGTACTGGTTGTCGATTTAGTAATTTGTTGCTGTTGCCCGAACTAGTAATCGATTTAATGATTCATTGCTATTACCTGTATTGGTAATTGGTTTAATGATTAATTGCTATTGCCTAATTATTAATCAGTTTAATGTTTCATTGCTATTACCCATACTAGTAACTGATTTAACGGTTCATTGCTATTACACGTACTAGTAATCGATTTAATGATTCATGCTATTACCCATACTAGTAACTGATTTAACGGTTCATTGCTATTACACGTACTAGTAATCGATTTAATGATTCATGCTATTACCCATACTAGTAACTGATTTAACGGTTCATTGCTATTACACGTACTAGTAATCGATTTAATGATTCATTGCTATTACCCATACTAGTAACTGATTTAACGGTTCATTGCTATTACACGTACTAGTAATCGATTTAATGATTCATTGCTATTACCCATACTAGTAACTGATTTAACGGTTCATTGCTGTTACACGTACTAGTAATTGATTTAATGATTCATTGCTATTACCCATACTAGTAACTGATTTAACGGTTCATTGCTGTTACACGTACTAGTAATCGATTTAATGATTCATGCTATTACCCATACTAGTAACTGATTTAACGGTTCATTGCTGTTACACGTACTAGTAATCGATTTAATGATTCATGCTATTACCCATACTAGTAACTGATTTAACGGTTCATTGCTATTACACGTACTAGTAATCGATTTAGTGATTCATGCTATTACCCATATTAGTAGCCAGTTTAATAATTTGTTGCATGTGTGAATTGTTGCAGGATTTACGCAGTTTAAGAGCAAGCGGTTGCTGGGTGAAGACAGCATGACGAAGGATGACCCAGCAGGTATTGCGACATGCCTGGAGACGGAACAAGGAGTAGAAATGCTACGGATTAATCTCGACAAACCGCTAACGGACCAGCTAGTCAGACATCCCCGGTTTGCTTCGGTGGAAAACAACACATGGAACAGGGAAACGGGAGACGGGAAACAAGGTGGGCGTTGGGACGACGATAAGCAAAAACAGCACAGCAACGGATATGCTTCTTCGTACGAAATCATGGATTTAGCGGTGAGGAAAAACCCTAGCGATGGCGGCCCGTTACTGAATTCGGAAAGAGATAAACAGTTTTTTGGTAGCGGCGGTACAGATAAAAATAGTTCACCTGGTACGACGCAGTATAGCCATTCAGCAATGCAGTCAAGTGATTTTGATAAGTTTTATAAAGGTTCACCTCCAGTCGATTATGTTCAGAACGGTTACGGTGTCAAAGACCAGCACAAACCTGATGTGATTAGAAGCCATTACAACGTCAGCAGAGGCGTTTCGAAACGTAGTCCTGTGCAGACCGGCGCTACGAAAGTCGATTCCGCCCAGAGTGGTTTACCTCCACCACCACTTAAGAGTTACTACGATGGAGGTCATGCAGGTGCAAAGATGGCGTCTGCATTTCAACCGGTCGAGAGCCATTTGCGTGACCAGACAATGCCGGCATTGTATAAATCGCATGCTTATTCGTACGGCCTGCCTCCGATGCCTGCGCCAAGTACCACCGGGCTCTTTGATTATCCATCTCTCTCTCACCAGCTTCTGCAACCGTCAGAGCATCATCGATCACTTATCCCGGCGCCTTCGTCGTCCCAGACGGTTACCGCTGGTACCACGCTGTCACCTTACGTCTTGTACTCGGACAACCTCATGACCCACCAGCTGGAGGTCTTGTGGCAGCGCAAGTACCCCCACCATCCTGTGCCACCTGTCTGGATGCTCTACCAGTACACGGATGAACTGCTGCGCGACACAAGCAGGATTCCGCCGTCAAGGGAGATCAACCCAGCACCACGTGATTTGTACAAGGTCACTTCTATGTCCAGCTCAGTTCCTGTTGTTCCAGCTCCTGGTGTGGGAGTGACCATGGACAGGAAGAAGGTGAAAAAGCAGCAGAAAGACAAGGAGAGATTCGAGGATAACAAGGAAGTGAAGTCGTCTGATGGCTGGAACAAAGAGGGGTTTCTCGTGAAACAGCGGAATGACTGGTAAAGTTGAAGATTATTCAGACTTGTGCTTGTAAAATACTGATAAACACAACAATATCAAAACAAATACTATCTTTATTATGATTATTATTGTTTCTGCATTTATTAAGCGCCACTATCTAATAACTAAGCATCAGTCAGTGGTGCTGAGCAGTTGTGAGTGAAGGACTTGCTCAAGGTCCCTACATACAAAGTAGCCATTTCAGGGGGGCTCAAACCTGTACTCTCCGTGTTACAAGCTGAGCACTTTATCCGATCGTTTTTCTGCTTTTACTGAAAAACTGAAGCTGGTACTGTGAACTGCTGCAAAAAATACCGCCCATAGGCAGTACCAGCATTAAATTCTCTTTTGCACAAGGAAAAGATGATTCATAAATTTTATTATCTCTCAGTTTGTTCTGTAATACAGTTCTGTATTAACCACGAATGGTTTGTTAACTTAGCTCACTTACAAGTTCAATTAGGGTTTGACTAGGGAAACATGAAAGCATCTAAAGGTGCTTTCTAAAGAAAACTACTAATGCAAGAATACCAGTACATTGCTATTTGCAGGAGTTTACATGTAAAGCAGAAGCTTACGCAGATAGAGAACCTGAAATACAGTTGCATGAGTTGCATTTAGCAGCGTTTGTTAGCTGTGTTAAACAATGATTGTAATTGTAATTGGAAATTTGTACAGGGCCTCGTCAAGAGAACCTACTCAGAGGTCTTGCGGATGTTAATGTCATTAATAACAGAACATTCATCCATTAGTAAACATTGCTCTGATAACTAGAAGAGTCACCAGTGGCAAGCAACAACTTGCTGAAATTTGAGCATGACATTCGAAACGGCCATTAACTGAAATTCCGCCTAATGTGTTGCACGTGATTTAATGCATACAACCGAGCTCTAAGTATAGCATATTTTTTCGGTGGCTCAAGTGTTTCACAAATGAGATTCCGACGTGATCTGCCGGTTAAACCTGATCTGAGGTGTTGTTGAATTAATGAGACGATAGGATAGTTAAGGAAGTAGCCAAATCAATGACCTGACGATGGAATACAAGGAGTTGGCAGTGAAAGTGGGTCAACCGACAGTAGAGACAAGAGCAAACAGTTCTATCGGAGAAAAAAGATGAAAGACAAAGGCCCAGCGCCGTGATGAGATCATTCCTACAAAAAAGGCAGATAAGGGATTAGAGTTGTTTGCTGAGAATGTTGATCAATATGGCGTGGAGAGACTGGCATGTGGTGGAAGATTGAGTGAAACTGAAGACCGTTTTTTGCAAACACAGCCATGCTAGTGTTTAGGTTAGGAAATGAGTTTAAGCATAGAGCATGAATATGAACTCATGAAGTAGGAACAATTCTTTGTTGAAGGGAGTTTAAATTACACAGTCATGAAGATAATTTTTTTTAAATTGTGCTTAGCAAATGGTTTGTGTACGAAAAAATTCAGAGAGTGAATACAAACTCATGAAGTTTGAACAATTCTTTATTAAAACAGTGTTTAAATTTCACGTGCTTTCAAACCCCAAAAACTTTCTAATTCTTCATTTGACTGAGACTGTAGCAAGGCAGACAAAGACAGACATGCTGCTTATTATTATGCTAATTATGCTTTCATAATTATGCTTTCAAAAGAATCCACGGTTCATAGCTGGCCTTTGTCACCTGTATATGAGCCAGATGTGTGTGTCTTTTCACAGACATTCCCAACTGGGTGGCTGGCCGAAGTGAGGAAAGCCACTTTCAGAAGTGAAATGTTGGAGGAAATTTCATGCCCACGATTCCTCATTCCTATTAGGTTCTATTGAAGGGGTGCTATACAAATTTCCAATTACAATTACAGTCATTGTTTAACACATCTAACAAATGCTGTTAATGCAACTCATGCAACTGTATTTCAGTATCTCTGTCTGTATAAGCTCCTGCTTTACATGTAAACCCTTGCAATTAGCCGATGGTTACATGGTGTGTGAACAACACTTACATACTTATTTACTTCAGTTTCCCATCCTTCCTTAAAAATAACGCCTTGATTTGGATAATTCAGCCTGGACCACTTCTCATTCCTGATAGACAGTGATTAATGTTTTTGCTGTTTTCTAGTAAGGATCTGAAGGAATGGGGAAAGCCTGAGGTGGAACGGCGAGAGGCGAATCAGAATGGAAATGCCGTGGATTGGCATCGTCTGGATCACAGACATAGTCATCCGGACGCCCAGCTGCAGCAGCGAAGGGAGATGCTCGTAGATAAGTCTGCCTCATCAGCCTGTGATGCTGTCAATCAGCACTTCCAGGAATCGCTGCTTCGACTGGCATCTCAGAATGTAAGTGGCCTCTCAGTCTGTCTGTAAATTCAGAAGAACTTCTCAGCGCACAGACCATAAAACCAAACTAATATTAGTTTCTTGGTTGTTCAGATTCTCCCAGTTCATCCTCTGCCTCTTACTGTGTCTTCTGATTATATTCGATTAGATTAGGCGTATGTAAATATGCCTAATCTAATCGAATCTGATCTGAAGACAGCAAGACACAAGGAAGCGATTGTTGCTTTGGAGTTAGGCCACGGTCCTTTAGTCAGATCTAATTGAGGTCCAAGTTCGTTCTACTTCCACTGGTGGTTTACACAGATCTAGTCCAGTCTAATTATTAAATCTAAATTGGGGCACCATCAGTTGATGTATTGCACCTTTTTATAACTGCAGTTTTTATAAAGGCGCTATAGAAGTTATAACCTTTGCTTAGATCAGTATGCAAACGCTCCATGTTTTCAAACTTTGTATTTATTTACGGCATTGTTTGGATGTTTGGCCCGGTTTCAGTGGCTCAGCCAACATTTGTTTTCCGTGGCTCTTATGCGTTGAAAACTCGAGTTAAATAAGCGAGACTGAAAGTGCTTGAAGACAGGCAATATAAGAAGACGATGATGTGAATGCATTACGCGTGTCATGTGAACCCCGTAAACCTGTTGTTTTGTTACACTATCTGGTTTAAAAGTTTACTCTGTCGTTGTACTCGGAGCTGATATCAGTCCCATGCGTTGTTTTACACTGCCTCTGGCTCATATCGCGTATGCAGGCTGTCCTGATGTATTAGATTTCTTCGCGTTGTATTGTATTACAGTATATGCAAAAAAATTAACACAGTCTTTGTTGCCAGTTTTTCTGTGCTTGATGTTGTCCGTGACCTTGATATGATTTGCGCTCTTCAAAGTAATGTCTGTGAAGACCAGGCACTGGAGTGGCTAGAATGCTTGCGGATGTAAATTGTCTGGTCTTAGGGCACATTTGTTGTTACCTGCTGCCAGACAGTTTTGTGTAAATACTTTCAGAGGTTACAACTATGTCTGGCTGTTGGCCATAATGGCTGTGCTTTGTTATCAGGCAGTTCTTGTCTGGTAATAGCATTCTAGTTACTGTAGTGTCTGTTGTTTTAGACATTCATTTTACGAGTGTGGCCACTGTGGAAAGTACCATGTATGTCTAACATGGTGGCTGATTAGTCAAACACATGCCTTGTAACAATGCACGTGCAGGTTCTAGTTTCTGTTTGGTCACTTTTTATGACCCAGAAACAAGTTTTATGTGCTTTTTTCGTTATTTATTAAACTTGTAAACAGTATTTTATCATTTCTCCTGTAATTAATTAGAGGCATACTTCTGTGGGCTGGGAAGTAATTACTCTCTCTTGTTTATATTTTAATTCAAAATGCTACCAAGCAGTAATTGACCACTTCCCTAACAGTTTGTCATCAAAGCCAATCAATCAGTCAATTGATTGATCAATCAATCAACCATCGCACAATTGCTAAACATAATCTATTTCTTTTGCGTTATTAATTAAATGATCAATTAATCAACCACTGCACAAATTGCTAAACGTAATCAAATCTATTCCTTGTGCGTTATGCTTTATGTGTTTATGCTTTAGGGATATAATTAAATGAGCTAGTAAGTGGGTTAAGTTTAAAGGTCAGAGGTCGTGCTGGGTTTCCATATTTAAACGTGTTTTCCTGTTTAGTGTCCTGTCTGGTGACCTGATCATGAAACGCAATTAGCGTCAGGTGTTCTTAGTAGGAATAGTGATTACTTGTGTGGGTGTTTATTAGAAGAAGCTACGCCTTTTTAATCTCTGGCCTTGTTTTCTGAAGAGCCATTCTGCAACAGCTGGAAACAAGAAAACATTCAGACACTTAGCAGCTGTGCTGACAGACACTTGCTGATTCATGCTTGAAGCATAAAAGAAGACAGCTAGACAGACAGGCAGACAGACAGACAGGCAGGCAGACAGACAGACAGACATTAGTATTTATATGTGTGTGTGTGAATGTGGACATTTGTATGTTGAGGCTTTGAAACATGACAATCTGACAGATCTAAAAAATCTGCTGAAAATAATATGTGCTCATATATTTATGTACATGAAGAAAAAACGTGGTTGTCTGACAGAGTTAAAAATATTGAAGTTAGCATCAAGGCTGTGTGAGCTTGTGCGTGCATGTGTGTGTGGGTTCATTGTGTTTGACCCACTGTTATGAAGTAAGCTAACCCAGGAGGCATCAGTAGGCGTGAAGTGTTAGCTACTTCAATTTTCTTGATCTCAGCTTATTAGGGTGGGTGTACTGTTCTCTCCCCATTACCTTATCTTCCCATTAGTGTTTTACAGGCACCAGTTTACTCATTTTATGGCTGGGTCTGCTAGGGGTGCTCGTGATAAACGCATGCTTATCCACAGTAGCCTAGCTTCTGGTTTTTCTGACCTACAGGAATTCGACCTGGCTCTCTAATGGTTATGATTTTGATTACAGTTTCACTTGAAGCAACCATCAGCTGATGCTTTGGGCAATGAGGTAACGGCGCTATAGAAGTCACTGGATTATAATCAGAAATCTTCTTTAAGCATCCTGGTAGATTTGTGCGTTTGAACTATCACTGTAAAATCTGTTACTTAATAATTGAAGGCATGAATTCCTGAGCCATCGTCTGTCTTTGTAAGGTCAAAGGTTATTAGGGAGAAGAGCAGTCTCGTAGTTTGCATTTTGGACTGGAAACGATCGTGGGCTGGAAACGATCTTGTTTGATGGGTGATTGTTGTTGTTGTTCTTGGTCTAGAGTGGCACTAAACGAGCAGTCGATTAGATATCATGTGGTTGTTTCTGATTCAGTTGTCAGTTTGAAATGGTTCTGCATTTAGTTGGACTGAACGTAGACACCAGAGACTCATTATGGTGCTGTCTCTATAACAAGAACCACGTTACGATGAGAATTTGTTATACTGAGGTTATTTTCTGTAATAATAATAATGATAATAATAATGATGATGATGGTGATGATGATGATCATGATGCTGATGATGCATGATGTTAGCAAATCAAAATGATATAGCTCGTAGAATTTTGGGAGCCATGTTCATAAACGTGTTATGGGGCTGTTAGAATTTGTGTGATAATGAGGAGTGTTACAAGGAGTCTCTGGTGTATGACAATGCATAGGGGATATGGGTTGCACATATGTTGTGGTTGATTGGTTGAGTGCACGCCTTGTAAGATGAAGTGAGCCGGTTAAAATCTCCCTTGAGGCAGCCATTGTTTAATTCTTTAGCAAGTTGTTGATGCACGATTGCTTAGCGTCTCGTTAATTCGATTGTGGGAACCTCTGGATGTAGAAGAGTAGGTGAAACACATTCCTATACATGCACTTGGCATTATGCAGAACAGCAAATCGATAAGGGACAAACGAATTGCGATGGCAAGGATGGTGCAAATGTGGAGAATAATTTAGCAGATAGGAAGCCATTCCAGGGTTATGGTCTGTCAGAAACACAG
This sequence comes from Norana najaformis, assembly GCA_964023275.1. NCBI lineage: Eukaryota > Metazoa > Annelida > Clitellata > Crassiclitellata > Hormogastridae > Norana > Norana najaformis. The sequence continues at coordinate 23,736,551 of OZ029922.1, forward strand.
AATCTGGTAGCGTAAATTACCTGAAAAATTGCCATGACCTCGGACGTCGGAATTTCTTTGGGTTTCTATTTTATGTCTGTATGCTTCTATAGACAGTGGATTGGTAGACGGTTTTAGCTGATAATTATGCCTTTGCCCTTTTCCTATGCGAAAGACTGTTCAACTTTTTGCTATTCCACTGCTGCCATATTATTATTTGGCTTTTCTGTTGTGTTCTGTTGTTATCCCTGCTTTCTGACTTCTCTCCACAGCGCTTAAAAATGTTCTGCACTCGGTGCTATGGCCGCCCACAGAGACAGACGCCAGGGCAAATGAATGTTTACGAAAATCTTTAAACCAGAATCTGGTAATTAACACTTGCCCGTGATTATGGCTTGGCCTTTCGTGGTTTACTGTGTTTGTTGCAAATGTTCTGTTTGGTTTTCATGTGTATCCATTTGTGCTCTGCGTGTTTGTGTGTGTGTGTTTGTGTGTGTGTCTGCCTGTGTGTGTATGTGTTAATCTCCTTGGATTAATCGGTTTCACTGATCAGATAGGACTAGATTTATCTTGGGACAGATTAAATCTGTCTGCTTTGTGATGAATTTTCTGCTTTGGCTTCCTGCCAACTGGTCCTACAAATGCTTGACCACAGTGGACAGCGGCACTGACCAGTGGTCAGTCAATATCATTAAGTGCATTAGGTGTAAATGGCTGGTTCTGCTGGCTGGGGAATCTGTATCCAGCTGTGTATCGTGAAAGCAGTATTATTTTTGTACATTCCTACTGATGTTTTACGCAAACTGAACTGTAGTTATACCCCGAAGTCTGAGAAGATTAAAAGCTGCAGGAAAACTTGATCCTAAGTTGCTAACCTAGGGGTGGACTGCTATGGGAGCATTTGTTTAACCCCCTTAATTGGCAAATGAATTATTTTTATGCTTGATTTATTGATATATTTTTTATGTGTTGTAGCTAGTCATCAGTATAATTATTTTTTTTTACCCGAGGTACATATGATCCCTCAGGTTTACAAAAATTAGGGGAGCATTGTTCTGAGAAAGCTAATCTTCACTGATGGTTTTCCGTGGAAAAGGTGCTGCAGAAAGCGACTGGATTGAAGCCTTGGATGGACATAGATGAGCGTTGATGGAGGAAAGTAGTTTCCCTATTATCTCCAGATATCTGCGCAAGACGATAGGAGAGGCGGTTGATGAAAGCGAGGCCATTTTGATTTATTGGGCACAGAGTTTCAAAGGCCAAGGGCGCTAAGCAGTATGAGGAAAGAATGGCAGTGTATTTTCATATTTTTCTTTCAATTGCTATCTCTGCAGCAGCACCCGTGGCCTCGGCTGATCTGGCTGGGTCTTATTATTACTACTACTACTTCTACTAGTACTACTACTACTACTACTACATACTATTACTTGTATGTAATACTATTACTTGTATGTGATACTACTACTTGTATGTAATACTACTACTACTACTTTTATTATTGTTGTTGTTCTGGTTTATATTCACTTTAAAATAGGAACTTATAAAATGTTTATTATCATTTTAAAATATTACTACTTAACACTGTATTTGAGGGTCTTGTTGTTTGGGGTTATATATATGTGCTTCATTTTCATGCATATAATGTCCTGAGGAGTGACATGGCCTGTGGTTGACGGATTGAGTGACTGAGGTGTATTTGCTATTGCATATCTATGACATCGCCTATTTTCTTGTAGCATGTTGATTCCATTCCAAGAGGGGCTGCAGGGATCACTGGCCCCAGTGTTCTGTCAAGAAACCATTTGAAAGACCAAATCATCATTGAAAAACAGGAGAATATCCATGGAAACGGTAACGATGGCAGCTGGAAAGACAGCAGGTATGCGAAACCGGATCAGAGAAGTCAATACGGTACGTCAGACGATGCAAACAGAGAAAGGTATTCTAGGTTATCAAGTGCGAATGTTACGACACAGGTCGGTTCTAGGAACAGTAAGGCCCAGACCGACGGCATCAATTTTGACCTTTATGGATACCAGTCACAGAAGAGCAAAGAATACAGTCCTGAGAAATTTAAAAGTACCACTAGAGGAGACACGTTTTTCATCAAGTCGGAAAAGGCCAACTTCAAAGGCGAGATGCACCGACAGTCGACGCCAAATTCTTCCGAGCTCATGGCTTCAAAGAAGCAGCACAATTTCTTGGCTGCTGAGTCTGGTAAAGATACGAAAGATATACATCAGGATTTCCGGAATTCGTTGAATGCTTCGACGAAAGTTAGTGACAAGCCAACGTTGCGCAGTGTTTCCACAAAATTGCTGAATGGCGTGAAGCTTTCTGCAGGTAACCAGTCTCTGGCCAGTCCCATTCCAGGAAGCATCGTGAAGGATTCCCGACTAGGTCCCAGCCGACTGATTGCGAGCAGCCCAAAGCCACTGCCAAACATTTTCTACAATCCTCCGGATTCCGGGTTTGAACCTGTTCAGCCGTGCCAGGTGAGCATAGAACCTGTGGAACGTTGGTCAAGCAGCATTAGTTTGGCTCCATCAAAAGTAACAGATAACTACCGATCAGGATTTTACGTGCATCCCGGTTCGCTGCCTTCCGGCCTGAGCAGTTTCCAGCAGATGGGCCACGTCGGTTTTCAAGCGGAAACTTACAGTAAAATCCAGCAAGGTCTGATTCCAAATCCTCTCTACTTTCCGGGAATTTGTGAAATAGAACGAGGTAACTATTCCACTTTGCCACATCGCAGTTCTGTGCCTGACTTTCATCAAGCCCAGTCACTTGTCATGACATCTCCTCTTGCTTTTGAGGCGTCCGAATCTCGTGTGACTCCAGCAAAACGTGCGAAGAAGGAAGACGTGCGCGAATCTGTGAAGAAGTCGAGACTGAATTCTGTGCGACGACTGGCTTCGACAGCTGCTGGAAATGATGGTGCGGATTTACAAAGAGTGTGCATTGACAGCTTCAGATCTTTTGTAGAACAGGCAGTCTGCAATGCATTCCTTGAAGACACAGATGATGGAAATGAACGTGAAAAGATTTCCAGGATGACAAAACTAATCACCGATACGGAGATGGAAAAGGATAGGAGACACATATCGGCTGACCATAAGAACCTTACAGGATCAGCTTCTAAGCTCTCGTCCCAGGCATCTCCTGTATCTGAAAAATCTGCTGCAGAAGCTGTATCTGTGCCCGATGATTTCTTGAAGACCAGTTCAGATCAACCCATATCTCTGAGCACAAAGCTTTTGCCAAGCACGCCTCCTGCTAAGAACTGGTGCAACGGTGAGCGAAGCAGTGATACGTTAAGCACCACTAGCAGTCTTACAGCAGTTTCTGATCTGCCAGAAAGAGGCATCCTTGCTTCGGACACAACTGCTCTTCCTCCATCCTCTCCTGCTCAGCCTTCTCGAATTCCCCCTTCTCCTCCCAATTTTCCTCTTCCGCCTTCTCCTCCACGTGCCTCAGGAGCGTCGTTGCATCTGAAAAAGGCCTGGTTGCTTCGTTATTCGGATAACGACCAGAAGACCTTGTCGGATGCCTCCAGTTCTAGTTTTCGAGATGAATTGGACAACCAGTCTTCAGACTGTTCCAAGTGCAGTTTTACCGAGAAGTCAAGCCAATCTCCTTGTGACTCTGACATCGCGGATGTTGTCAAGTCTGTAGGAATCCGACCAGTCCACGTTGGCGACATTTCATGTGTTCAAAAAGACAAACAACGTGAAGCCAACTGTGCTTCGGATGATTTACAGGAGAATGGAAATAGCTCTTTAAAAATAAAAGAACTTAAAAGAAAAGCAACGTTGGAGCCTCTTACAGCCAGGTACTCGAAACGAGCTCGAGATTCCGTCAGCTCTCCAGGTCCTAATAAATCAGAGGTAACTGAAGTTACTTTAAATAAACATTTATTTACCTTAAAAATGGTGTTTTAACATTGTTATGATACCAGTGCATGTATACACAAGTATCAGCAGACTTGGTAATGGCTTATTTTTACTAATGATGAAAGAACACAACATGTTAAAGAATTTTGAAAGACTGAGAGTGGTCAGAATCCATTAAAAAAACTAATACTGAAAACCTGTCTTGTATTCCCATGAGAATCAGAGCAAATCTTCCAGAGAATGATTGAAATGTAAGGTACATGTATCACTTCTTGAAGCCTGAAAACATTTGGTTTTCCTGAAGAGCAAACAAAACAATAAGAAGGAGGAAGAGGAGGGGGAAGAAGAAGGAGGAGGAGAAATAAGCAGCAACAAACTCCAGGAGCAGGACAGAAAGAAACAGAAAGAACACGAGAGAAAAATAGGAATCTGATCTAATCCAGTGACTTCTGTAGCCCCATTATCATAATGCCTAATGCGTAAGAGGTGATGATGATGATATTGAAGATCTGCTGGTATTAATTATGACAACTACAAAAATACTGGTGGTGGTGGTGGGGTGGTGGTGGTGGTGGTGGGGTGGTGGTAGTGATGGGGTGAGGGTGTTGGTGGTGATGATGATGATGGTAGTGGTGATGGTGGTGATGATGATGGTGGTGGTAGTGGTGGTGATGGTGATGATGTTGATGATGGTGATGATGGTAGTGGTGATGATGGTGATGATGATGGTGGTGGTGGTAATGATGATGGTTGTGGTGGTGGCAAATATTGTAATTCAGAGTGATAATAGAAGTAGTAACATCAACACCACTGCAAACAGAGTCAGTGGCAACGCAGCCATTAACAACAACAGGCGTGGAGTTGCCTCAAGTGGCAGTTGGTTTTCTTCAGCGTTGTTGGACAGTGTTTTATTGTTTTATTGCTCCAGCTGCTCAATGGCCATCAGGGCAAGCGAAAAACACGAACAAAGTACTCGTCTCGATTGGCAAAAATGGCCGAACGATCTGCACCGAACAGTCCACAGGTTCAAAGTCATGATCGAGAACGCTGTGATTCCAAAAATACAGAGGAAAATGTAATTAACGTCCTTCGGAATTTAACTAATACGTTTAGTGATGTACTGATTTGGTTAGAATTATACATGTGTTTTTTTATTGAAATCCTTTTGTAAAACTGCTGCAGAATGTTTCTGAAGGATGAATAGCAGTTGGCAAAACAAACTGCATTTAAATGTTTTAACAATGTTTTTCTGTATTGATTGGTCGTGTGCATTTTACATATCTGGTTTTTGTAGTTATCTAGATTTTATTTAGGTATTTATCAAGTCTAGTAGGTAACTGCTCATTTTCAAAGTTCATATATATCAACTGCAGTCATCAGAAGTGCATTTGTAGGATTTAAGGAGATTTTAATTCAAGCAGAAACATTAAAAGAGTAATTCTGCAAATGGATTTTGAGTTGGAATGCTTGATTCGGCTAAGAAAGTCCTTGTAAAATTATTCTGATACACACAGATTTCGACTCCAAGTGCAGTGGTGAGAGTGGCTGATGCATTTCTGCAACCCACACTGATTGTTATTCATTTCTGATTTATCTGGTTTTGACTGTCATCTTGTGATGTTTTTCAGGATGAGAGCTGCAGCCCAGTCCACTCAGATTCGGAGACGAGGACGACGAGTCGTCTGAGGAAGAAGACCAGAGTCAACCGTAAGTTTACGTCATGAAAGCAGGAGACAACATTACTACTCGTAGTCATTCCGATTATAAGAAACACATGTTGCTTCTGTAATTTAGTGTCAGTGTTGTCTTGGAGTTGGAACATATAATAAATGGTTACATATAATCATAACGTACATTGTTAATATGTACATTCAGAGTGAACATTCACAATCAAATCCCTCTCATTGAAGTCTGCTTTCTGCGACCTGTCCGAACTAGACCTGGCTTCTCCAACGAATTATGATTTTGGACTGCAATTTTGACTTGAAGTGACAGTTGACCAATGCATTGAACATAATGACGCAGTAGAAGTCTTTAGATTAGATCAGAACCTGTTTATTGCAGAAAACTTAAGACTGAAACTTAAGAATGCTTAGATCTTGTGTTAAGTTTCTGTAGGCATACTGGGTGATAGGATTAAGTTCGTGCATTTAGTCGATTGTGTTGATCTTCTAGACATTCAGACGAGGGACCGCAGAGATTCAGACAGCTGCTCTGACGTTCAGCTGAAGAAGACTGCTGGGAGTTTCCTGCAGGACGGTTCCTGTGTCAAAGTCGCCCCGCGACTGATGAAGTGCCGCGAATGTAAAGCCCCTCAGTCGCAGAAGAACAACCCAAACACCACCAACATCTGCAAGTTCTATGTTTTTCGAAAGTTAGTACTTTATTTCTAGACTTCTAGTATGTGGGTGTATTGGGAGAATGAAATAATAGATTTTACTGTGATGAATAAAGTCCTTAAAATGGTGTTAGCTCTCAGTGAAAGTTTTGTGATTGACTGATTTGTTAAAAAGTGGAAGACGGGGTATGGAACTTTGTTTTGGGAGAACGTAGCATAGCGTGACGTGACCTTGCTTGCCACTTTAAACTCACGGTTAAAAAAATTATCACTTTAAACTCACAGTTATGTTATTTTATGTTATGCTATTCTTTTTTATGTTATGCTGTGTTACATTATTTTGATTAGATTTCACTCTAAACCAACATCTGTGGTGCCTCTATATTATTATAACAAAGCCTGTGTCTTCTAAATCAAATTCAAGTTCATCCTCTGACTACAGCTGAAGGGAAAACGTAATGAAGAGACTAAGGCCTTACTCTACATTATGTTAAGTAAGTAAGTAATGCAATTTTTAACATGCCGTATGTCCATCGACTGAGCGAGGAATCATAGGCATGGATGGGTCACAGCGGGCAGACGACAAAAGCAAGATGGTACAAATATGTCTTAATTAAAATGATTTACAAATATATCTAGCATGTTATGTTTTACTTTATCTCACATTATGTTATGTTTTAGCTAATGTTTATATTCACTGGTTTTTGTTAGACTTCAGTATAGCAGCAAGGGTGTTCTAAGCATCGCAGGCTTCTTGGAACCGTCAGATGCTGAGGAAGATGACGTTGATCTCTGGATGCCCTCGCAGTCTAAGAACTTGTCTTTGACACGTGTCCAAGCACAATACATGATCACTCATCTGAAAGAATATTTCTCATTTCTCCTGGAACATGAGACGCATGCCGTTTCGCACGATTCTTCCCAAAGCACTGGTACAAACTGGAGGACGTTTTGTTAAAATCTGTTGTATTTAATCTTTCTATTGCTTTTCTTTTCTATCCGTTGATCTCTCTGTATCTCATCTTTCTATCTCTCTGTATCTCATCTATCTATTGAGCTCTCTGTAACACATGTTTTAATTGATTTATCTGTGTTTGTTTCGTATGTTGATCTTTCTGTATCTCTGTATTATCCATTGATTTATACTTGCATATTCTATCTAACAATCTGTCTATATTTGTGGGCATTTAATAGCATCAAGTTAGCTGTAGATGTTATTAAAAAGCAATGATAAATTGTGTTAAGGAGGTGGAGGTAATAAATGAATCACATGCTAGGAGGTGGAGGTAAAAAATTAACTAAGTGGTGAGAAGGCTTCCGTTTATATAATTTAAGACATATTTTTTTAACTACTTCAAATTCTACTGCGTAACAGTTTGAAGCATTCTCGTGTATTAAATCATTCCTTGCATCATCTTTTGCTGGGCAATGCAGACGCCTTAGGCGGTGAATGCTACTATTTGTAATAATATAGAGTACTATTTGATTTTAATTTTCTAGGTAAAATCTTATGGAGACGACCGATTGAAGGGGTCCAAGAGACGTGCGATATTTGTGATGCTGTCCTCTTCGATGTTCACTGGACCTGTGCCAAATGCGGTTTTGTTGTCTGCATCGACTGTCACTATGGATACAGTTTCACAAAAGACTCGGAAGATGACCAGATGAATGACGAGAATGACTGGCCAGCATGCTGTGCCAAGCGCCAGAGTCATGTGCCCGACGACCTCACTTTGACGAGGATTATTCCGTGTGATGGTAAGCCCAGAGCAGGTTCACATTTTTGAGGTCAGCGGGATATAAGCACTTTCACGGAAACAATAGACATACAGTAATATTTATAAGTGCTATTTCATTCCGTGTTTTGTTGAATTTATAATGAAATATTTACACGTTGATGAAATAAATTAAAATTTTTGCATGGTAACTTACTTTGAATTTTGGTTACCTCTTGATGTTTATTTAGTGTGTAATTCTAATCTCTTACCTAACTATCAGTTTGCATGTCATTGAAGTAAAAATAGGTAACACACTTATATAATAAAACTTGCCTCTGTAGAAGGTCCTCAGAAGACTGAACCCGAGTTTAAAGGAATCGTTGACTGAGGCACACACCCAACCACAGCAATCCAGTGTAAACCTTCCAGCATGTGCTTTTAGTTTGTTTATCAGAGTGCATTATGCTTTTTTCCTAAACATCTGTTCACTGTTCTTGACACCGTTCTCGAACCTTCTTTTTTCAGTGCTTACAGTTATGATGCAGAAGCTACATCAAGTGTTGGGCAGTGAGAGCGATGTGAAGAACGAAATGGTAGCAGACAATCAACTGAATGGAATGAGCCCTGCAGATGTCCCAAACCAGTCTGTTCTAAACTCTGTCAGTGGTTTAGCAACCGACATTTGCTCAGAAAACCAGACAACGGACAGCGGGATTCTGCAGTCTTCGGTGCCTTGCGAGGTCTTGGGCAAAGTGCAACGGACTGTGAATGACTGTGCTGGTGCTGGTGCTTCAGATACTGCTGCTGCTGTGGACCCTCTGGGTCAGTCAGGATGTAGTACCACATCGACAGATTCGCAAGAAAGCACTGTCGTCGGAAAGTTATCAGCCTTCCCACGAGTTGTGCTGTCGAGAAGCGAAGCAGAAATGAAAACGAGCGATAATAAGTCGATCGAAAGCAAGGATAAAATGATGTGTGATTCAGGTCTGTGTGGTGATGTGGCAACCGTGCATCACTGGTTTGACGGACAGCGAGTGCTTCGTCTCACGAACGATACCGACGAAGGCGCTGTCGACCTATTCCAGAGCCACTGGAGACAGTCAATGCCAGTAGTTGTTTCCAACTGTAATAAACGATTCCAGTCCAGCCTCTGGAGACCGGAGGTGTTTGCAAAGAGGTTCAGCCATCTCAAAGTCGATCTGATCAGCTGCCTGACAGGCGCAGTTCACCGGTCCCAGTCGATGGAGAAGTTCTGGACCGCATCCAAACACCTACCGTCATCGTCCAACGGAAAAATGGCTGGACTGCTTCAGTTCAAAGACTGGCCACTGTCTGACGACTGGACTGGGTCGCTGAACGACCATCATCTCGATTTGAGACAAGCGTTGCCGTTCCACTGCTACACCCTGTCGACCGGACATTTCAATCTGGCCTCTCACTTGCCGGAGTTTTTTCCGCAGCCTGATCTCACGACACGAATCAACATTGGTCATGGAAATGTTGCTCAGGATCAAGTAACACTTACTAAGCTGCAAACGAATCCAGTGGATTTTGTCAACGTAGCGATGCATGCCGAGAGCAAGGACAGCGATTCCGAGAGTTTTGGTTGGTGATTAGTTTCTGATAAAACTGTTTAAAAATTGGTGTCAGTGTTTTTGCATCAGATATCCATAGAATGGGATTCCAATTTTTCGTTTTTCTCTAAAGAATCAGTTACCTGATTTCTTGATTTCTTTGGTTTTTTTATTCCTTGTTAACTTGAATTCTTGTTCATTTATTCGTAATAATTTAAGATGTTATCAGCATGATTGGGCATTCGTTGTAAGTGGGAGAGATAGGATCATCGGCACAAATAGAATAAGGCAAGGTGGAAAGGCTCATCAGTTTTATCTAGTATTAGCTGCCTACTGCAAGCTATACAGGCAAACATATGATATTGAGAAAAAATAATTTCATCAAGAGTTCATTAAGTCAGTGGTGTTGGGTCTTTTTCTGTTTGTTTGCTTAATCTGCCATGCTTCATTTGTCGAAGTAACTTAACCGGTTAGACTGACTTTACTAGACTTTTGACTGTGAATTTCAGCAGCCAGTGTCATTGAACTTGTAAAGGCTTCTGGCTTCCGAGACGAGGTGACGCTGGTCACCAAAAAACCCGAAACAGTCGTTGCCGTGTGGCAAACCTATCAGCCACAGGAGACGGGCAAGATCACAGCATTTCTAGAAAAAGTAAGACAGTCGAGTCTACATCACTCTTTGCAACTGTAATGTAAAGAAGCAATTTATAGTGCCCTTCTGTATCATTTCTTTGTGAATTCATGATTAGATGGATTTATTTGCTGACTGATTTATGTTTAACATATGCAAATTTATATGTATTAAAAATTAAATTAAATCTAGTTTTGTGTGACTTGTGCACAAACAACTTGCCCAGGGTCATTACACATTATGCATGAGCGTGTATATAATTGTTCAGATTCACAATGGAAGTGCATCATCGCAGAAGGGAAGCAGTCGGGATTCAGCGACTGACTTGGGATGTTACTTGGATTCGGTGCTACAAGAAAAACTCCTAAAGGAATTTGGCGTTCAACCAAGCACCATTGTTCAGTGTCTTGGTGACGCAGTTTTCATCCCCGCCATGGCTTTTTATCAGGTATTTAACTTCATTACTTTTGCAGAGGTTCCTTCTGTTCAGTAAAGTAATTAAATTAAATTAATTAAAATTAATTAAAATAATTAAAGTTAAATAATTCTTGATGAATTTCTTGATGAATTTTCATTTCAGATAGATGTTGCAAACAGAAATTTTTATTGCTGATTTTTCTTAAACCTTTCACTAATTAAAATGAGATCTTTTCTGTACAAACTTGAAATTTTTTACTGATATTCATAGACGTGACTTTTTACTGATATTCGTAGACGTGACTTGTTCTGTATTCTGTTCTATATTCATTAAGTGGTATATTTCTAAGCTGATGTTATGCATATGTAACATAACATGTCACCAAGTAGCTGAATTTGGTACTGGCGTAAGTTGATGTTATTCCATATGTGTAAGTTCTTGCTACGTGTTTAACATAACAGCTACTGACTGACGTGTGATGTTTTAGTATGTATTGTATTGTTGAGTCGTTCTCTTTCAGGTCAAGGTTATTCAAGACTGCATCTCGGTGAGCAGAGAATTCATTTCTCCGGAAAGCATTCAGTCATCTTTTGACAAGTCCCTGCAGCCAAAATGGAGTCAGTCTCAGAGCAAGGCGAAACATGACAGACAGAATCACCTTCAGGTAACTAGACAATACATTACTTACTCCATTCTCCTCATCCTTCAATCAGGTATTTCCCAACACTAATCTAATGATCATAAGCTAATCTAAGATCATCTGATCTGACCAACTCTGTCCAGTTACTTCTGCATTTATTAAGCACCACTGTGTAATGACTAAGCATCAATCGATGGCCCTGGGCAATTGAGTGAAGGACTTGATCAAGGTCCTACACAGTAACTGTTTGCGGGGAGGCTCGAACACATACTTTCCACATTGCTTGCCGAGCGCTCTAACCAGCTGGCTACGGTACCTCACAATCGGCTACCGTGCCTCACTGAATTTAATGCAATGGCTTCTCAAGCGCTAGTATCTGATGAGCAAGACATTATCCATAATTGGCCAAAGACAAAATGACAGTAATCGAATGCGTTTGTGCAGTTCGTTCAGTCAGATTGCTCCTCAAGACATTTTGCGGCACATCTGTTTCTCTCCTGTTCTTTCCCACAGACCAGACAGAGTCTGTGTGGAAAACAGAGCCCTTTTAAGTGGATTTAGCTTCCTTTTTTATTATAATAGTTTTTTAGGTTGCCAAGCTGGACTGTCACTTGAGAAATTGGGGGTTCAATTTCTACCATATTTATTGTAATAGTTTTAGAGGTTACCTTGCTAGACTGTCAGTTGAGAGTTTGTGAGTTCAGATCTCCACCAAGGTAGAAAGATACTTAGAAATGTCTGATCCTCTTGCATCCCCTCACAAACTCAGCTATAAAATGTGTAGTGTCAGTGGGGAGATCAGGCAGCAAGGGAGAGAACTTGCCGCGTACTTTCGTGTGCTGAGGCTAAGAAAATTCTTATTTAAAATTAAAGCTTTGTATTGTTTCTTCTATTTTGACAGATTAAGAATCTGGTTTACCACACTGTTAAAGACTGCATCACCACACTCAGCGATGCCAAATCATGAGAACTTATTCGAGAAATGGTGTGGATGAATCATTGGATTTTGCGGCTCCTTTTGGAATATCTCAGTTCCTTCCTGTTCAAATCTCAAACATCTACTGGTTCTGCTTGGTCGCAAGAAGGAACTCGTCCAAGTGCCTGGTGGAATGTTTAGCACAGATACCTTGATTTTCACATTCAGAACTTATTTAGGGCATAGTTTGATGAGTGGAAGAAGTTGCCATTGATGAATGGCTAACTAATATGATGCCGAAGGTAACAGTAATTTGTCTGCTAGTATGGCTTACCAGCTGGAATAGTGTAAGCTCAGATCCGAGTGACAGCGCTTTCATTTTTGTTGGGAGCCTCGTAAAGCTGTGTGCCTGCAAATGCCTTATTGGTGTAGATGGTGAAATGACCATAAACAGCAGCCAAAAAATCAACTGTCAGTGCAGGTGCTTTTACAAGTGCAGGTAACGAAATAAAATTTCACTGCAGGGACAAATATCAGTGACTGTTGCACCTTGTATCGAAGATGTGAAGCCATTGGAAAAAACATGACGGTTCTGTGTTTTTGGCGTGTGTTGACTGTTTGCTGTGAAATTCTAGCTTGTCTGATCTCCGAGTGGTAACTGGACAGGTTTCTGGTCTAATGAACATCTGTTTGAATTGACTGTTCTATGTTTTTTAAAAAGCTTTTCTGTTTTTTTTTCAAATTTAAATTCTGTTTTCTTTTTTGAACATTTAAAATCTATCTACTTTCTTTTTAGTGTTTTAAATTTCTTGAGGTGTATCTCAAAACGAAGCAAGTTTTCAAACAATAAATCGTATAATTACGCAGTACATGTAAATTGTTTGTTTATATGGATTGCACACCAGACTATACTTCCATTGCAAAGAAAATACCGGTACCGATATTTATGTTAGTGTTTAGAACGGCACTGGAAAAATCGAAAGTCGAATACATGTATCTTTCAGTGCCAGCTGCGTGTACATCATATAAAACCTATGTGCTGTAAATCAGTGAGTATGTATAGTATTTGTGTACTATATATAGGGCTATATATATATATATATATATATATATATATATATATATATATATATATATATATATATATATATATATATATATATATAAACTGAAAAGAAAAATGTTAGTTTCAAATATGGTGACCTTACATGCGAGCCGTGCAAATAATAATAATAAGACAATTTATATAGCGCCGTAGCACAGCCGAGGCCGAAGAAAAGGGCGCTGTACAAGGGTTACATACAACTGGGAATATTCTGATTGAATTCAAATAATTGTTCTTGAGTCAAATGAATCTGAAACAATAGCAAATTGATGTATTGCATTAACTGTGATTTCCAAAAGAGTTCTGTGATTTTTTGAATGATATTTTGTTAGAATGTTTGGCAGAGCCATTGGTAACTAGCTGCTTTTCTGTTTCAGCCATTATGTCAGATATGATGAATTTTTTGAAAGAAATAAAGAAATACTAAGCGTCTGATTTATAGTTTGTTCATCTTCCTCCAAAAAATGAATTTTTTTCATATGTCAGATTTCTGGCAAAATTGTTAAGCTTGTTCTGTTTAAGTTTTGTTCTTTGTAAACTTTATAAGTTTGTTCCTCTTTTCCGAGAAATAAATTTTCATGTGTCAAATTTCAGTCAAAATCTTTAAGCATTATATCTTGTATCGCTGATAAATATGTATCAATGCCTAAACCAGATTTACCATGTCTTTAAGCCTTACATTCAGCATAATTATTTTCAGGTCACTTATAAGTAAGTATGTATATGGGTGAATATTTTTATAGTGTGTTTTTGAGACTTTTACCAATGGTTAGCATTAGGTTTCAGTTTGTAAACTGTCACATTAATATGTATAACTTAAAATTTACTGCAGAAATGTAAATCATCCAGATTTTACATAATGGTTGCGCATACTTAAGCCAGCATCCCCAAAGCTTTCACTTCACGTATGATATTTAAGAATCATAGTTCATGAAAATCATACTAATCAATAAATACAGACCTCTTTATCTTCCCTCAAACTTCTGTCCTGTGACTGCATCTTTTATTTTGTTGTTTGCCACTTAATGGATTTAATGAGTTGCTCATACTTAAGATCATCGATGGCCTCGAAGATTGTAAACAGCTCGATGGTAGAGTTTTGTTGACGTGCTGTTACACTGGGTTCTTTATGTGCAAATAACATCTTTAATAAATACAGATATATTGTTGTTCTCGAATTCCTGTGACCGCATCTCTGCTTTAATTTTTCTCCTCGTGCGAGGGATTAGTGCATCACTCCTACTGAACATCATTGATGGCCTCCAAGATTATGCGCATTTCGACAGTTGGGTTTTGTTAACAGCCTTTTTAACTGGGTTCACTTACAAAAATGGAAGTTAGTCCTCCTGTGGTCAAACCAATATTGCTGTAGGCTGAGGAAATTTTTTGCATGGTCATTATACTTCTGAGTCTTCTTACAATCTTTGTAGCATCTCACTGGAGCTTCAGCGACTTGATACAACTGATCACTTGAACATTGTATGACCTTTAAAGTGACTGATCGAAAACAAGGACACACCTTAGATAACTTGTTAAACCACCAGAAACGATGACTGGTTGAATCTGTAGCTTGGCTGAACCTTGCAAGTTACGTTCTTGTGCTGTGAATCCATGGAGTGGTCATGGTCAACTATCCACTTGAAACACCGTTTTTCCATCTCGCTGGGTAACTGAGCAGCTTCTCTTCATTGATTTCACGTTTTTCCATTTCAATGGACAACTGAGCAGCTTCTCTACATTGATTTCACGTTTTTCCATTTGAATGGATAACTGAGCAGCTTCTCTTCATTGATTTCACGTTTTTCCATTTCAATGGACAACTGAGCAGCTTCTCTACATTGATTTCACGTCTGGTTGCGTACTGGACTGGACTGATGAATAAGACTCCCCCAAATGTGCCCCAGCTTGGCACCATTTCTTGATGAAACGCCAACAGAATGGACTTTGACAAACTGATGACACTTTTTTGACGTCATATTGTCCTGGTTACGCTTTGATGACTTTGCTGCGTGGCTCTTGAGACGCTGACCCTTCTTGGAGAAGCCGAGCAACCAGCTGCGATCGAAAGCTGACCGGAACTGCGAGAATCCGTCGCTCGTTAGAAGTTCCTCAAAAAGACAGAGCAGGTTCTGCGATTTGTCACCAGACGTTGGTCTGTGCTACAATAACAATCGCTTACAGTATGGGTTATGCTATATAGGTTGCTAATTAATAATAATAACATAGTACACCGGCGCTACAAAAGTGACTAATGACAACTAAACATGCAATGCATGCATACAAGGGCGGATTTCATCAAGCTTGCCACCACTTCCAACGAAATATTTGGGGCCACGCCTCTAGAGATAAGCATGTAAATATATGTACACATATACGTAGGAAGCATATATATATATATATATATATATATATAATGTGAAGTTATATATACATATCATGTAAGTGGCTTAGGCCTATATGTACAGCCATAATTATTAATGTGTTGTAATGTGTTGTAGTGTAATACAGCTGAGCATCTTATAGCGCCTTCTAAGCGCCCCTCGAAGGCATTCCTCTCAAGTTCGTCTCAATCAAATGATGCTCCAATAGCTGGAAAAATTCATGGGTGGCTGGTACTCGCACACGTGTAGAACCTAACCAATAGGCGTAGTGCATCTATATACTTCCATGTGTATGTGTGTGTGTGTGTGTGGTGCTTGTGTGTATGTGTTCAGCAGTCGGCAGCTCCGTAATTATCCTAGTGGGTGCTGCGAGTGGTTCACCTTGACTGTAATTCTGCCGGATCGACTGAAGCAGACAAACTTTCCATTGGCTACGCTTCGGATGTAGACGTCCACTGACATCTCGTTCGGACCATGTATCATCTCCAGATCAACTACATACATATACATACATATATATATATATATATATATATCATACAGTGTGGATACAGGCCTACATTTCATGCAGCAGGCACATATATTTCCTCTGTAGGCTGTCTCTGTGTCTTCTGGACTCCTCTTTGGCTTTTCGACCTGGACTCACCATGGAATTTGGCTTGGACAATGATTTTGCTTAGCAGCGACCAGTGACTGATGCTTTGAGCATTATTACAGTGGCGCTATAGAAGTTCTTAGATTATTATTATATATATATCACATATAGGCCTATATATACATATACGTGCACAAGAACTGACATGTGACACTACAAACTACGTCAATAAAGAGAAGAAATAACACACAGAAACACACACACTGACAGATACACATCGAATGGGCTTCAGAAATGTTGTATATATATATATATATATATATATATATATATATATATATATATATATATGCATTGTTAGTACAGATGTAGTCTGGCGGCATGCATGTGTTCTGGGTGCAAGTTGTGTATGGGGTGTAGCAAGACAGACTCCCAGCTCCTATTCGGACGCATTTCGCCTCGTGAGAAAAGTTCTCCCTCATCGCTTCCAATCCCTGCAGGCAACCTACTTCTATCTAGTATTACGCTCAAATGAGGTACTTCCACGCATGGCAGACCTATGCAGTCTTATATATATTCATGCATATTATTCATTCTAATACATATTATATTCTATATTCATTTATATATTTATATGTGTGTATATATGCCAGCTATATCAATGTAATGCATCATGCCTGCACAGGCATGT
Source organism: Norana najaformis (assembly GCA_964023275.1). Lineage (NCBI taxonomy): Eukaryota > Metazoa > Annelida > Clitellata > Crassiclitellata > Hormogastridae > Norana > Norana najaformis. Next base: position 23,753,430 of record OZ029922.1, read on the forward strand.
TTGTCGGGGTCGGTATCGGACAGTGAGAGGCTTTTCATGCGTCAGTCTGTTGACAGGAAGAAGAGGTTTTCCTCGAACAAATCCTCAGTTAGAGTTGCTATTAATTAGTCACTTTCTGAGAAAACATCCTTTGTGGTATTTTTACTACGAGTCTGTACACGGTAAAACGGTCTGTCTCGCACGGTTTCTCATGAGAGGCCCTCGGAAAGAGCTAAATAAATGTCCTGTTTCATATGTCTCTATATTTGTCACTTTTTATAGCGCATACAGACTTCGCCGATCAGATTTCAAATCCTGGATCGGCCTCCAGGGCCATTGTGTGTTGTAACTGTAAACTGTATTTGTAATTGTAAAAACGATAATTTATACAGCATAAGTAGCTCGCAATTTCTCACATGACAAACTCTCAGAGGTGTTCGTGTACTTAATGAGCTGTTCATAGGTCAAAAGGCGCTACATAAATTTTTAGAGGCACGCATATGTTAAGCTATATGCGTACAAAGTGCTACTGCTGACGAGGCTATTGAGAGATAATTTAATGCGCTAAATAAATAAATAAATGCGCTGTATGAATGTTCAGCTAGGTTACTGACTGAAGGGGCTGTTGAGGCGTCGTCCGGTAGTCGATATTACACTTCCGGTGATCTGGAGAAACGCCCTGGAACATCGATGATAAAGACGAACACATCCACGGCGTTCAGCTTCCTCCGACCTAAACGACCCTGGAGCCAACACATGCACTGCCTACAATTATACAAGTGTACATACGTACGTAATACATACATATATATACATAGGCTTATATACATAGCTTCGCCCCTCCAATTTCAAATCCTACTTCCGCCTTGACATGGCCAGTGTGGTGCTGTGAACTGTATTTTCAATGGTAAACACGACTATTTATAGACCACCGTAAGTAGCAATTTCTAGGATGCCTCACATTGTCAACTGTGTTAAACGAGTTGAACTCTACAAAGAATTTTAAGTGTGTCTTTAAGTGTTTAGTTTCCACTGTTTAACGACATCTTATGGCCGGTAGGCCGTTAACGTTGACTTTATCTCATGTGCTCGTTGAGCGAGGAACTTGCGATTAAACGCGTTTGATGAATATATAGCGTCGGCCGACATTGTATTCAAGTTGTCAAAAACGCCATTTAGCCCTATATTACCTAATGTTTAACGACGTCTTATGGCTGCCTTTAAAGTCTGCCTAACCTTTAAACCTAACTGACTTTGATAACGATATTCTTAATATTCTTCTTAATATTCGTCTGCTAGCGATTCAACGCGATACTATGGCGTTAAGAAATTGGTCTGTTGCCGATTCAAACAAACCCAAGATTGAGGCTCGCGTACCGCGTGGGCAGCAAGATTTGGGAGCCGCGCTTTGGTCCATACTAGACTGCTCTGTTAGGCCTGAACCTAAAGGCTATAAAATTGCGTTGTATAAAAATAAGGTCAAGTTAAACTTCGAGTGTCTTTAGATTGTCTTTATGCGATTGCCAACGAGCGTACACGTGACTGCTTGACCAGAATCAAAAATGCCTTGATTCTTAGCAAACTGATCAGGTTGTCATTCCGAAGTCAATCATCGTTGCTCAAACCTTGCTCATATTCCGTACCAGATGCCTGGAAGGCGATACATATAGCCTATACATCTGCAAGTGAGTTCTTTATTCTCCTGGATATAGGACACTACATCGAGCGGTGGTGAAGGATCTCGCCCGATCAATTCATTGCAAACTAAGCAGGGTCGACGCCATACGGCAGCTATGTCAACCCGTGTATATTTACATTTACATCTTCAGATGTTTTGATCAGTCCTGCCTTGAATTTCTGGATCGCATTAGGGGCCTATATGTAAAATCACGATACTGTCTGCTAGCCTGCTTCGCATATTCGTCGTCAGTTTCATCAAGTACCTTACAATTCTTATGGCTGCTAGGGCCGTTGACGGTGACCTTAACTCACGCCTCTGCGCGTGAGGATCCCAGGTTCGCGTCCCGGTCGTGGCTTATTTCAGAGATTTAAATCTCGGGCTAGTACGGTTTGTGCACGGGGACCTTAAATGGCGTGGCGCCCATTCAAACGGGCAGCGGTGGTAAAGGATCTCACCCCAGAAATTCATTGCAGAATGAGCAGGGTCGAGGCCATACGGTCGCTATATAAAAACCTATACATTTACCTCCCGAAGACAAGTCTGTATTTGAGTCAAACGACAATGAATATGTGGAGTCTATCGAAACCATATTAGAGATATTTATATTGTGCAATGCATTATTGAGTGTTTACGACATCTTGCGGCTGTTATTGCAGAGCCGTTACGTCGACCGAACCCTACCTTGCATTCTAAGCGATTGTCGTCGTTTCAAGGTTTTACGACAGCCTATGGCACCAAATGCCTTTGGCGTCCGTTGAGAAGTCTTCAGCTGTTAGTTTCTTTGTATTTTTCAAAAGTGCTGCGATTTAATTACCCACATACAAACAGTCACCGTATAAGCCTACCTGAAACAGAGAAACCAGATGCAGGAACTTGGCAAGAACTTGCACGAACCTGTAAGATTTAAAGATAGCATTGTAGCAAGGGGCTTAGCAAAAATACACTAAGAATGGGCAGGAGAACTCAACCGCCTTGCGGAGTGGATGAACGAGGTGGTGAGAAGGGTGGGCGAGGTTCGAAAGGGCAGTTTAACGATATGGTGCATAGCTTGGCGGTTGATTGGGTGGATGGTACAGTGATATATCGTGCGCCATCGGTTGATGCCTTGTGCTTTAGACACCGGCGTATTAGAAGTTGCTAATTATTATATGGTGTGCCTAGCATCGCCGGCTTTGCTCTGAAGGGAATAATGGGAATGATGTCTGCTGTTATAAGCTACAAACGGACATTCCGGACGTCAGTTTCAGAGGTTACCTCTGCAGGCAAACTCAAAGAAACTGTATAAAGAAAAGAAAATTTATAAACAAAGGAAACTGCGCAGTCTGCGGTAACTGGCCTTAAAAAGAACGCAGAGAAAGCCAGACGATTCGCGTTCCTCGCTTATACGGAATTCTGTAAGGCTTTCTTGTTCTGGTTGAAAACTGAACGGAGACGATCCACACTGGGACACGCATCGGTTCACTCTGCCAGACTGGTCTACGTTATTCCAACAACAGTTGCTTATTTGTATGTTTTAGTTAAACGGAATTATGCTATCAACACCCACCTACCGCGTGCGCCGTCTTTCCATCGTAGTAACAACAGTTAAGTACGTGCGGTTTTCACTTGGCCAAACTACAAACGTTACTGCATGGTCCACATCCACCGAAGCGCGCATTATATAAAGAATGCGTGTTATTTGAGACAGATATATACGTACAGAAAGAGAGACACAGAGACGTAGATAAACGGACCCTTTGAACGGTGTCACTGCTCGCGCGTCTTCAGTTGAGGCGATTTTTTATGGCCACTAGTTCTGACTTCAGTGTCAAAGCTATTCTTCAAGGCTACTTCACAGCTGGAGGTATTTAATCTAACTCACAAGCACGCATTAGTCGCAAGCCTCAAATTCCTCTCACATAACAGGGGGTGAGTGATGCAAAAGTCCGACTCGCCATTAAAGCGTATGACAGAATTTGTGCTCCAGTTATGTTTACTGCTTGCTCAAAGACTGAAAATAGCTCTAAAGATGACGTCACTGAAATATGTTTATTTAAAAGACTGAAAATAGCTCTATAAATATGACGTCACTGAAATATGCTTCTAGACGAGTACTCTGCAGAGTACGATTTGTGTAGCAAAGGGGAAAACGTACTTACCTCTCACGGGTTCAGAGCACCCCTACATTGAAACATATTGTCCTATTTATGCTTTCCCATTTTATGAGCTTATTTTCACGGGTCTTCTCCCGCACAAATAGCACCTTGGTCTCTTCTTGGTCACTTCTGCAACATCAAGGTTAAAGCCTATTTAATGTTTCGAAATGCAAATACTAACTCTTGCTGACTTAATTTTATGCCCCGCCGGTGAACAAGCTTTTGTGTGACGATAAGAAATTACGGAGATTTATATTTACATAAAATTATTTAAATTCCACCTATTATCACTCACATAGTAGCCTACAAATGCTGCAGCTTAAATACTTTTAAAGTGCAAGAGAATTAGCACAAGGGTTAGGCTGTAATACTTGAATACCAACGTTTAAGGTGTCTTGTCAAAAATTACAGTAAAGTAACACAAAATAAACAAAATATAAACTTCCAAACTATTTTGGCAACTATTTATCACAATAACAAGCTGTTGTCGCAACACTGATAGCAAACAAGCACAACAACCTCCACAAAGAGCTCAGCAGTAGCCCAAACATCACTAGAAAATTGGAAATGTGTCCAAAAGTATATGGTCGCAAACTTTTGGCCACGATTGCATAAGACAGTAAAATGTTAAGTGTCTCACTTCGAACACACCAACCAATGAATGGACATTTTGTTACATTTTTTTACATTATGCATTATACGCGGTCCAAGGATAACCATATGCGTGTCTGCATAGCATGAATTTATACACTGGCTCACAGAGGCTAGTAACATTGTCGGCTAAAGAAATAGACTGTCTGCAAGTCAAAGGACTTCAGCTTGACAATAGCTCATGTCATTAATAGTGAAGTGCTCTCTTTTGCCATTTCTTCCGGATTCTCTGCCATTCAGTGGCACTCAGTGTGTCGTTCACAGTTAGCATGCTATGCCACGTGACGACGGGAAGTGTAATGGTAAGCTTTATTGTAAATGCTTCTCCTAACGGCCATGAGCACGTTTGTTTCGGTTCACCCCGAGCCCATAGCTAATGGCCTGGATAGCTACGTTGGTTAACGCGTACGTCAAGGCGCCTCTAAGCGTGAGCGCGAGGATACCGGTTCGCATCCCGGTCTTGGCTTATTTCAACAGATTTCAATCTCGGACTAACACGATCCGTACGCGAGGACCTTAAGTGGTGAGGCGCCCATTCAAACGATTAACTTATTGAAAACTGAGCAGGGTAGAGGCCATACGGTCGCTATAGAAAAACATGCACATTTACGTAGCTGGCCACCAGTTGCTCTTAATGGCCCAATGCAGACCAGCCATGAATCCAGTGGACATGGCTGTCCGAGTCGCTTCTGCTCCTGTTAACAGTGGCGGATTCAGGAGACATGCACCCCAAACGTTTTCCACGTTGCCCCAACTAGAAACCCTAGATCAGCTCCTGGTTATAAGTTGTCAGGGTACCTAAATAACTGAGTGAGCGAGTAATTGATTGATTGATTGAGTGAATGAGTGAGTGAGTGAGTGAGAGAGTGAGAGAGTGAGTGAGTGAGTGAGTGAGTGAGTGACAAGAAGCAATAGAAGGAGGGATGCTACTGTACCTGGCACACGCACTCTGATGTTGAACAAGATTCCCTTGAACCACTTCTAATCTGTGTCGATATTGACGCATTTCAAACTCGCATTGTGGTACGCATAATGATTACACCACTTGGCTGATAACACGACTTAATTACCCTTAATTGCCTGTCTACAGGGCGCACTCGATCCACAGACTGTGAAAATAAACAACGTTCTTGGAACATCGATCACTCCTGAGCAGAGATATTCTATGCACTTCAGTCAGGTACCATTAACCTCTAATGACCCAAGCTTAGCCTTTTCGTCAGGCACAGACCCACGGACGGACACATAGGCCTACAAACGGACGGGTGGATCAAAGGCCGGATGTGCTGACGAAGACGCCGACAAAGAATACCATACAGCTGAAAGGCCAGTCATAAATTTCTCAAGATGGACGCACACCAAGTTACTTCAAAGATGGCTGATATTCGACTAGAAGAAGAGGCGGTAAATCATACACCCAGGTGAAAATAGAAGACATTTGACTTATCAGGTTGTCATCGTCATCATCACCATTCTTGTCATCGGTTACATTCCAACATTTTTATATCCTGCCCAATAAAAGTATGCTTGATTTTACTATTAGAAACCGACGCAGACGAGATCTTCGTTAGTCAGAATTTATTTAGTTAGCCTACACTCGAGAAGTTAAGTAAATACATTAACAACACTCGGACGTACAGTATAAATATTACTCTGAATTTAAACTATTCCAGATATAGGGCCTACAGTCTGCTAAATGGAAGAACAAAACCAATGTTGTTTTAATTAATCTAATAAATGAAAGACACAGAACATAATATCAAATTATTGTGAACGTTAAGCTAGAGATGTGTTAGGCCTACATAAGATCCTTGTCAATTTGGCCTAGGCCTACTTTATATAATTTATCCTCCAGTTTCTTCGACTTTCTTGAATCATTCTTTTGTTGTTTTCACTTTCCATCCCGAACGTTTAATACAAGCCAATAGTCATGTTTTATACTCTGTACTCTTCCCCGCTGCAAGTCCATCATTTACACATGGTCTCACCAATATAGACGGTGCACTGAAATATTGTGAGTGTAGACGGTGACAGGTGTGGAGACTCAATAAGATTCAGTAGTCCATAATTTCTGCAATAATAAGATCTGTAAAGTAACCAAAAAGCATGCATGCCTCTGAATCGATTTTGGCTGGACACAGGAAACTTTAGAATAGAACGGCAAGAGTGGGAGTCCATGGGCAAATTCTTGTATTTCCGCTCACTCCAGGGTCACGTGATCTCTGTGTGGCTAGAAGGGCATTATTATACGTAAGCAGTCAAATAAGTTATAAAACAACGTATTCGAAATGCTCAAATATAGATAACTAGTATTACACGTTGATAGTTACAGCACAAAAAGCAACAACAACAACAATAATAATAGGCCTAATAATAATAATAATAATAATGACAATTTATATAGCGCAGGACAATACTTGGCAACTTAAATTTCACTTGAGGGATGGGCTAATGGATTATAGCCCCGTCAGTACCCGGTAAGGCTGGGGAAGCTCATGATCCAACCAGCGGACATGCATACGCTAGAAGCTTGCGACCGCGTACACCAAACAATCGGAGTCCATAGGCTCATGCACAAGGCGACATAATGATACGTATACATATAAACTGCTATGCACTGTGTCAACCCCTCTGCAGAACCCATTCTTTCATGCATTAATTTTCAATGAAATTTTCAAGAAATGCCCTCTAAAACTGTTGGCAGCTGTGTTTCAGCACGGCCTCTTGGAAACCCACGACGTTCCTCATATTGTCCGAAACTTTGGCCGCTGTGCACCCACGACGCGCCCATTGACCCGCTGTTATATTATGTTATTTACATTATACATTTACACTTATTATTTCTCAAAAAGAGTTTATTCGAGCATCAGTTTGTGAATACTTGCTTACTTACCGAAGCGAGCGGAAGCGCCGTAATCGAATACGTGGTGGGGGTGTCTGTTATTGAAGTAAACGATCAACAAACATTCAAACGAACTTCATTGCAATAAAGTTGTGAATGTGAATGGAATTATATGGACGTGCAGTGACATTCAAGATGCGATCTGCTGCTGTCTTGACGTTATTTTCTGTTGCGGTTGTTCTGTCACAGGGATGGGTCGCAGGTTATAAAATTATACACTTTTGCACGCGCATGTGAATAAGCTGGTTCCCGCGACTTAGCTTTCGTAGGGCGCTGTAGAAATCTCGAGATTACGATTACGATGTGTTGTAAAATATTGACCTATTGTAATTCATTGTAATGTAAAGGATTCTATGTACTGATCTTCAGCATTTAGTAAAGCCTTTGAGAACGAGCTTATTCGTCTCTGCACTGTCAAGGCATCACCGTTTAAGCAGAAGTTTCTTACGTGAGGCGATGAACATAACGTAGACTGGGCGTGGAAAATGTTTATGATTGGTAAATACATATTTGGGCTAAGGTTTCATCTGAATCGAGACCTTATCATGCTACTACATATTGAACTGAATCGTTGCTCTGCGTTGTGTTATATGTGGTAGAACAGCAACATAATTGAGTCTTTTGTCGTGAATAGAATGTAACCATTTATATAACGCTATAATTTCTTTTTAGCTAGCATTGATGCTTTTAATTTTATTCTACAGGGAAGAAGCTTTCCATGAAAGTGGTAAAAGAGCCAACCAACTATGGGTTAGTTCACAACGATTAAATGCAATTTTAGATAAAAATGATTGCTCTTAGGCACGAAATTGAATGCAAAACTGTCATATCTTCATAATAAACAAGTTGCCAGTCATAGATCTGCTACAATATGTGATAAATAAGAATAGTGTTATATTGCAGAAAAGAGCTTCAAGCTTCAAATACTTATGTAAAAGTATTTTTGCTGGCATATATAATTTTGTTTAAACAAGACATTGTACTGTTGGCAGAAGAGACTGTCGGCCGTTGAAGATACATTTTCCTTATACATTCTTTCCTGTCTGTATGTCTTTCTGTCAGCTGCCAGCCAAAAATTGCATCTCAGAAGTCAGTTACCACTAGCAGTCCTGTATGTAGTCTTCTATTTACCAATTTGTTTTCTTCTTTCTAGAATGAACATGTTTAATCAAGAACAGCCAGCGAATCCTCCTGCTCTGAAAACTCGTGTGCCAGCTGCCAACTTCTCAGGACCACCTCATCTTCGACAGCTGCTGGGAAAATGCTACACCAAGCTCAGCAATGAGTAAGCTTCGTGCGCCTGTAAAATTATATTTTCTATTTTTAGCAAGTGTTACATTTTAAGTCTGACATAGGTCTAGTACTATTGAGGATTACACTAACCATGAGGTTACACAATATTTGTTAGACTCTTACACCTTAGTGGAGTTCTTAGCTATTTTATTTGCATAGTAAATGTGAAAACGCATTGAAAATGAAGTAAGTTAACTGTGACACATGCTGTCTTCTTACTACCTTTTCCCATGTGGTATTGATGAAGCTACTACTAGTACTGAATTTTGGCACATGTCTGAAAGGCTACCTACCACCCTGATGCCGTATCACCACCTTATGCTTTCTTTATTGATGATTTGATGAGCTGCTGGTCATAGCAGCAATGTGTTAAACAAGTTATATGTTGAAATTTATTTTTCAAAATTGAGTGACTGATGTGTAAAAATTTAGAAAATAGTGTTCAATTTTTTACTCCAGAGCACAGGGTAATGTTAATAGATTGACTAAACTGTTGAAACACTGTTTTCAGCTATAAATATAAGCTTTGTCCATTCAACAATGTTACTCAGCATGAACAGACTTTGAGGTGGAATCCATTCAATGGAGTTTTGGGGTTAGAATCTCTTTGATTTGATCTCTTGATTTTATTTATTATTTGGAAGAAATGCTGTTAGAAAATTGCTAAATTTTAGCTTTGTGGATTTTCTTAATTTTGGAGTGGAAAGATTTGAGCAGAATGATTCACCATTGAGCAGTTGTTAAAAGTAATACATGTATCCAAGAAGAAGTAGCTCTTTATTTTGATACTGTTACATTTTAGCGTTATTCAACAGTGCTTTTGAGGGGTTCCTAAAATGCGCTTTATAAAAGTACAGATACATGCATGCATACATACTTACAACTAAGTATGCGTTTGTTTTCTGTTAATGAATCGTAGTAGTCTTGTGTATGCATGCATGTGTATATGTATTATGTATGTACATGTTTTTATCTGCGTTTCTATGAAATCTCTGAGAAACCTCTCGAAGGTGCTACATAATAGCCTAAATGACTTATGCTACTTATTAGCCTAATACCAATGGTGATAGCCTAAACGATGTGTAAGTTTTACTAATTTCTTACTAATGTTGTTGACTTAAGTTCCACTGAATTAACATAATGCAAGGTATTTGTACATATAGTTGAGTTGTCGCATCCAATGTGTTGTTTACTAATGCTTTTTTGGCTTACTTTTTGGTATGCTCAGTGTATGGCAGCAGTGGGTCATAGAGAACAATACGTTTGTTGCAATGATGATGCAAGACGGTGACTCATGCGGAGAACATTTTCGGTCAACGAAGGTATTTATAACTTATCTCGTGGTTTAACAAGTTGATCCACAGATTCACTGTCAACTACTGGCCTTGGGCAGTCTTAATTACTGTGGGGTTTTATCTATTTTGCATGTTTAGTTATCTTTAACTTTTTCTACGTCTGATTCATTTCAGGCTTTCTTATTTTGTGTATGTACTGTGCATTTTTAGGAATTATAATTACTAGACTGCTGTATAAAGTAACGTAAAAATGTAGAAACTGTTTGCTAGTGCAAAACTTTGTTACGGTGGCTCTGATACATTGATACCTTATGTACCTCAGTTGGCTGGCCGACATGCAGAAAGAGAAGTGGTGTTTGCCATTATGATTTAGCTGTCTAATTTTAAATCATTTCTTTTAAGCTCTTTCCTATGTTTTGCTATTGAAATAAAATAACTTTCTTCTCTTGTTAAAGTAAGTTTACTGTCTATGGGAGGCATACCTATCTTGAATTCTGTGTAATCTGTCTTATGATGAGTTGTGATATGTTAGTCTCTGACAACAACTGTGGTTTCATATTGATCTATGAATTTATTGTGGATTTTATGTCTTATCTGATTGGAAGGTGGAACTTGGCTGTGGTAACAAGACAGAGGTAGTGAGCATATCAGAACCGGAAACCTGCAGCTATCTGCTATGGTTTAATACACCACTGGTTTGTGATCCAAGGTCACTGCTTGTGTATCCAACACTTTCTGAGGAATCACAAGAAGAATGGAATGTACTGGAAGGAATGCTGACTTATGGAGATGTGACGAAGAAGGTGAACTGTGCATTTCGTAGATGGTTGACCACGTGATATACAGCAATGCACCATCGATCTGTTTTAGCACACTATGATATAACGCGAATTCAGTTATTATGCGGTCTTGGTCATGGCTACCGAATTTTTATGAGAAACATTGATTTCTACTCCAGTATGTGCTAGCATTCATTTGCACTTGTTTTGGTAATACACGGTTGGAGAGTGACTTGGCAACACATTCAGATGCTATTACCAAGTATTTTCATACTGTATCTGCGTTTCGTGAATGTTTACACATGTGTTAATACGTTCTGCTTTTGCATTTGATAATGGGACGCTATCATGCGCTGATATCTAGCAGACAAGGTCGTGAGGACATGAGACGTTGAGGCGATACTAGGATCTGTGATAATTCTCGTATATATGAAAAGCTTGTCCTGTTAAGGATAAAGCTGATGCTATTTTACACCATCGATGGTTGTGTGAGTCAAACATTGTTTAGCTGTGTTTAATGGACAGCAGAATAAACTTTCAAGACGGTTGAGGTGGCAACTTGTTATCAATATAAACTTTCGAGATGACTGCTACATTAAATTTTTTATAATACCTATTTTAGTAGCTGTGTTAATAGTTTTGATACCTTTGATATTACATCAAAAGAGAATTTACCTTGTTTATTGTAAGTCATCCTCTTCTAACACCTGTCCTCTAAGGCTTACTGTGGAATTGTAGTGCTTGCTTCGTCTGTGTGTCACAAAAGCCGTAATAGATCAGCGTCCCTGATTTCCTCTTAGGTAATCAATGAGTTGAGGTGTAGGATGGATTTCTCGTTATCCTGCGATAAGACGTTTGTTTTGCTACAGGGATATGACAAGCAGTTGAAGTCGATCTTTGTGAAAGCCGGCTTTATTTCATTGCCTGAACAACAAAAGGTTCAGAGAAATCTGCACATAGAAGAGGAAAAGAGGCGCAGACTTGAAGAAGGACAGTTCGACTCATTGATGCAATGCCAAGCGGTTAGTATTTGAATCTTTGTTTAGCAGATGAATAATGAGGTTGAAGGATGTTGTGACTCAAGTGCAAAGATAGCAACAAAAATACAACATCTGGAAAATATTTCCTTGTCAGATATATCAGTCAAGAACAATTCAACAGCTGGATAATTGAGAACTGGTACTAAAAGTGTCTAGATCGTTTGATATAAGGTTATCTCTTGTGTATAACTTTTTTATTTTGGTATGTTTTAAGGAATTATGCATTGTAAATGTCCAGTTATGTGCATACATGCTTGGCTTTTTTTAGGAATTCCGTAAAATCAAGGCACAACTAACAGAACTAAAAACAGCTCTGCAAACAAGAAACACAAGTGAGTCATAATTATCAGCGTGGCTTCAAGTTTAGTAGTTGTGTCTTTGTTCTGGATTTTGTCTTACAGAAGGCAGTAGGTAGCAGGCCAAGGACTGGGGTTGATATGTCTGGAGTGTTTTTGCTGTGATAAGCAAGAAAATACATCAATTTTACAGCAGTACTCTGCTTAGATACAACATTTGGATTTGTCAGGATTAATGTTGTGAGTCTTTGGAAAATTTTTAACTCCTCATGTAAAAGATATGGCATCGTCTCCATTGCTGCAGATAAATGTAGCGAAATGTATTGTTTAATTCTGTCAAATAAAGCAGAATTTTGCACGATTTCCCATCATTCCTTTGGCACACAACTTTTGGACTTTGTCAATAGAGGGCTTGAGGCGACTGATCTTGGGTGAATGACAAGTGGGTGGAGGAACTGCCATTGAACCAGATGAGAACTGCCGAAGTCAGACTGAGGTACAAGCTTGACCACAGCAGCATTTTTAATGGCATAGCTCTTGAAAATAATGATAGGAAGCAACTTATAGATTAAAATTTAATGAATGCGTTCAAAAGAAGTATAACTAAGAACTTCATTTTTGTTGTACTTTATCTTGTTCAGAATTTTCACTCAGTAAGATGTTTTGCATTTTTTATGCTATTTTTTACATTTTTAGCAGCCACAGGTGGAAACAGCACAAGCATATGAACGATTTTGCAGCAGTTTACTTGACTCTGATAGGCATTTTCTTATGTCATCCTGGAAACTGAAATACACCTATGGTGCAGAATAGTTTTGTTTGGAATAATGTTGCCTAGATATGTAAAACATTCCTGTCATTTTAGATTGTCTGTGCATTTAAAAGTCATAAAATGTATGTATATACCTGTTTTAGTTAAGTACTTGGACATAAATACAGTGCGGTCCTGCTTATGCGCGGTCGTCAGGAGCCAAAGACTGCGACTGCAGGTTAAGAGGGCCATGTTTGAAATACAGTAGTGTACAATTTATGTAAGTCTTAGTGTGGCTAAAGAGTTCAAAGACATAGGCTGTCTGATGTGAAGGCACTTAAACTGCCAGACGTTTTTGTCCAATTACTTTTAATAGCCAAAGGGTGTCTAATATAATGATGAGACTGAATGTTAGCCGGGGCAGCGTGTATATTAATTTTACAGAAATTCTGCCCAGTGGTTCTATACAACAAGTTTCTGTACATGTGTTAACGTGTCTTGCTTGTTAAATACAGTAGGTATTGTCAGGAGCCATAGCCACATGTTAAGCAGATGGGTCGCACGTGAATGGGACTACAGTTTACACACGTGCATTATCTGAGAGAAACTTCTATTTCTGTGAATACGATTGTTTTGCAAATAGTGGTGATGGACAAGGAATAGAGAACTCTTTTGAAGGCTGCAGTAACAAAATTATTTAAGGAAACTATCACTATCATATTCGTTGCTGTAGAGGGGTTGTCGTCCGCAAAAATGACCTACTTGGACTCCTCCCTCCCGTTGTCCGCATGTGTCCGCATTTGGCATTACCCTACCCCCACCCTTTGCCCCTTTCCGGACGTCTGCACTCCAGCTGAGTACTAAGACCTAGATAGGCTGTCCTGTTGATCTTGCGCTGCAAATGGTCCTACGATCCGTCAAAGGGACTCTAATTAGGTCTGTGCAATACAGACTGTTTGCTATCTGACTTAAGTTGGTGTTTACTGCAGAGGCTCTGCAGAAATGACTGTACCAAATTTAGATACGGACGTCAGCATTGGGCGGAAAAACAGATTTCGTTTATATATATATATATGCACATATATATTGAGTTAATAGTTGGTCTGTTGTGCTGAAATGGCTTGTTTTCTTCTTTGCCATTATAGAAAGCAGATCTGAGAGTTAGATGTAATTACTTGTGTGATATTTAGTAAATTACTGCCTTGATCTGTCTAATTTGCCGCTGGGTTTTCATAATTTATCAACAGAAATTGCATGTACAAAATGGATTATGAAGTCTTAAAAGTCACCTATCTATCGTGATATGACAAACCAACATATAAAATGTTCTTCCGTAAAGTGGACTTTATTCCAACCAAATGTTATTTAGGAGGAGACCACTAGCACCACTCAGGTTTGATACATTTAGTTATTTATGTTTTATACTGGATCATCTAAAATACAGAAATTTGTTTGACAGATAACACCATTTTTGGTTTTTCAAGACTTCCTGTTCATGTAGGAATTTCTTCCAGATGTCTTCTTCAAGACATGTTGAAGAAATCTTCATCATCCATTCGGCATAATTGCATAATCTGATGAAAATGTCTTATCAACATAAACAATCAGCTAAGTGATCATTTTTCACTGGCATTTCTTCAAGTTTTTCTGCATTCTTCACATTACTGAGAATTCTAGGCCTAAAAGCTATGCCTAGAATCCTTATACATAATGTTTCTTTGGATCAGCATTTTCATGCATTTTCAGAGTTGCATGACAAATGCTTTGCATATTGTGCTGTATAATGCACTGCTTGCTTGCGGTTACAACCTAAGAGCGACACAGTCTGCGCATTGCCCACACTGTTCACAAAGGAACAGATATCATCTCGGTTGATCTTGGAATGGAGGCATGTAAATGCCTATTGCTGACATTACAATAATCGAAAACAGGCCTACGAATAGGCCTAGAACATAGAGTATACTGACATTGCTCAAAGAAGTGCTGTTTTTGCTCACTTCAAGTACGGTTTTTGATACATGCATAATCAGATGGCCTGAAGGTATGCCTACCCTTGTCCAACAGGTAGATTTGATTACAAAAAGTCCAACAAATAAAAAGTGTTAGTTTTATGTCTTGCATGGTGTTATTTATATATCCTTGTTGTTCTGTAACTATGTCAACTGTAGAATGTGTTGTTGAGCAACGGCTGGGCCAACACTGACATTGTCTTTCCACTCGGTTTTGAATGTTATAAATAGACGTGTGTTTCCATATCTCCATAGCGGTTATCTGTAGAGAAGTCAATGTTGAAACTTCAGTCGTGTGAGCACATTAATTTCTTCTATTCCGAATTTACCAGTGGGTAAGAATATATTGTGCTGTCGTATGCCACTAATGAAGACTGAATTTTAAATGGTTTTGTGTTAGAAAGATGATCCACTTCAGACAGATGTCACATGGACAAGTTTCTGTATTTCCGGGTGTGTTGGCAGACCCCACGGGTTCTCAAAATCACAGTTGTAATTGTTGTCAGTGATGAGGCAGTCTTGCTCTGCAAGTGACATGCTGTCACATTTGGTGAAGGGGGTGATTTCCTCCGGAGGGTTTATTGAGGAACTATCCTTTGTGGAGTACTTTTCAGGACAGGACATAGTGTGCCGTCTGCTGTCTGAAACTGAAGTGTTTTTGCGACATTCTGCGGAATTGACTGTGGCGCCATTTAGATCAGTCGTCGTAGTGTTTGATAGACCTTCTGTCTCTGGCTTATAACTTGCATATTTGAGATCCTGTTTGCAAGTGACTATGCCCTTGAGAAGGCTCTGGTCGTGACTGTCTTCCAGACAGAAATTTGTGCAAGAGTCATTTTCGTCGACCTGCAGTATGAACAGATTGCCATCCGGGCCAATGGACCACCGACACTTCTGCTCGTGGGCCGAACCGTGCCGATGCGTGTCGTCCGACCCGCTTCCGTCGGCCCAGTACGCATCGGGGTTCAATTCTACATCAATGCAGGGCAGAACTTGAACCAGAGTTATTAGCTCATCCGGAATAGAACAACCGTCGACTTTATGGAGCCCAATCTCTTTGCCACGTGTTGATTCGACGACGCGATTCGCCCCTGGAGGCTTCTGACAACAGACAGCCGAGGTAATTTTGCGAGGTGCCGGATCGTCGTCGTCTTTCGTAAAACTATAGCGTTCAGCGGCCGAAGTTTCTCTAATCGACGATGCGCTCTCCCCATTGTAATAGTGCAAGATGTCGCATTTTGGGAGCCGACTGAAGTCGCCATTTTGGTCGGAGCGTCTTCGCCTTGCCAGTGACGCAACGAACATGACGATCGCTAGAGCGTATACGAGAATGAAAACACAGATGTAGTAAGCTGCGCCGCGCGAGTCGTAATACTTTGGCGCCGCCGCCGACGTATCCTTCAGTGCAACGGCGTCCCTCTGGCTAGTTCGGGTCAGCGACTGGAAATCGGTCATGTTCAGCTGGCCCGTTAGGGTTTCGTTTTTCGGTCCGAGAAGAGTTATGTAGACTTGCTGGTTTCTTATCTTCTCGAGTATCATATTCACTGGATGGTGGGAATGTCCGGGTTGAAGCAAAGAAAAGAACAGAACAGACTGACCCACTGATCCGAGAACTCTGAGAAAATGTCTGATTAGGTCCGGTGCTTGTAGGTCAGAATCAGCGGCAAGCTGTGCCATATAGGTCTGAATGTGCTGCGTTTAGCCTATATAGTACTTCCCAATGAAAACACGCCTCTAACGCATCGGTTCGAGTATTTCCTTGAATTGCCTGCATGCTTCGATTGCGCGACCCAAAGCAAAAGCACCAAGCACTAAAGATACATTCTAGGGGTGCAGGAAAAATTAGAGATAGCTCGTGTAGTTATCAAACAGCGTTCGGCGAACGTCTATCACGCAACTAACGTTAGTTCCAGGATCATGACTATTAATCCTATCGATCTATTTTTGAAACAACGTCGAGTCACGCGATTTTATCTCTTTCGCCTAACTGCCTCGATGAGATGGATGGCCTGTCAGCCTACTCGAAAATATTTACTCGATACTCCAGAATTTGTACTCGAAGCTGGAGAGCTTGCATGCGATACGCTTTCAAGAGCGTCCGGAAATCGTACTGTAGTCTTTCCCGACGATAAGATCCCTTGTAGTATCCGCTCTAGGTAGAGGCAAAATCAACGTTTTCCTAATTTCTGCTGCCCTGATTTCTTGCGGGCAGTACAGGCGTGTCCGTGGAGGAGCACATCCTCATCCTCCTCCTCGACCGTGTTTGTGTTTCATCCGAGTCGGGCCTACAGTGCTGGCGAGGAGTGCTCTGCCGAGGCTGGGGCTATTGTGGGCTATCACTGCACCGACCATAAACACGACGACTATATAGGGCTGCGCGGTAGAGTATATGGACTCGCGGAGTGATGATATCGATTCTTCGTCTGTTACGCAACGGCATCGTCCGCAGCATCACCAGCTGCAGCAGCCCGATAGAAGAGCATCCCCGCAGTCGTGGGGCAATCGGTCGGCTCATGTAATATAGGCCTATGGCTTATACGTGTATATGCATACGTTGAAGCACTGGCCTGAGAGAGACTGTATAAATCGCAAGCTGTTTTAATCTAATTATCTCCTGTTTTATATCTCCTGTACAGGTCTGTGTCGCGGCGCGCATCGGTAATAGGGCACCCGCACATCGAGGCAAGGGGGCACTTACCCCTGGATTTTAGTCTAAATATGTATACCTAAAATATTATTAATTGTAAATAATTAAAATAGGTTATACTAATGGTGAATAATGCACTTTTCTACTTTTTATTCACCTCTGAATTATAGATAGATGGTTATAGATAGACTCAAGCAAGATTTCATAGTGATTTAAATTGGGTTTTTTAATTGGTTAGATTGCTCGGCTTGTGACGCGAAGAGTATGGTCACGAGCCCCCCCCCCCCCCCCCCCTAGACGATTAGGCGCTGTTGTCTAGCAACCTTGAGCAAGTCCTTCACTCACTATTGCTTGGCGCCTCAGATTCAGATTTACTGACCTTGCTCACGTTAATAATAATAATTAATAATTAATGCGTATGTTTTTCTGCTACGTTGTTCTCCTTTGCAAAAATTTCTGCGTGCGAACATATAGAGGCATATGGTAATCTATGGTGCTTGGCTGCTTGATCCATAGTGTCGGAAGGCTCGATAGACCCGTCTTCCTCGCGGGGAAAAACTATCGGCTGCTGCTGTTGCTGACGGCGACAATCAGAAGCCATTGACCTCGATGTGAAGCAGACAGACAGACAGACAGACAGAGAGGCGGACAGAGACAGACAGAGAGACAGAGAGTAGAGGGACACATACGGACAGAAACTGAAGCTATTGTGAAACATATAAGCCTGTATTATAACGGCTGTATTGGAAGTAAGTTTACAGCTCGTCGCGCCTGCTTTTATACTGATAGCGCTTAATATGCGTTTCAGCCGATGTCGTGTTTTGCTGTTCATCGTTGGCAAAACCACTCATCTATTAAATCTGGGGATTACGATTACAATGCTGCGATTTGGGCAATCCGTGTTTTCGCCATTAAGCACATTTCCAGTGAATGTCCAGTCCAGCTGAAATCCTTGTCTCTTCCTTCATGGGTCCAGCGGCGTGACTTCAAATTTCGGGTACCCACCAGAGTAGGTACTGAATTGGTAACAGTTCTTACTTTATCAGGCTCTGAGCGGGACCCCTCTTTTTCGTATTCGGGCCTTCCGCAGTTGCGAGCACTGCGGTACCATGGTTAGGCCTACGCTACTGCCTGTGGCTTCCTCTTCCACGGCTAACCGTACAGTACCATTTTGCCTATCGATTTTGTGTTGACTTACCGCCTGTGGATAAGCTGGTCCCCGTGACGTGGCTTTCGTTGGGCGCTGTAGAAATCTTGGGATTACGAATACGATTGTAGCAATCTTGAGATTATGACTGTGCACTGCACAATCTGTCGTAGGCCTATTCATGATTGTAATCGTAAACTCAATATTTCTACAGGATCCTCAAGGAAAGCTAAGTCGCGGGGACCAGCTTATTCACAGGCGCTTAGTCAAAGAGTATCGATGGGCAAGAAGGGACAGATTCGGTTCCAGGTCAAGATCCAAGAGTCAGGCAGAGAGACAGCCTGTGAGTTACCAAATGGGAGGGAGGCAACAGGTGCGTTTCTGGTTACCTAGGCAGCGGATGTAGGAGAAACGTTGGCTTTATGGTCTATTCGCACTTAACAACAGCTGCAGACGTTTTTCTGCGTTCGGCGCCGGTCAAAGATTTTAAGAAGGGAACTTAAAATCTTTGGCGCCAGCATTGAACCAAGTATAAGGAATTACAATCCGTTTGCCACATTAACTTCAGTTACTTTAAAGCTAAGTGCAGTATACCTGTGCTGTGTCAAGTCAGTGGGGTTGTCCAAAGATGCCATGTCAATAACCAAGTCCAGTTGCCGGAAGAAAAGAGAGAAGGGGAGTGTAAATAATGGCGTCAACAGCCGCGCGAGATTCTCGCGTAATCTCGTACAGGGGTTGTCCATTTAGGTCGTCCGCAGAGAGGGAGCGAGGGGTCACCCAAATGCGGACAAGGGGAGGGATGTTGCGCCCAATGCGGACGTCCGCATCTAAATTTGGTACATAGTTATTTCAGTGCAATTGAACAGCAGCTGCACTGAATTGGATCTAATTAACAAGTTCCTTTGCTGGACGCCGCAGTAGGCCTACTAAAGTACCCCACCCCGCGGCACTGTAAGCCCTGGTACATTAACAGGTCAGTCTAATCTAGGCTTTAGTATTGGGGTGCGAACTTCTGAAAAGGGGGGTAGGGGTAGCGAGAGGGTAAAGCCAAGTGCAGAGAGATGCGGACAAGTGGAGGGAAGGGTCCAAAGTAGGTAATTCTTTGCGGACTTCCTTTATGGATGACCCCCACACGACGAACGTCACGTGGCGAATGCATTATTCAAGAAGACGGATCGTTTGCAGCGACACTAATCCTCGAGTTTACGATTAAACTCTGCTTTTAGTTGCGTGTATTCATGGATGGAACTATAGCTACCCTATGCGCGAAGGAAGGCACTCGATCGCAGTGGGATTTGGATATCACGAACAGCCATTAGACCCAGAAAGCCTCTCATTGCAAGTGCATTAGACAGACATCAATCGTCGCTGCCCTATGGGTAACCGTTTCGTTTCCTATCCTGACACCCCTTCTTCCTCTTATCTGCCTCTGCTCTCCAGCCCCAAACATCACCCACCGTAGCTGCCACGCTGTCTCTCTCTGCCTGACTCTTGGATCTTGACCCGGAACCGAACCCTTTTGCCTATCGATTTTGTTTTGACTGAGCGCCTGTGAATAAGCTGGTCCCCGCGGCGCGGTTTTCGTTGGGCGCTGTAGAAATCTTGGGATTACGATTACGATTTTGGGCCTCTTGCATAAAGCCCATCGTTTCATACACTTGCGGGTATGCACATTAGCCTAGAGGCTGGCGTGCTGGACAGTCAATGCCGCGGTCGACGATTGAAATCTCCTCCGGGAAAACATAAATATAGTAAAAGATTTCTCTGTTCCGAAAGCGCACTCAGCAGTAATGCGAGTACGCTGACCATTCAATGTCGGTGGGAGAGGCTGACCACCACCCATTCTTACATGCTGAGGTCCAGAAAATTAAGTCCATAACATTTTTTACCAATGGGTGACTCGGGGTTGGTTTATGAAGATAGCCTACAGCAACCTCTCTCCTCTCATATATATATATATAATATATATATACATATATATATGTAGGGGCTTATATGTATACATATAAGCAGTCCAACACATATACATAAAACATTTTCTGAGAAGCTTAAATGCATATCCAAACTCAAACGGAAAGAAAATTCTTGTCTGGAAAGCATAGGAACTGCCTTACTCAACTGCATCTGAAGCCAATGCAGCATGACAAAGAGGCTTAATAACCACTTCAGAAGGTAAAATACCACAGTAGGCCTATTTGATTAAATTCAGCGTAAGCTATAAGAATTATGTGATCAAAACGGCATCCTTTAGTTATTGAGAGAAATTCCAGAAGTTTTTCTAAAACAGTTAGAAACAGTTAGAACCTGTATTGTAAATTTCCATGAAAAGAAAAACATGAATGAAAATAAACAGCGTATCCAAAGTATGACAATGTCAGTGGCGGATTTAGCTATAGGCGTGGGGAGGGCGGTTCGCTCCCCCACTCCCAGTTGGTTATATGCCAGCGCCCCTCAGTCCAGACCCGTGCTTGGTGGACTGCCAAAATGTGGCGCCCCTCTGGAAATGCTCTTCCCCCTCGCAAGTAACCCTCGAGCCGCCACAGTACAATGTGTAAGACTGGATTTAAGGTAAATGACAGTACAGCCACTTGTACAGGTAACCAGATGGGGTACACCGCTGATGACTGGGAAGATATTAATAGGGTGCGATCTGCAGGCGTAGGGGCAAATTTTGGAACCCCAGCCCTGGAACCGAACACTTTTGCCTATCGACTTTGTTTTGACTGAGCGCCTGTGAATAAGCTGGTCCCCGTGACGTGGCTTTCGTTGGACGCTGTAGAAATCTCGGGATTACGATTACGATGGTTCGAACCAAATTCCGCTAAATACACACGTTCTCCATGCATTTTGCTCACGACCCCACCACAGGCTGGCAATCATAAACAACCATTGCTAAATGTCAAAAGGAAAGTCGGTAAATAGAGAGATTAACATGAAATCAAAACCATTTAATAGTACCTGGACGTGATTCCAGAGTATCACCAAATACTGTACATGCACGGAATGGAAGATGATGACGAAGCAAAACAAACTGAGGTTAAATTAGGACACCTGTAAATCTAGTTGCATGTAGAAAGAAGGCTAAAACCAACTATGGCAACATGAATCAACGAATAAGATATTCTGTCAGATACACACGCATATTAACAGCTGATCAATAAGAATATAAGATATGCCAGAAAAGTGCAAAAATGTTGCTAAAAAAATAAAATTCCAAAACAGATCATCTCAAGTCTGAAATAGCACCAGTTCTGCAAAACCGGTATGTTTTACAACTACAACTGAATGCTTCTGTAAAACCACTGCCTCCGTAACACCATTTGCAATACAGAAATTTTTGTCTGCCTGTTCTATACTAGTTTCTTCCCATAATAATCTGAATTCACACAATTTTAAAGTTCTCAGAAACACAGTTTAGAAATAGTTGAATTGTATCAAAGCAGCCACCATTAACATATATAACTTACACATTTCTTACAGTTTATTATTAACATCAATAAAAATGTTATTATTTAATGTGAATAACATCACCGATGTATGGTAGAAAAGAGATCAATGGCACTGTAGCTAGTTTGTCGACAGCGATCATCGACTTGAACCATCTGCGTATGAAGCTATGTTATCTAAAGACTTCTATCTTGCCCTTATCATGACGCCAAAGGTGTCAGTCGAAGGTCGCTTCGAGTGAAATCGCAATCAAAGACACAATCCAATGGAGAAGCCAGGTTGAATTCTGATATCAGTGGCAATGAGAAACCAGAAGCCAGGCTACGGTTGGTAAGCAAGTTAAAAAAGATGTCTTTAGTTTGGACCTGAACGACATCAAAGATTTCCAAAGCCTTGGACTAGCTACCAGGAAGGTCCAGCAGCCCAATACTCTCCTGGTATGGGCACAATGTCCACTGATCGAGTGCAATAACTGTTAGTATGAAAGGTGAGCATGGTACATAGAGGGGTCGGCTGATTTTTAAAAAGTACTCTATGAACTACAAGGCAGTTTTTTAAATGAATATAAAGCTATTAAATGATATAAAGCTATTAAATTCAGTTACTTGCTAAATTAGATCTCGGGCAACTTGAAATGCATATCTCATTTGCATAACTATTTTCCCTTCGAGATGCATGCTGTTCCAAATGAGACTGCTCAAGAAAGATTTTCAACATACATTAAGTCATGACTCTGTAGATCTGTCAGCCATGTTTTAGTACCTATGATAGGTTCTCAACAGGTGCTATATAAATTAAAAGATACATACATACACGTTGAAGTCAAACACAACATTACAGCTTTATGGCTACAGCTGCAGTTTTACTAATGTGAATTGATCAGCCAACGTGCACACAACGTAAATCATGCAAATTATAGAGTGCAAGCATGCAAGACATTTCTCAGAAGTTTTACTATTGACCACAACCTAAAGACCCGTAGCCCCCCTCCTCAAAGTTCTCTTCCTCTTCATGGTACCGTTTTGACTTGCTTTCATCCACCCTGTGTAGTCTTACAGAAACACTTACATCATTTAACAACCTCAAGTAAAACAAGCACCAGGGCGTTACAACTAAGCAGAACCCTCATCAAATGGAAGCACAGTTTACATACAGCTTTCATATTGCCAAATTTCTTAAGCTGTCTTTAACTGGGCAGACCCCAGTCTAAATGTGAGGCTATAACTGTGATTGGCTTTAGTACAAGAACAATATATGTGCAATCTAAGAAACAAAGATAAGAAATAAATTAGTGTTGAATGCTGACAGAGAAGAGACTAAAACCAAGGGGACGTAACGTAATCAGTGACCGGTACTTGGCAACATCCACGAATAGTCATTATGTGTATCGCTGGAAGGAGGTCTACAATAAAGAAATGCAAATTTATCAGTCGCTATCAAGTGGATTACTATTCGCTTAATTATTAGGCTCATTTAATGGTGAAAGCAGTCAAAAAGAACAAGCATTCAGCGTAGAATTTTAGCAAGTAAGTTAGCTGACGTTCATTCATATAGTGCAAGTCCAACTCATCTGAATAGGAGATCAAAATTTTGTTAAAGAAAACAACTGGTTTAGATATATTTTGTGTTAAAAGAGTGTGAAACTTCTAACCGTCTGCGAGTTTGTTGCAACATGAATTTCTCCAACATGTCTTCCGGATCATCACTTGACAAATCGTCGCCTACAGATAACAAATATCAGCCATACTGGAATCAATCAGTCTTTAATTGGGGTTTAATCTGACTTTTTCAATTTAATTTGAGTAATATCATAGCCAATTTAACAAGTGTCACCACACCAGACTCTACATCCAGTACATGGTGTTTCACCCTTGCGTGTTAACATGTAACTAGTTTTCACAAACATTTAAATATAAATTTTGTTACATTACATAAGATTTCATGTGCACATGATTCTATTGATCCACCTGCTAGTGATTTCAGTTTTCTCAGTCTTTCTTTATTCTTCTGCCTCAGTTCTAGAACTAGGCTCGTCTCAGAATTCGTGCGCTTCAAAGGTTCAAGTCTCTACAACAGATTAGTTTACGGATACACAAAACAAATCAAAAAGCAAATGAAACTCCAAAAATATAAAACACTACACAAAAAACAATTTAAAAATGCAGCAAAGTATAAACGTTGTAAATCTACTAACAAGTGTCACGTGAAAATAAGTAATCATTACAACGCCAGTCTGAAACTATTTTCCCCACAGACTAGTAGCCCTAAATGGACTTTTTGTAATCAACTGGTCTCTTAATTATACAGTAATACAATACAACTGTAATTTGATAATGCCCTTTTTACAAGTTCACACGTGCACACTGAGGCTGGTTAACAGAGGACAGTAAGACCCAAAAACAGACTGGAAGGGTCAAGGGTCAATAGAAAGGTCATAGTAAGGACAGACATCTCAGGAGGATGAGAGTTTTCAGTGCTTTTAAGGCTTTTGCATGACTTTGACAGAGTAATACCTTATAGACTAATACAAGATATCAATCTGCATCTTCTCAAGTAAAAGTATCTAGGATTTTATTATAGTAGTCTCACTTCCATTTTTTGATTTGGTGGCCTTCTTTGCTCCATGTCACGAGGCAGGAATTGAGCACCTTCATCCAAATCGTATAATGGAAAAGCTAAAAGAAAAATCAATTTCAAAGCGATACTGAAATGCAAGACAGACTTGTTGAGAATCATTCTGACTCTGGTACCTTCACAGTAACAGAATCCAGGCCTGATGCAGTGCTCATGAATAAGCTGGTGCCCTACATGTAGATTTAAGAGGTGCTTTAGAAATTCTCAAGTTTACAATAAAAATCACAGTTCCACACAGAATTGAAAACAAATACAAGCAGTTTTGTGTTCCTGTAATAATTCTCTTCTGCAATGACCCAAGATATCATCAACATCAACATCATCATCTTTATCAGTATTGCCATCATTCTTCCATCATCACCAATGCCACTACCATCATCATCCTAGTAATTATTATCCTTCATCAGACCCTTAAGCGTACAGATCCTAACCTAGGTAATCCGTTGTTGACTTCAAGAGGTTGGATGACGGCCGTTCAGCTGGACTGAGATCGCTGTCATAACGCTTGGCTACATCAAGCAACGAAGAATATATGTAACAATGAAAACACATAAGCGTGCAATGAAAGGGCTATGGTAGAAACAACACTTACATAGCTAGATTGGAATCATCTCCCTCGAGAACTGTGACTTGAGCTCCTTTCTCTCCCCACTCAGTGTTACGCAGGCGCCTGAAGACTGTACTGTTTAACAGTGATTTTACTTTTTTGGGTCAGAAGCACCTCTGTTGACCTTATCCTCTAAGAGGCACTTTATAGACCTCAAATTACAATTACAATTACAAGTCTGAAATTATGGAAACAGGAGAAGTTGCCTGCTTACAATTTTCCTTGTTCAGTTCGGCAAGTTCCTTGTTCTGTGCCTTAATCACAGCTCTTTGGCGTTTCTCAAAAGCATCAGCGTCTGAGTCAGACAACGGTTCGACCAAGTCATCAGATAAATTGGAATATCCTGAACACACAAAGCAATCTAAGAATTAGCAAATGTTTCAGCAGCAACAGAAATAGCAGCATCTTTGCAGAAGTTGCCCAGACTATATATACCCACAACTAGATTGGAAATTTGTCAAGTGCCGTCATCAGCTGTTGATGCTGAAGAATGACAGTCTAGCAGTGCAATCTTGGCTGAAGCACAGAAAGGAAAGCTGTATGGCTCAGCAATTTAAGATAACAGAGCAGAATCGAACTCCAGAAGCAGGAACACAACTGGTAACCACATCATTGAAACAGTCAGATCATTTCTAGCAAATGTATTTCTTCTGCTGAAAAGTGCTGCAACAAATCTGAAGGAGCTTCTTTAAAAAGTGACTCAACTAGTGAGCCTTCTGTAATTATAAAGAACAGATGCTATTACATCGTTTACACATTCTCTAAATCCCACCATGATCAATCAAATCCTCTGTCTTCCCCTTTCTCTCGGCTTTAAAACAACCCACCCAACAGCTCCTCTCCCCTTCTCTCTTTTCTTCCGGCAACTGGACTTGGTTATTGACATGGCATCTTTGGACAACCCCACTGACTTGACACAGAACAGGTATTCTGCACTTAGCTTTAAAGTAACGCTTTAGAAATTTCAAGTTTACGATTATGATTAAACAAATTCCACTGAGTAGATTAGGGAACTCTTTAAATAGGAATCAGCCGCAACTATCCTTCACTTATGTTTTTAAATGAACAACAGTTGAGTTTGACTGACTGTTGTTGAACGTCTGTCTGTTGCTCGGATCCTTGGCTGCAGGTCCTCTGCGTACACTTGCGGGTCGCCCTGCCTTAGCCAATTCAAACACGTTAATGTAATTCTGTTTCCTACAAAAAAATCATATACCCCACTCTGTACCACAAAAAACATCAAATCTTAATCAGGTCTAATTTAAAGCTATGAATATGAATGTGATATTCTTTAAAAGAATACTAGAATTACATGTGCTAGAATGAGCAACCAGCTCTGAAAAGTTTCTCAGGAAAACTTTTTTATAACAGCATGAAAAACTTACGCATTTTGAGGCCGTAAAACAATGCGAGGGTCATAAACTTCAGGTTGTGACTAAAACAAGCAAACAACAGAAAAGTTACAATCACACCAACTTGTACGGCAAATGTGGTTTTACCATCTGTGCCAGATTTGCATTATAGTACCAATCTGGTGCAGGTGGTAAAAATAAGCCACTACAATTCTGTGGCATACATTCATATGCACCAGGGTCAACTATGGCAATCCTATTTAAGCAGGTCTAACTTCTCCACATTATTCAGCTACAGCGTGTTTTAAATGCTGTGGCTCAAAAGATCAGCTGTATACCTAGGTTTGGGCATATATCCAGTTTTACGTGGGAGAAACTACACTTATAACCTATGCAAAAGTGCATTGAGTTTAAGACATTAACACTTATGTGTAACTGTCTTGCAGCCTGTGTGCCATCTCATCTTAAGGAGCTACACATCTTGGTCTCTTCCATACCTGCTGGAGATATCTTCACTCTGTTGTGCATGGTGAACTTCCATGGTCCAGCACAGAAGTTCTGTGGTTGGTCCATCTTTCTGGAATAAATTGCCTACCAACCTGCAACATGGGCTTCCCAGTCTTTCTCCGCCTCTTTTCCATATGCGTTTGAAAACTGTTCCATTCGAAAGTGGTTTCGTGTTGTCAGATCAGAATGCCTCTGATTAGTCTCTCATGAAGTGGCGCTATATAAATTAGCGATTACAACTACAATTACACCCAAAGCATGAAACAGGTGTGGAAATGCAACCACTATTACACACTGGTACAGTCCATGTTAAAACATCAGAAAGAAAGTGGTTGTGTTGTTGAGTCTGGAACCCCACCGAGTTGTTTCCTCTATATGCCACTACATAACTGTCTGACTGCATTAAAACGCATTCCAAATCCATCAGCCAAGCATCGTTTAAAGTGAACAGACACCACAAATAGTCGGCTTCACCTCGATTCGCTGTCTCTCTACATTCTTGCGATCCACCTGCAGTTTCTTCGCAAAGTTAGCTAGACGCTCCAGTGCTTCGGGGTCTAACAAAAAGCATCAAAAAGAGGTGGAGGCGTTTAGCGCACAATCAACGAAAGACAAAACAAACACCTTTAGAGAAGTACAGAAAAGGCTACAACAAGATAAGCGACGACGATTCATAGCACAAAACTCCAAAGCCACATCATCATCGTAGACTCATGTTGTAAAAACTGATGAGAAAGACGTGTAAAGAAGTCTGCTGTGTAAAATAACATATTAGTTAATAGTTCACCTATTTTGTTTGATTGGCACTGCCATCAACAAAGTGATAACAGTCTAGTTACTGTGTTTCAACTACTAAACTTGCTGCCATCTAAAACCTTATTTCAGAAATTGTTGGCTTTAAGTTGACCAGCACTGCAATCAAGTCTATGGCATAATTTTGTGAATTTATGTTACCAGTAATAAAAGCAAGTGACATGATCGTTCAGTAACCCATCTGGCACACCCATGCTCACGTACTTGATCCGTGAGATTGTCTTGACTGAGTTCTTTTCGTCGGTATTGGAGGAGAAACCTGCGGGCAGAATCACAGTTAAGACAAGGAGTCGTTTTAACAGGCTTAACAAATATAGCAGTGACAATCTAGCCCAATAATAATAATTAGAAACTTCTAATGCGCCGGTGTCTAATGCACAAGGCAACAACCGATGGCGCACCATAGCCAAGCTGCAATCAGGTCAATATCCAGAAGGTCAGTCCACAGGACAGAGAGGCAGCCTACGAAGGATAAGCAATAAGCGTTTAGGTAATGAGAACAACACAGATATGGTGGTCAGAGGCGATATTAAGACGAAGAAAACTGGGAACATCTGTAGTAGGTGAAGCTGTGTGTGATCCATATCCACTTCGTTTCTAGTCAAACAGGGAAAAGTGGAATGTATGCCCAAGTCCCAGTGCCCTTGCCCTGGACTGAAATGCTTGCTAAGCCCCAGTGACCTTTGCCCTGGATTAAAATGCTTGCAAAGTCTCAGTGACCTTTGCCCTAGATATGTGTTAAAATGCTTTGGCAGCCATCATGCTATACCTGAATGCAGGCAAGCCACCTCTAAGGCAAAGAAGATGCAGTACATATGCAACACAGGTAAATTCTTTGCAATACACATGCAAGTGGTTCACAGGCAGGACCTCTCTTCAAAGCGCAGCAGCTACGAATTCGACACTACTGTCATCTAAAGTGAAATTTATACCATTTTAAAACATAATAATGACTTAATTATAGGAGGTGACATTATGTGATGTGCCAGCTGAGATGTAATAAATCTCTCAAGTGCGGAACGTGGTCTATTCAGTAGCACACTCGGTCAGTAATCCAAGAATTGCAGTTTAGAACCTGCTGAGCGGACTCCATGCAATAACCACTGACACATTGTTCGCTCACCCTCATCTCGTGCCTCAGATAAAGATTTACTTACTTTGAATGCATAGTAAGTATTGTACCATAAATAAATAAATTTATGCATACTGTTCGATCCTGGTTCTCGTTATGACGTGAATCGAAGGCCGAATTGATTGGAGGTGATCGTGGTCTATGAAGCTCTTTCCGTTGCTGCAGACATAAATACACAGAAGTAGCAGCCATACTTTATGTCATGTGTTATGTTTGTTTGCAGACAAAGTATTTCATTCTGCCAAATTTTTATAGAGGTCATTGTAAACTTTGCAAGAATTGAGGTTTTTGCAGCGAATAACTAACTGTTTTGTCAGGTAAAATTCTATAACTAGCTTTTGAAAGCAGCCATCTTTTTGGCATAGGCAGGATGGTCAGTAAAATTCATCTCTCCTTTACCAATGGCATCAATCCAAAGGTAAAATCTAACCTGCAAACTTGAACAGCATCGTTACCGTAATATGCACAGGGCATCAATCAACGACCACAGTTTTAACTGGTCTGTATCTTTCCATTGCATTCAGAAACAAAAGAGAAACACAACAAGAGAAGACAAATTTTCTTACTCTGCGGTCTTCCTCTTCCCGGCGAAGCCTGTCTCTTTCTGCTTCTTCCTCTTCCTTCTTCCGCTGTTCCTCCAAGCGCTTCCTTTCCTCAGCTTTGAGTTTTACTGCTAACTGGTCTTGCTTCAACTGAAAAGTCAAACCAAGTACAAAATATGCAATTTAGAAAGGATGAGAAAAATCAAATTGACAAATAAGTCGTGTGTGTATGTGTGTCTAGAAACATTAATTAGGATATTGTGAATAGATATATTAGCATGCCAAGTTAAAATTCACTGGAACCTCCTTTTAGTGCTACCCATGGCAGCCATATGAAGTACTGTGTTGAATGAAATAATGGAATGAATGAAACAGCGGAATGAATTAAACCCATGGAATGAATAAAAATGAAATGAATGAAACAATGGAACGAACGAAACAATGGAATGAATTAAACCCATGGAATGAATAAAACAATGGAATAAATGAAACAACTGAATGAATAAAAAACTGGAATGAATTAAACCATGGAATGAATGAAACAATGGAATAAATGAAACAACTGAATGAATAAAAAACTGGAATGAATTAAACCATGGAATGAATAAAAAACTGGAATGAACGAAACAATGGAATGAATGAAACAATTGAATGAAGGCCTACCCGTTGAATGTATCAGCCTACCTGTTCCTGTTTCTCTCTCTCCTTTCTTGCTGCTTCTTCTGATTCTTGAGCTGCTTTCATCGCATCCTCCCGAATCCTCTGCTCCCGTAGTTCATCCTCTCGCTTCACCTTTTCTTTCTCTTTCTCTTTCTGCAACCTTTTCTCTTCCATCTGTCTCCAAAAATGTAAACTAATGTGTTAGTCTCACAAATCATTTTAGTTTCTTAAATTAACCAGTTTGAGTTTTTAAAAGTTAAGAAGACCACAACACAGTTGCAAACTCTTATTAAAGGCAATAAGCTGACGTGGAAATTGCTGAAATGAACTGTTGCTCCAAGCACAAGTCTTTTTTAATAAATGATCGTGGAATGATGCAAAATGTTTCAATGTTAAAAAACACTAATTAATTATAATTAATAGATAAAAAATATTGTTACTGTATGACCTGCATTCGAAGTTCTTCTTGATATTTCAACTTCGAATTCTTCTGCTCCTGAGTCTAAAATATTAAAGCAGTTGAATGCACCCCAATTCATTGCATCACATCCTTTAAAACTTGTACTTCAGAGAATTTTTCCTCAGTGTTGCTAAATAAATTATTCATTACATTACATAATTTACTCCACTCCTTACACAGATCTTTCTACCAATAACCCTATAGCTACAGCATGTTTCTTTTCAACATTACAAATAAAATTATACATTTCAACTTTGTTACTTATTTGAGAGAGCTTCCATGCATGCCAAGTCAATCAACATCATTTCTAACTGCACTGAGGCCTAAAATTGAATTTTAAACTTTATACAGTGCACTGTTTTCATCCGACCATACCACCCTCTAGCTCTGTCCACAAGCAGGTTCACAAATTAGGACTTTATTCACTGACTATCGTGGGTATCTAACTGGTTATCCTTGCTGCATTGTAAGAAATTTTAAAAAATCAGCATGTGACATTTACAGATGTCACTCTCACCATTGGTTCACCAAAGATGCCGTGGCCACCCCTTGCAAAGTTATTTGCTGATTTTTCGGCCTCCTTGAATGGTGAACGATATAAGTCTGAATTCAACGAAGTAGGATCACTTCTTGCCGTCCTCTGTGAGTCGGCAAATCCTGTGACTAAATCAAAACGAAACCTTCGACTGATTCAAATGTGTCAAACTTTGTCAAGAAAATTCCACATAACTTTATCAATAAAAATAAAAGTAACATAAATACATACACTTACATACATATGGATAAGTATCAAGAATCTCCACAGAAACAGCAATATTTTCAGAATTACCAGCAACATTAAGTAAAGTTTGATGGACTCACCAACTGGCCGTGGCTCGTGGTGAACAAGCGACCCCAAATTACGAGAAGCTGCGAACAGACGAGAACATAAAACAGAGTAATTACAATCCTAAATCATAACCCAAAACCAGCTACGAATAGACAAAATTTCTACACAAATTTTCCCTGATTAATAGAAATAAAAAACAAATCAGCTTAACTGCCAGTTAAGATTAAAACTGCCAGCCATCTTACAATCTAGATTTATTGCCAAAAACATCTTTCTTGGCCAAGCTGCCTCTCTGTCTCAGCACACCGAGTTTCTGGGTATTTGACCTGATTGCAGTTTGATTTTGGTGTGCTTTCAGTTGATACCTTGTGCATTAGACACCAGCGCATAGAAGTTGCTAATTACAATTACAATTACAAAACAGTAACAGAAGTTAAAGTTGAATGCAGAGCCATGCAAAACAAAAATCACAGAAGTGAATAAAGTGAAGTTAAAAAAAATGTCACATACTAACGACATTGCCAAAGACATCCTTTACAGGAGCCCCGCCACCGCCTCGACCAAATGGATTATAATTCGCAATCTCCTCTTCTAGCTTCTTTTCGTATCTACAGCATTCACTTATTTTCGTGTATATTACAAGAATTTTCTTTCATATCTGCAGTAAAAATGCTTATGTACAGCCCTTACAAAGTGAAAAGAGACTGAAATCAGCACCGAATTCAAAGAAACAATGCATTCTGTGAAACAGAGCCAAAGACAAATATAAGCGAAATTAAGCAAAAACATAAATTTGCAGCTTTATACAATACACAACACATTCAGTAAGCCTCAAGGAAACAAAATTGTTCTGTTTAGTAAGAAAAAAGTGATCTTCCAAAAAATGCACTAACGATCACTGGATCTTCAGATCGAAAGAACATTAGGTTACCTTTCTTTTTCTTGCTCTTCTTTCAGCTTCTTGAGTTTATCTTCTGTAATCTGTCAAAAAGTACAGCCAACAAGACAAAAACATTCTTAATTTAAAGATAGAGTAAATGTAACTGAAAATCCCTTTGACACAGTAACCCAGTGATAGAGTAAAGGTAACTGAAAATCCCTTCGACACAGTAACCAGTGATAGAGTAAAGGTAACTAAAAATCCCTTTGACACAGTAACCAGTGATAGAGTAAAGGTAACTGAAAATCTCTTTGACACAGTAACCAGTGATAGAGTAAATGTAACTGAAAATCCCTTTGACACAGAAACCCAGTGATAGAGTAAATGTAACTGAAAATCCCTTTGACCCACTGAGTTCTGTGCTAACCTACTGATATAACAGCTGCAGCAATGCAACTGTTCAGCAAACACTGACCACTGAAGCACATGGCAAATTGTGTCACAAAATGACACCATGTTGACGACTCTGGAGACCAACACTTAAACACTCTGCAAACACTTAAATAATTTTGTGCAACAGCTAGGCACATTTTTCAGCCTCATTAATATAGACCTGCATGCATAAGAAAACTACTGCTAAGAAGCAATTGTGCAGAAAACCCGTACAGATTATTTACAACAAACCTGCTTTTGCAGCTCCTGCTGATAGAGTCTCTTTTTCTCTTCATTGGCTTGTTTTCTGTCATCGTCATTGTCAAATCCAAAGGTTCTAAATGAAATATTCAGCATCATAAAGACAGTTTCTGCCTATTCCATGTGTGGCCAGATTCAGTCACGTCAACCTCGTGAATTCAAAAGAAACTTCAAATCAAAACTGTGCACATTTTCTTAGATTCTAAAGTGTTACAAGTGCCACTTTACTCCACTTTGGTCATGCTATAGCACTATAAAAACAATCTTCCTATTCTTATATTATACAAGAAAATGAATCTGAGATCACTGGAAATGAAAACGAGGCTGCACGATCTCTCTTGAGAAACTTCAGGCGTAAAGTTTCATCAAGTGCATCGATTCTTAATAAATGTTCCCCCTTTCAAAAATATTTGTAAAAATGATCAACAAGACACTAGCTAACACACCTAAGATGACAACAGTCAACTCAAAATAAAACCAAATGTTGCATTGAAGCTCAGGGTAAACAGATACATGCTCAGAGCGAGCAACCTGCCCAGGCAGCAACTGGCTTAAGCAGATATACCATTAGAATGAGCAACCTACCCGGGTGCTGGTCGCTCAACGGAAGCTTTACGGCGACTGTACGTAGGCCTGGGGTCCACTTCATTCCGTGGTTGTTGTAATGCTGACACAATGGGTAGAGGATGCGATGGTACTACGAGAGGAACCGCAGCAGCAGCAGGACCTGTAGAACAACATCCAAACTTAAGCCACTCACTGGTCGCTACTTCACAGCATCACTAGACAAAATCAAAGGGAATTAACATCTACAGCTTCATGCCAAACTCAAAGCCATGAATTCAAACGAACATCATATGCACAAGTTCTGACATGAGCTTTACACGCTGGTCCTTTCAGGTGACTCAGATATCTGCAGAACAATTTATTCATGGCCAAATCCATTGTATAAGTAAGCATAACTATAAGTAATCTTTGACAGCACACGACAAATGCCCATGTTTTGCAACAGCAAAGCATACAAAACAATAGAAAAGAAACACAATGTCTGCAAAAAACTGCATTATTATAGTTAGGTTAAAAGTCTAACTGTACATAGAGTTTGAGACTAAACCAACAAACAAAAATCTAACTTTACATGTGGTTTGAGAGAAAACTAACAGTCTTTATACAGGAACAATCACTGGAAATGAGAGTATTCCCAAGTTTTATATTTAAGCAGACAGCAAATGATGAAGGATGTTTTATGCAGCCGTGACCAGAAATATAAAAATTCAAATGTATAATACCCTTTGCCATAATTTGAATTTATGGGAACGCTACGCAGGAAGTAATTGGGTAAGACTGTCCAGATGTGTCTTTATGGCTAACTGAATTGACTCATTTCTCTGTGGTTAACTTAAGCAAAATAATTTCTGTATGGTCCAACTTCAGTGAATAATTTCTTTATGACTAACTTAAGCGAATAATTTCCTAATGGCCACTGGTACCTTTAATTTAAGTGAATAAATTTTTACATATAACATAAATGAATAAATTTAGGGCAAACTTGGATATAAGTGATTAACTTTTTAAGCAAATAGTTTTCAAGACTGAGTGAACCTAAAAATGTTCAATCACAGATCTTAGAAAAGAAAGAGGACATCATTTCAGCATTACCAGAACTGATTTCAGACCCAATGAATTCTAACCTTGAACAAAAGGATAAGCATGTAATAAATTTGAAGTCTAAGAAGAAGCACAACACAGAGAGAATATAGCTCACCAGTGCCCAGATTTGGATCCAGCGGATTCTGATTTGCATAGTAGAAGTACGCATCATTAATCTGGCTGTTATATGGCAACAAGCTACAAACGTCAAATATATATTTGGAAAAACCATATCAACTGGCAAATTAACTACTGATTAACAAAAACACTAATGGTGGTCCATTGTGGCTGTCCCAACTCATAATGTCTTAGCACTCCAAAACAGAATTGTGAAAATTCCAATTACTGCAAATTAAATAAAATTTCACAAGGTGCACTACCTGGGTATATAGGCAACTTCAACACAGACCAAAAGTTAAATAAACGGTATCTTATCTGTAAGTATCTGTATCTTACTCAAAAAATAATTATTCTGCAATCCTGCTTTGAAGAAAAGAACTACACCAACACAACTGGGAAATTCTAAAACCATGACACTTTTAACCTTTTACGCATAATTTACCATATTTTGAATACCGATACACAAAAGACAGGTCTACCAAAACCGGTAACATTTCCTCTCAGTCCAAATAACCATATGCCATATGGGTTTGGAATACAGGTTTAGTGCTTACAGAACTCCACAATACATAAATCTGGACTGGGACCCAGATAAACAGAAATCAATATTTTCAAGTGAGGGGCATAATTTGAGCACTGGACCAAAATGATAAAAAGGGAAAAGTAAAAAATAGCAGTCATAATCTCAAAAATTTCTAAAGCATTAATTTAAAGTTAAGCACAAGGCACTAGCTTATTCACGAACACTGCGTCAAGTCAGAGGGTTTGTCCAAAGATGCCAAGGGAAGAAAAAGGTCCAGTTGCCAGAAGACAGAAGGAGCAGGAGACTAGTATCAGCTCTTATAAACCTAACCGCTTTAAATGAAGACAGCGTCCACTTAAATTTTTCAACAGGACAAAAACTGCATAATTAACATTGCAAAACAAGATTACAAATAAACTACTTGCAAATCACTCGTGAAACAGAAAACAAGCTACAATGCAAGACCAAAAAGCAACCAAACACTAAAGGATATGCTAAGCAACATATGTAAACAAATTCGCAAACAAAACAAGAAAGCAAAGGACTGAACACTTTAAAAGGAAAGCATTTGGTAAGGTTTTAAATCTTCTACATATGAAATGCTACCTAATGACGAACAAAGCTTCCTCTTATCTCTCTTACCGATCCAATCACAAACATCATCCACCATAGCCGCCACATTCTCTGCCTGACTTTCGGATCTTGTCCTGAAACCGAGCCCTTTTTGCCTATCGATTTTGTTTTGACTGAGCCCCTGTGAATAAGTTGGTCCCCGTGACGAGGCTTTGACTCACATTTTATACTACTCATAAATTTCTGTATCTGACTCACTTAACATTAATCTTTCACCTATGTAGGTTGACTCACATTTTGTTACTCATCAATTTCTGTATCTGATTCATTTAACATTAATCTCTCACCTTTGTCGGTTGACTCAGTTTATTGCCCGTCAATTTCTGTGTCACACTAACTTAATATTAATCTTTCACCCATATAGGTTGATTAACCTGTTCTCACTCGCAAAAATCAATGCCTGACTCACTTCTCGTTATTCATGCGCTCATGTAAGCTGACTCACCTTGGAACAGCCTGCAGTGGAATGCCAGATGGTGCAGACACAGGCTGGTGGTAAAGTGGTCGTGAAAGATCAAATTCAAACCCGTTGGCTAAAATGCCATCTATTTTGTAAGCGTTTCTGGGCAAGTTCTCATCAAACTGAGGTTTCTGCTGTCTAAAAGTCATTGTAAAACAACAGCCACAACTACATCTTGTTGCACTGCTCTAACCACTCACAGCGTAACTCATGCAAACCAGTGCAACGTAATGCTTTCAAATGTAACAAAACATTTACATAGCACCAGCTGCATGGTCCTGATAAATAAAACTGTTGTTCATTGGTTGCTAAATGCAAATATAGTGTAAGATAAAGCAACAGAAAGGGACTCATTATTCAATCATTTCATGCTCTGCAACACTTGATAGGTCAATCACAACGTGGTAATTACTTGCTAATTATACAAACACGCTTCCATCAGTTCTTCAAAGGCGCAGGGTGCTTAGCTGAAGAGCGAAAATAACAACAGCTGTCCTAGACAACAACCATGCATGAAAGCGATTCATCACTTCATGCAAAGCAGAGATATTTAAACCCTTTGCCAAATCTAGGACTTTCACGGCAAACAAATATGACTGCATGAATGATCGCGGCCAATAAAACAGTAAAAACTTGGCAATGATTAACACAAATTTTTGTGCACTGGACTGTGCTTACTTTATGCTGAATAGAAGACATGGGAGTCACTTATTTGAATGCAATGCTTAGAAAAATCAGTCCAAGACTTAGAGAAAAGACATTCATACAACTTTAAAAAGACAACTTTGCACAAAAAGGCAAAAAGCAGCATAGCAAACACTAGTGATTTGGATCAATCTATCAAAACGAAATGCAGGCCTGGCAATTTATGACTCAACACACCCCATGGCAAGGATATGACGACAACATGACAACCGTGTGATGAAAACCACAATACAATGACATGGACATGATGACCATATTATGTTCATATTATTACCATACCGTGACCATATAATGACAATATTATTGCAATTAGTATGGCAATAATATGATAATGCTGTGGTGAGGATCTGTTGATGATAAGACAACTGTATGACAACAGCTGTATACAATGACATTGACATGACCATATGACGTTGACATGATGACCATATAATGCCCAATTTAGTCATGTTATGACAATATAATGTCATTATTATTATGGAAATTACTATGGCGATAACAAGATAATGTTATGGTGAGGACACGCCGACGATATGACCACTGTACGATGACAACTGAAAACAACCATTATGATGTGATGGTCATATTATCCTCTTATTATGGTCATAACACATCAAAATATGAACATTATGTGGTGATCGTGAATATGTCATTGCATAATGGATTTTATCACACAGTGGTCATATCATCCTCATATCCTCGCCGTAACATTATCATAATATTGTCTTAACAACTTCCCTAATATTGCCATTAGACGGTCATAATATGACAATACAAATATAGCATGGTGATCTTTTGGTCATCATTGCTTACATTTTCCTGATACAGCTGTCAAATCATCGTTACATCACCGCCATAATATCATGACAATATCACCGTAATTGCCATAACATTACTATTATACTCCCCATACAGAGGCATAACAAGGAGATAATATGACCATCATATCGTAATGATAGTTTTTACTTGTCATCATATAGTTGTCAAATCGTCGTCATATACTCGTCATAACAACGTCATATTATCAAGATAATAACTGCCATAATATCGCCATTACATGGCCATAACATGGCAATAATATGAAGATAATGTCTGCCCATATATCTACTTTTATTCGTGATTCACTTCATTGGCTTCCTGTCAGTCAACGGATCCAGTTTAAGATTCTTATTCTTATGCGCAACTGCCTTCTAGGCTCTGCTCCGTCCTACTTAACTTCTTTTTGTATTCCGGTTTCCTCGTTGCCTGCCCATGCCTCCCTTCGCTCAGCTACCCGTGGTCTTTTGGTAGTCCCTCGCGTCCGCACTACAACTGCCCAGTCCAGGAGCTTTGCCTTTGTTGGCCCTTCCAGCTGGAACTGCCTTCCTCTTGACCTGCGGCTTCAGTTACTTAGTCTCTCTCCTACCCAGTCTCGCAAACGCCTGAAATCCTTTTTGTTTGTTCAAGTCGGGAGCGCCACTGTTTCCTAAGTGGCGCTTTATAAATGTTCGTTTACAATTACAATTACAATCATAAAATCGTCGTCATTGTATACAGTTGTTATCACACAGTTTTCATATCGCTGTCATGTCCTCATCGCTACATAGTCATAATATCATGACAATAATAACCTTAATGTTGCCATTATATGCTCACAATATGGCGACAATATGAACATGATATGGTCATCATGTCGTCATTTTTGTTTTCAGATGTCTTCATACAGTTGTCATATCGGTGTCATATCCTTGCCATAACATTGTGATATAGTCGCCATAACATTTTCATAATATCAAGATAATAACTGCCTTAATATCGCCATTGTAGCAAACCTTCCTGCGTGCAGAGCATATAGATAAGCAATGCAAAAACAGAAAGAAGAAAGCTAAGAACAACAACAATAGTTCTACATATGGCCTGGGGAAACTTTATTGGCAATCTAGAAACTGGGGTGGTCCCATGGGTCACACAGGATTTGTACTGAAGGTGTGGGAGCGTCCATCACCAAAGACAATTTCGATTTTATTAGTGTAGTTGTGACCAAGCATTCTTTCACAAACTTAACATCTGAAGTTACACATCAAGCTTGTACAGCAGCATCATGTGCTGCCACAGCTTTCTCTGAGAGTTTTTCCTCTTTTCAGTCTTTTCAGGCGTCTTTTATAAAGTTTCACATGTATAATTTCTACCTCACCCATGCCGCAAAGTTGTTAACATTTTTAAGTTCTGCATTATAATATGCCTCTAAACATTATCTCTATTTAATAATAAGCTTAGAGGTGTATGTACATATTTGCGTACGTGGTCCAGCAGTGGTGCCATCTGGTGATTAATAGGAGAACATTTATAGAAAGAAGCAACATGAAGGAACATATTGCCAATGGTGTGGGCATGGTAGCCTACTGGAGAGCATGCTCAGCTTGTAACATGGAGAGTACGGGTTCGAAACTCCCCTGAGATGGTTACTGTGTAGGGACCATGAGCAAGTCCTTTACTCACAATTGCTCGGCACCATCGACTGATGCTAAGCCATTAGATAGTGGCGCCTAATAAATGCAGAAATAATAATAATAATAGTGTGCAGATGCTCTGTGCAGAAATAGAAAGTATGATTTTACTGCACTAACAAACTGCTTGCACACCAGCCCCATGTGCTTCCTGTTCACCATCACAGAAAATGTTTATTCCACTCCTGTTTGAAATGTGTGCCACCATCTTCCAGTATTTGCTTTCATGAACCTGCTTCTGTCATTGTACGATTTAGGGAACCATTAATAAATGAAATAACTGAAATCTGCAAAATAACTTCACGCCCTGAAACTGTGAACAAACACTCGGCCGAGAATGAATTGGTCTACTGTTGAATGCAGGTATTTTAAAACCGTCAGCCCATGGGCAAATTGAAATGACAGTTTCCCCAGGCCGGTTCTACAGTACAAGCAGGAAGTGGAAGGAAAGAGACAAATCTAACAATCAAAATCTATCTGCAGTAAAAGTCAAACCCGAGGTAACTTTGTGGAATTGCAGGCATCTGATTAGCCCCGGGCCTGGCCCCAGGCCCGGGCCCGGCCCCAGGTTCGACCCCAGCCCTGGCCCCGGCTGGGCGACCAGAGGTTACTTCATCCGTTGGCCAAGACATTGGTCTCCTGTCATGATTTCTGCCAGGGATTATGTTTCCGAGAACTTGCTTTGATTCAAGATGCTCTCTAGCAAAATTCCAAAAAAATTTAATGCACATATGTACGTTGTATAAAACTCCAATCCATTTCCATGCCTGGATCACAGAAAAATATACCATCCAAAAATTTACTTAACAATAGAGGTCTACAAAAAAACTAGTCAGTTAAATGCAAATGGCATAAAAAACAGTTTTTCTGAAACTAAACTTTAATTCTTGTTTGGTCTTATAAAACAAACCTTCGTGCTTATGGTATACAAAGTTTTTCATTGTTAAAAGTTCATAAGTTGAAACTTTCTAGAGCTCTCAAAGATAAAGAAATAAAGCTTGTCTCTGTGAAATGCCAAAATAACTTACGAAAAAGGATTTCTGAAAATAAAACAAAATTAGTTAAACCTCAATAATGGCTGTTAATAACATACTAATTTTGTACTTTAAATAATTCATTGGTAATTTAAATTGAATTGCAATTAATAAAATCTTCTTTTCTATTCATTTTTTTAAATGGAATGAAATGAAATTAATATAAATGCTCGCCTTTCTCGAAGTGCCTTTGCTTCCGCCATTTGCCTAAGGAGTTCTTTCCGGTATGCTTCCTTCTTGTGAGGATCATCATTCAGTCGCTCGCCTTAAAATACAAACCAACAACTATATATAGTAACTTCTACAGTGCCTTGTCTGAACATATGGCTCCAACTGATGGCACACCAAAACCAAGCTGTAGTCAAGTCAGTATCAGAAAGTCAGTCCATTCAGAAAGATAGGCAGGCTGTGGTGGTTAAGCCAGTTGAAAACGGTCTTTAGATAAAAATGACATCAGAGACTGAGTAGATTGAACAGAGGCTGTGAGAGTTTCAAAATTTAGATCCAGCAACTGAATAGCTCGTCAACCAAGAATGGTTCTAATTTTTGGCGTAACCTGAGAAAGGCAAACTGCCTGACAGATGAATTGATACCTTCTCTAAACACAACCGTCAGCGAGTAGCTAAACATTCTGTTACTGTGACATACAGTTAGCCACCTAGCAATAAAATGAAGATCAGTAAATGCAATAATTTTAAAACTGTTGCTCTTTCCCTCTTCACTGATGGATTTGACGTTATTCAAGCGAAGTTTCTCGACAAAGCACAACACCTAGCCATTCTAAAACTTTCATCTATACGAAATGAATTGTTGCAAACCATCTACATTAAGCAAGTTCATCTACAACATCTCCTTTTTCAGGAAGATACGACCTAAAAAATCTAACTGGAAGTTGACTAGAACTTCTAATTTACTGTTATGTAACCAAACATGTACACAGTCCCTTTGCAGGGTTTTTGTAGTCAGCAAGGTGGTCAACAGATCAAGTGTGTTTTTTGCAGGGCAGTATTGTGCCTGTAAAATTACCTGTGACTTATAGTTATTAATGATACAGTAATAATAATTAGTTAAAAAATAACAGATCTCTACCAATTAGTAGTGTAGCGTTGTAGTGTTCGGTGTTAGGATCCACACGACGAGATCGTGTGCCATGTTGAACATTCGCAGAGCCATTTGGTAGTTGAGAACTACCACCAAATTTCACTTTTCTAAATAAACAAACATGATTATTAGCAAACATAAAATAACGTTTTGTTTTACTTCCACCTCCAAAAAATGACAGATCCAACTCCAAACACCACCCACCATAGCCGTCTGACTGCCTGCCTGACTCTTGGATCTTGACCTGCAATTGAGCCCTTCTTGCCTATCGATGTAGTTTTGACTGACTGCCTGTGAATAAGCTGGTTCCTGTGACTTAGCTTTCATTGGGTGCTGTAGAAATCTTGAGTTTATGATTACAATTAAGATCACATAGTGGATTTTAGATTCTTCTATATCATACTGTATGTATTGGCGAAATTTATAAGCCACCACTCACTTAGGTGCTATTTCCATGTAAATGTGTATACACGAAGAGACTCAGAAAGATACTCGTGTGCCGATATGCATATATTCAGATACATCACCGGATGATATATAAACATCAGAATAACATATATTTTACAAAAAAGAAGGATGTGCAAACAGCAAAACAGAAAATGTGATTTGAGAAAAAGTTAAAATAATCTCCTTACTTGGGTTCATACTGCTGCTGTGTAAACCTCGGATCTTCCTACAAAAACACAGCAATTCTGTTTTTAAATGAAGGCCCAACACATCAGCACAAACTGTGATTTAGCCATTAACTGCTTAATATTCATTTCAGTTTCGTAAAAACACAACTTTAAAATAATTTCTGATGCATTCAGAGCAAAAATTATTCCCTTCTCAAGGCATCTCATAATTTTCCTGACAAATTTCAAAACACAAAACTGGAGACATAAACCGCTACAAAACTCTTCAGGAAGAATGCAGAACCATCTTTCTTACCAAACGATTATTTGGTTACATCTATATATATATATATATATATATATATATATATATATATATATATATATATATATATATATATATATATA
Source organism: Norana najaformis (assembly GCA_964023275.1). Lineage (NCBI taxonomy): Eukaryota > Metazoa > Annelida > Clitellata > Crassiclitellata > Hormogastridae > Norana > Norana najaformis. The sequence goes on from OZ029922.1 coordinate 23,796,325, forward strand.
TATATATATATATATATATATATATATATATATATATATATATATATAAAAGAAAATAGCTTCCTGGTTGCACACATGCCTAGTCAAATGAAGCATACAGGTTTGGTACTTCCATGAGACACTCAGCTACCATGAACGGGTCATGTGCAAGTCGTTAATGCACTTCTTAGCACCGTCAATTGCTATAATGTCTTGTCATTAATTCAGTTAAGGGTGTCACATAAATGAAAGAAATTAAACTAACGTACTTGTATACAAAATCCACACAGATTCTGCTTACCTGCTGAGGTCTCTGACTCAGGTTTCCTTCACTTGAAGACATGGGCTTTTGAGAATCAGTCAGGTTTGGCTTCGGATCATAATATTCAGGATCATTGTGTCGTCTGTATAACAACAACATAAGTAAGTAAGTAAGCAATGCATCTGATATGCATATCAACTTACTCAAAAGCCAGAGATCACTGAAAGCTAAGTAACAAGAAGAAGATAGCACATATTCATTCAGATTTTTAAGGCTTAGCAGTTCAAACAAATGAAAGTCTATACATATTTTCAACATCTAAGAAGATACTGGAAGCTTGTAGAAAACACAAAAGCAAAAATTGGTTTTAATGAAGGATAGATCACTTTAAATTAGATGCTCACTACAGTTTTGCTATCAAGGTCAGATGACTTTAAATAAAATTTTCATTATAGTTTTGCTTTAAACAAAGCAAACTTTACATCAATACATCATCATCGCAGTGGTTGATTGGAAACTTGTGAAGGCAGAAATGCTTTCAACAGATCTAGAAAACTGCAACCTGTACTTTTTTTCTTCATTTCGCTTTCTTCTCAGAATCTCCTCGTAGCTGAGAACTGGTGACTCATATCCTTTTCTGGTCGATGTCTGCAAAATTAACAAACTATTGTAAAGTATGATCTCTTATATTCACTGGCAATTCTTGTATTCTCTGTTTAAGAACAGACTAAATCTACAGTAGTAATGGGATTTCTAAAATTCAGCACAACTTTACTGAATCCTAGAAATCAGTCTGAAGAGATATCTAATGAAGCGAAATATGTAAAATGAATTACAGTAACTAAGGTGATACAAAAGAACATGAAACAATTCATTGTACAGCAGCCTTTTGCATATGACAAGTCTGAAAAGAAACTGTGACATGTTTAGTAAACTTAAATGACCCAGGGTGATTGCTACAATTAAATGATGCTGTGGAATTCCAATTAAGACAGTCCAGCTGTTCAAGCATCACTCACCTGTAGATGAACTTGTTATTATTAATGAATTCTAACAAACATGTACATAGAAGCACACATAGACAACAACCCAATAATTGTTAAATACTGTACCTAAGTATAGTGCTTGATCTAACTTACTCAGTGCTATCTTGCCAGTACTTAAGTAATTAGCAACAGTTACCTCATGAGTCATACTTTGGAATGTCACTATTCTCAAATCTAACAACAGTTACTCACAGATTCCTGCAGATTTCTCTGATTCCGTAACATTTCATTGTACTCGCGGTTGCGTTCAGCCATCTTTCTCATCTGCTCAGATAAACAAAACCAGAGAAATAAAAATAAACTTCAGCTGACGAAATCCTAATACTCCACATTCATTTACTTAGCATTACCTAAAATTAAATGTTTACTCAGTATCAAAATCCTAGCACATTATCAACTCTAGTTCCATTCAATATTGTACAGATCATTACCTCGGCTGATGGGTGATTCCGAAGTCCAGGAAGTGAGGCCCCAAAACTATCATCCTAGAATATAGACAATAAAGAGGTCAGTATTCTGAAGTTTGTATTTCGTGTTTCTGTTAAAATTATTGCTCTCGGAACACCGCTTTATTCATTGATTTAGTGTATAGTTTATGAAACAATAGGTTAATTTTCTAAAACGGTCCAAGAAGTGAGGCCCCAAGACTATCACTCTGAAAAAAGAGAACAAAAGCCTGTATTTTATGGTTTATTGTGTGTTTCTGTTAAAATTATTGTTGTAGAAACAATGCTTTATTCATTTCTTTAATGCATAATCCATGAAAAACTGAAAATGAAAAGTTGTAAATTGCATAATAGGTACCTGTGGAGGTCCAGAGGAGAAACTGGTTTGCTTAGGATTCGCACCTCGAACAAAATTTTGCTACAAAAATGTCAATTTCATCATCCAAAATGATTTCATCATATCTATCAGTTAAACTTCAAACTTCAAAAACAGCATACTAGTAAATAAGCTCAAAAAAGTGCTGAATAAGTGGTAATTTTAAATTACATTATAATAAAAATCTGATTTCAAATAAGTCCACGTGTAGCAGAAAACTCTAAACTTGAAATAGGTATATTGAATATATTATCTAATTCAAAGGAACTGGAAAACATTTTTTAAATAATGCCGTCCTGGCCATGAACAATGAATTTTCATCTAACATCACAGGAATGTTCAAGCAAATAAGTAAGAATGTTTTTTGACTCATTTCTCATATAAAAATCAGAAGAGTGATGATGCTTTGAGAGAAAGTGTTACCCCTGCTAGGAATCTGTTGTACTCATCTCTCCGTTCCTCTTGCAGTTTCTGACGTTTATCGGCATAAGCTCCAAGTTTATTTACAATTCCAGCCTCTGGAGTTGGAGGTTTGAGATGAAAATTCTCGTTAGTTCCTGGCATCTGAATTAACACAGTTAACAGCTGCTCAATTAGGAATTTTTGTCTCTAATTCGCTTGTGCATGTCAACGTGAGAGAATAAATTGTTACTTACACTAAGACTACATTATGCACAGAATTAAACTATCTGCTTATTAACCACTTTCACTTAATGCAATTTATTTCTATGTTACTATACAGAGAAAGTTTGCCAGTTCCAGTATTTCACTGATATCCACACAACAGCTGAAAAAAATCTTTTCTGACTGTGTCTTCTTATGTTTTTCCTGTAGTAAAATTGAAAAAACGAGGACAGAAAATTAGTGTTAGCTAGGCCAATTAATAAAAGAACTAAAGTTTGATGTAAAACATGCAAGGACACAAATTGCTTACTGGCATAATGTTAAACTGATCGTTGGATGGAATGTTCCATTTTTTTCTGCCACCTTCTTGATTCTGTAAACAGATATATTTTAAAACAATGCACAGCACCAGAAATATATTGCTTGACCCATATACTAAAAATACTAATTAAACTTTAAAGGCAAGCATGCAGCTCGCAGTTTGCATTGGCATTAGATCAGGTAGAATGCATTCACAAAACTTATGGACAGTTTAATATTGGGTTGACTCTTCTCTGACCCCCTGGATCTTCTCTCACTGGTGGTAATGATTTCATGGTGATCATCAGTTGATGCACCCTGCATGTTATTCATTCCTGTTTTCCTGTACTATGGCTTCTGTTGTTTAACGATGCAACAGCCTGTTTAGCAAATTGCTCTTTATTCACTTTCTAAGCTATCACAATTGTGTCTACTTTCATGCATTCATTCACTCACTCATTCATCCAGAGAATAATAATTTAGTGCCCCTTCAAGTCACATACTTTGAACCACTCATGCCAAACCTCTGCAAAGCAGAACAGTTTTCAAGCTTCGATGAAAGGTGCATTACCAATGATTTCCACAGTAGTTCCATGTTGTCTCCCCAGTTTGACCCTGGATTCTGACCTGGCACTGAACTTCACCCTGGATTTTGACCTGGCACTGAAAGGTGACCAAACAACTCGGCTCTTGCAGACTTGATTTGACATAGCACCAGTGAATAAGTTGGTCTTCCTGATGTGTGATGCTGGGAAATTTAGGATTTACATTTACATTAACATGTTGTCTTCCTATCCAGAAGACGCAAGTCTTGAGAATGGCCATTCGAAACAGGTGGCCAAACCACTGAAAGGCACAACTACAGAAGCGTTCTAAATACACACTAGACAGTTTATATTTACAACTGTTACAAAGTATAACTCACTGTCGAAGTACGTGGTTCTGTTTTCAGTTCCTGTTTTTCTTTGGAAAGCTTTGCCTTTTGCTCTGCTATAAATGTCTCAAGGTCATCAATCATCTCTGTTTCAACACAATCTTGACTATCAATTAGGCATAAGTCATTCGGCAATCTTAAAGTTTATATGTAGATTATGCGGAAATTTATACCCCATCACTAAATCCCCCCACTAAAATGCCCTAGATAACACCTTTGAGGACTTTGATGATGGTGCCTAATAAATTATGATGGTGCCTAATAAGTTATCATCTATCTGTAGATTCCGAACACAGGCACGTGGCTTACTTATTACAGTCTCTCTGCCTGACTCTTGGATCTTGACCTGGAACCGGACCCTTTTGCCTATCGATTTTGTTTTGGCTGAGCGCCTGTGAATAAGCTGGTCCCCGCGGCGCGGCTTTCGTTGGGCGCTGTAGAAATCTTGGAATTACTATTACGATTACAAATTGGATGCTGACACGGAAGATATACAGAACACTTTAGTGAGCAAATGACCGCTAAAGTTGCAGAACTGGTATACGTCTTCTTAAAATATAAGTTAGGAAAAATACAGTTAAACCTCATTCAAGAACTTATGCACAATGTTTGCGAAGATATGTCTAAAGGAATCAAGCTATGCTTGCTAACTTGGATGTCTTTACGAAATGTGTGGTTCTTTGATGTCATTTCCTGTTTATTCGGACAAATCTGAAGAAAAATGCAAAACAGATTTTCTCGAAGTACAAACGTGAACCAAAACTTTAGAACACATCAATGACGATATCCAACCTGTGCCTCAAACTTCTTTGCCAAGGCAACTGCGTACACAATCTATAACTCCCGAAGTCTCGAAGTTTTGAAAACTCACAGATCGCATAAATCTTAAATATAAGGTCTCCAAGCTTTTTATATCAATGTAGTATACAAATTACATAAGATGCTATGAAGTTAATCTAACTAAAAGAATTTATGAATTTACTTTATTTCGTTATTATGAAAATAAACAAATCTTGCTTTCTCGTTCGAGCATGCGCACAAAATAGACATTATATAGCGCAATATCAAACTGCCCGGCGTAATCATGGGAAATGTCAATGAATGTCATAACCACTGATTTTATCTAGTGCAGGTTCTAAACTGAAAACAAGCTGCTTCAGTTGCAAACATCATCCTTTGTAAAAGCAGCCAGTTAAGGTAAGCCCACCCAAAGTGACAGTACGAAACCATTGTGCAACGTAGGTTTTACAGGCTTTTTTTATTAAATTCCTTTATTGTGATTTCTGTGTTGTGTGCCAGTAAGTTTTTTCTTTGACTTTACGCTTATAGGCGCTGAAATATCAGATCAACGATTTCAGTATCACTGAACCCGTTGTCCCTTTGAGTATGAAACAAACGCAACGTGTGTTCTGGCCATCCCACCGACCTATAAAACAACTTCGTTACGCATCAGTGACTTTGCCAGTGAGTGAAAGGTAGGGCCCAGTCGTTCTAGGAGACCGCCTAACGGTTCACTTCGCGATATCAACGAATGAAAACTGACTTTGATTAATTATTATCAAGGCAACGTTTCGACGTAGCGCCGAGAATCCAGCACGACTTTTAGGCCTTTACCCGAAACCGGATGTTGTTAACTGCGCGGGTCATTTAAAAATTAGGCATTTTCAAATGAAGTACACGAACTTTTTTGTGTGATAAAATCGAATTATGACAAAGCTTAAACCAAAGTTAATTAACGAACATCGAATAAGCGAGCCGTTTGTCTGCGTGCGTTAGAAGAATGACAGATTCGAGTCGTTCCACGCTTGATTACGCCTTCCAGCATGTCGACAAGGACAGTCTAAATTTGGGCAGTCGCAACAGTCTGGCCAGCTGCATCGGACTGGCTGGAAAGGACGACGACATTGATGGAAAACCCCTGGAAGACAACGTCTTCCGCACACCTCGACAAACCCGACGAATAGGACCTGGAGCCGGAGGAGGTAAAGGAGTGGCAGGAGGTCCGTGGAACAGGAAAGCGAGCACCACCACCACCAGCAGGCAGGACATGCTTGCCTTCCGGCGACAGGTCTGGAGGTTCCGTCTCGGATCTCACGGCGACCGATGCAGTCTGTCTCCGCCGGAGATGACCGCCGGCGACATTCGCAGGGTCCGCCTCAAGTGTCTGATCGGAATGGGCGGCTTCGGGTCTGTCTACCTCGGCGTCTTCAGGGACCGAATTGTGGCCGTGAAGAAGCTGCACCGCTGCGTCAAGAACTTGACGGCCAAAGTCGAGAGCTTCCATGCCGAGTGCAACGTGCTGCACCTAAAGCATCCGAACATCGTGCGTGTCCTGGCGGCCAGTCTTGGAGACCCCCGAACCCAGGAAGCCGTCCTGGTCATGGAGTACGCCGGGGAACGCAACCTACAACACATCGTCGATGACCTCAGGCAGAAACTGCCATTCGAAAGAAGGACCAAGTAAGGATTTCCTGTGAATGTAATGTAATGTAAATCTCCGAAATTTCTCAGCGCCCGCACGAAAGCCACGTAACCTGCAGCAGATGAATTCAATCAGAAAATTACAGACTATAAAAGTGTTCTTTGAATAGAGGGCCTATACTTCGCTCTTTTCATTGCTCGCCCGAAATATAAGGCGCTTTAGGGGCCTACTTGCTTTCGCCCATATCATTTTCGCCTTTAGTAGACTTAATATGCGCTGTTTAATGTTACCCACTTTAACTGCGCCCTTTTGATTTCACCCTTTTAATGTCACCCTTTTAATTTCGCCCTTTTGATAGGATGCCTTCGACCACAGGGGGTCTAACTGGCGTGCAATCTCCACCTAAAGTTGATGGACTAATTATTCTATTACCACGTTGTCTGAATCCCTGTTTATCTTCGCCCCTCTAACATCAAACCTTAGATTAGCCCATGGCTTGAACCCATTTACCGTAATTTATAAGGACGAAGTAAAAATTAAAAATTCAGCAGTGTAACAAAATACTGTACATCATTCATAAGGAACACTGCTTTCATAGCTTCCACATATTACGACCATAAAAGTTTGAATTACGCAACTGAAGTATATGAATTAGATGTAGCCTAAGTGTACACGGTTTATACAGTATAGCGACCGTATAGCCTCGACCCTGCTAAGTTTTCAATGAATTGATCTGGTGAGATCATTCTCCACCGCTGCCCGATTGTATGGGAGCCACGCCATTTAAGATCCCCGTGTACGGACTGAATAAGATCCTTACGGCCAGAATGGTATGCTGAATGTGTCATTATGGTTGTTGTTCTGAATGCAGATACGCCTTAGAGATAGCGCGAGGCCTGAGCTACATCCACGACAACCACGTAGTTCATTTGGATCTGAAGCCGGCCAACGTCATCCTCACATCCCGCGACAACTGCAAGCTCGCCGACTTCGGATGTTGTCAGGTCCTCGAAGACGAAGAAGAGGCTGAGGCGCGGGTGAGTCCACCTCCGAAGTCCTGCCTCGGGACCTTCGCCTACCGCGCACCTGAGCTGCTGCGCGGCGAATCGGCAACCACGAAGGCCGACATCTTCTCGTTCGGCGTCACGCTTTGGCAGCTACTCATTCGTGACACTCCGTACTCCGGCGAGAACCAGCACGTCGTCATCTTCGGTGTGGTCGCCTACAATGTTCGGCCTCGGCTGCCGAAGACAGGGCAGCGCGGACGGTGCCTCAGCCCAGAGGACAGATGCTATGTCGACCTGTTCTGCCAGTGCTGGAACGCAGATGCCAATCAAAGACCAGCTGCTGCAGCTCTCGTCGACGTATTCAGCGTCTGGATGCAACGAGTCTCGACGTCGTGAGACAAATGGAACAATTGTCTACCTATCTAATCGACCTATTTCTCTTTCTTTCTCTGTATCTTCCTCTCTGTCTGTCTATGTCTGGCTGTTTCCTCTCTTTCTCTCTGTTTCTAGCTATCCCTCTGCCACGGCCAGTCTCTGTCTTTCTGCTTCTATCTATCCACGTCTGTGTTGACTCCTTCCTTGTCAGCATGTCTTTTTCTAAGTCTCGGTCTCTATCTCGTCTCTCTCTGTATCTCTTTCCTTTGTCTGTCTGTCTGTCTGTCTGTCTGTCTGTCTGTCTGTCTGTCACAAACACACGCATCACACTAGTCATACACTAATCCATTTCATAATAATGTGCTTGGCACGTTTTGGAGCAGCACTTTGAAAGTTTCTATGTTGAAAGGTGCGTATATCTGTTTCACAACAAACTACCTTTAACCTCCTACCTACTTATCAGCGTAATTAATTATTATGGAGCTAAAATTTGAAGTGTTCGTGATCTTACTTGATCATGTATACCTTCGACGCCATTTTCTGCCGTTTTCGCAACAATAGGATTTTACAGTCTGAACGTGGATTTCAGGCTTTGAAGAGATAATCTCTGTATTGGTTTTATTAGTAATTTTTTTATCCGTAGATCGCAAACAGCCAAGTTCTTACACAGATTGCACGATTTGCTTCCTTTAATGTTGCGTTTAAATAAGCAAATTCCACAATATTTCAGTAATGTTCTGTTTAATGTTTCGTTCGTTATTTTGTTAAATAGGCCCAAGTTTGAATAAGCGTTTGTGAATTTTGGGAATAGTTTGAACTGCACACATGCAGCACGACAAGTAGGCCTAGGCCTAGGCTTTAAAAATAAATCGGCGAGCTAGGTTAAAGTCTTCCTTTAAACTGCCTTCGACCTGCATTCTGTAAACGGGCCTATGTAAGTCCAAAACACAAAATTTTTAAAGCTTTATGGCTAATTAGTTAATGGTTTAAGGCTAGTAATTAATTAAGTCTCATAATCATGCTTAATGGTAAACTTGGCCTACAATTGCGCTTGCACGCACGTTTTGACGCTTTTATTACTTATAAATTATTGTGTCAAGTTAGAACAATTAAACTGAATTGGCGCCTAAGTTATTAATTTCTTCATTTCTTAGATCTCTGAGATAAGGGCATAGGCTTAATATTATTCTTAATTTTGGTCAAATTGAAGGATGTCTAGTGATTGTACGAAAACGATCGACATCTGAATGAAGCCTGAATTATTTGCAGTTTGTTTATATTGACAGTTTATTAAGTTATTTTGCTCAGCTGTTCTTTGAGTTGGAAGTCATTGGTTATTTTAAAAGTTATCTCTCATAAGTGTATTTTAAAAGTTTATTTAAAGAGTTATCTTTTCTATTCCATATGCAAAAGATGAAAAATATTGAAAGCAAATAATTGGATTAAACTTTAACTACAGTGTAGCTGTTGTTTTTCGGAGAGCAAAAGGTCAACTAAGGTCGTCTAAGGTCAACTCAGCCTATATATATATATATATATATATATATATATATATATATATATATATATATATATATATATATATATATATATATATATATATATATATATATATATATATATACCCATGGCATTCAAGACTCGAATCCGTAACATTCCGATCACAACTCAGTTTCAAATAAACTGCATAGATTCTAAACATCACTACTGTATAGACCTACTACCATAACCGAACACTTTTGCCTATCGATTTTGATTTGACTGAGCGCCTGTGAAAAAGATGATCCCGTGACGTGGCTTTCGTTGGGCGCTGTAAAATCTAGGGATTACGATTACGATTACCACATGCAGGAAGAACACAACCCACTCAGATCTACGTAAAGTTGTGTCTAAAATTTACGACAATTGAGACACATTAGGCCTAAGAGGCTCCTGCATAAGATCACAACCTCACGTAGAGATCACAATTATATAAGCGTGTGACTGTTAAACGCACATGTTACCGTATGTGGGCCTTATATACATAAATAAATGTGCGACCTTGTGACCCGTGAAATCTGTGCACCCGCCATAAATATCGTGCGCTAGATATCTGCGTAGTACAGCAGTGTATGCACCTGTAATTGCAATTACATTGAAGCTAAACCTGTATACTCGTCACCTAGCCTACACGCGCCAGCTGAAGCCTTTTTATTGTATATATAACATATATACATATACACAAAAGTATACTCGATAACACATGTATTACATCGAGTGTAGACTACAGGTGGCCAAGCGTAATTAAATCTCTAGTGTTGCTTAGCTGCAAATTTCGGAGTTTAAGCCTACGTCGTCTGCGTGTGGCAGTCACTACAAGTATGTAAATGACCATAAATTATGCATATATAAATACACATTATATATATATACACATATACTATGCCTCTACATATATACTGTATGCCTGTTTGCACACATAGGCTGTAATGTTTCAGACATATTGCGCGGTAGTCTTTGTATACCGAGTCTTATACTAAGTTTCATACGGAGCGTGTCGTATGCATAGGATACTGCACGGAGCACTGCGGATGATCGCGAGTTGTTTCAACATTAGAAAGGTGGAGCACGAATGGACGACCAGCCTAGAGGTTACACCTGCAGCCATGCGTGCATAGTACTTACACTCCGATGCATGCATGTGTGTATATGTATATAGCCTATACGTTTAACTTGATACTCTAGCGGGTAAATGTGAATAGACGCTTATTGCAGCAACCCGCGGTTGATGCAAATACATCAGCGAATGTTGTATACCTGCATAAACATACACAGCGAGTCCGTACATCCTCTGCACGCTTCTGTGAATTGCAAAGGTCAGTAGCGCAATCCGTATACGCAGAGTCCCAGTGTGGCTACCGTACCTGTTTACAGTAGCTTATTATTCCGAAGGGATCATAGCGGACAATGTCCGATCGTTGCTATACGAACGTGGAAATGACCATCAGTGAGATCTACCGGAAGTTCGTACTCTATTTCGGACTGTCTGCGCCGCTAACTCGCCGCTACTGGCACGCCATCTCTCAGACATCGCCGAATTCTCAATGCAGGTAAGAAACACGCATGCAGTTGCAATTTAGCATTTTATTTATTATCATATAATCATACTCCTCCCTTCTTCCTTTCTTCATTCCTGCATTCCTTCATTCTTTCATTCTTTCCTTCTCTCCCTCCTTTCTTCCCTCCTTCCTTCACTCCTTCCTTCCCTCCTTCCTTACATCTGTCTTACTTTCTTTCTTCCTTCCTTCTTTCCTTCCTTGATTCCCCCTTGCTTCCTGCTTCCTTGCTTCCTTGTTTCCTTCCTTCCTTCGCTCCTTCCCTCCCTCCCTCCTTCCTTCCTTCCTTCCCTCCTTCCTTACATCTTTCTTACTTTCTTACTTTCTTTCTTTATTCCTTCTTTCCTTTCTTGATTCCCCCTTGCTTCCTGCTTCCTTCCTTCCTTCCTTCCTTCCTTCATTCCTTCGTTCCTTCGCTCCTTCCTTCCTTCCTTTCTTTCTTCCTTCCTTCCTTCCTTCCTTCCTTTCTTCCTTCCTTCCTTTCTTCCTTCCTTTCTTCCTTCCTTTCTTCCTTTCTTTCTTTCTTTCTTCCTTCCTTCCTTCCTTTCTTCCTTCCTTCTTCCTTCCTTTCTTCCTTCCTTTCTTCCTTCCTTCCTTTCTTCCTTCTTTCCTTCTAATTTTGTCTGGTGTTAAATAGTATATTTTCTCCAAGGTTAGCCTCTAATCAGAGGCTACCCACTGATGGTGAGGCTTGAACCTGCAAGGTGCAGTTTTGCACACTACGTGCATACTTTACAGGGCGACGCTCAAGTTGACGCAAATAATCGGCCTCCGTGTGACACATGGGGCCTACAGGCCTAGTGTTGTGCTTTAGCAGTGTAGGAGCAGTAAATAATTTTTCTGTATGAAAATGGGCCTAGTAAGTTAAGTGTTCATAATTAACCCAGTGGGTCATAAGGGAGGCGCTCCTTCCATTTTCTTAGGGCTATGGAAGAATCCCAAAGCCCTTCATGGGCGCGAGCCAGTTACCAAGGCGTGCGCAAACAACTTGGCTATAAACTTGGTCGTTACACGCTCTTCGCCCAGCAGGGCTGTCTCGAGCCCGTAATCTTTGGATTATAGACCATGTAGGGTATAGCAGTGTAGCACAAAAGTACAGAAATAAAACCCAAAATATAAAGAATACGAGTTCTTACATGTCTGTATTCACAGCAGTTGACGCAATGCATAGCCCAGTTGCTCAGATGGAGCTGATCCGCTGTACAGAAGTAAATCTCCGAAATTTCTCATGCAACCAACATAGATCAATTAAGAGCGAGTGTATGGGTCGAGACTGGAGCAGTGCATTGCAGGCTGTGACGGGTTCTCAACTGGTCTGACTGGAAAATAAGGTCCAATACATGAACAGTTCTACCGACTGAGAAGCCTAATTTGGAGAAAAGGCAATCACGAACTGATCTGCAGTTAAGCAGGATTAGCAATCGGCAGATTGTATTGTATTGTAGTTGGTAACTTATATAGCGCCTTTTACAGAACAAACTACTCAGAGGCAATTCCAACATGTGAACCCTTGGGAAATAAGAACGTCTTTAAACAACGGTCTGACTCAGCTCTGTCACCAACTGTGACCCTTGCAAGAAACGAAGGCGGAACTCGAATTCCATAGAGATGGGCCAACAACAGCAAAAGCCCTTTGGTGTGCGAGGAGGACGTAACAAATTAAAGATTGATTTTAAATGCTATGATTAATAGATTGATTTTAAATGCCACGGTTTCACTGAGTTCTGAGCTTATACTGTATATGTTTTGGTCTAAACTAATTAAAGTGGAGACCGCTTAGTCCCAGTAACTCTGGTTTATACTAACAAAGCCGCTAGCTAACGAGCAATTTATGGTCGAGATAATATTAGACTTTAATATATAATTACGTACAGTATGTCTCTATATGTGTAGGCCTATGTATGTGTGGGCCTATATGTATAATTGTATGTGTACATATCTGTTTAGATTTGTTTATATATGTGTGTGTGTATATATAATTATATCAGTGTATACATGTTTGCGTCTTCGGATGTTGATCTGGAGCCGAACCCCTTTTGCCTATCGATTTGGTTTTGAGTTTTGACCGAGCGCCTTGAATAAGCTAGCCCCCGTGACGTGGCTTAAGTTGGGCGCTAAAGAAATCTCGAGATTACAATTACGATATTATATATACATCTGTTTGGCCAGCATATGTAGGCCCCTACTTGTCTATGCAGGTTAGACAGGGTATCGTCTGTGGACATCATCGAGTCCATCTTGTCTCATCTGGGCGACAGTTTTTCATATCATCCGTCGATAGTGGTCCGTCTCTGCTGTGATATCATTGTCTGTCGCTTTTCTGTCTGGGGCACTTTCTAATCTACACAGAGTAGAGAGCAGTAGAGGAGGATTCTCGAGTGTCAGCGTGTTCGTGTTCGTATACAGCGCCGCCTGGCGGTCGCCATCCGTCGCCTTTCGTTTGTCAGCCGCTCATCGCTTTCGTTTATTCTCAGCCGCTGACGTATCGGTCTACGTATAGAGCGACGATATGCGGTTATGTGCTGGTTGCAACCAAGCGTTCAATCAATCATCGCTATCCAATATAGTTAAACACATGCATATTCATATGCAAATAATACATATACATATATATACTATGCATATGTACAGACTTGCATACACATACATACGTATATATATACATTCATATGCATATTTAAATATACATATATATTCATAATACATATTCATATACATATATGTAAATACACAAAACATACATATACATATTAGCTTATAATTATGTATGCATATTATATAACTATAATCTAGCCTATATAATATTGTTAAGCTATATATATTATGTATAACTGTATTGTCACTAATTGTATTACAAGGTGTATGCACGTGCCTCCCATTAGGCCTCCCTATGTCGGAAGGTATATTATAAGATCATGTCCATACACATATATATATATACACTTTTCATAATTAACACGTGTGCAGTATATATATATAATATTATATATATATATATATATATATATATATATATATATATATATATATATATATATATATATATATATATATATATATATATATATATATATATATATATATATATATATATATATATATATATATATATATATATATATATATATATATATATATATATATATATATATATATATATATATATATATATATATATATATGCATGTCTGAGCATACACATGCACAGTGATAATAAAAGCCTGTGTTTTATAGATATATAAGCATTATGTGTATGGCCCATTTTCCCTTGTACATAACTGAAACACAGAATATTCAGTGTAAATGTAAACGTAAATGTACACGATTTTCTGCAGCGACCGTATGACCTCGACCCTGTTCGGGTGAGACCCTTCACCACCGCTGCCCGTTTGAATGGGCGCCACGCCATTTAAGGTTCCCGTGATACCCTGAGATTCGAATCTCTTAAATAAGCCACCTTCCGGTTGGGAACCGAGGATCCTCACGCACAGCGGCACAGACGCTCCTTGGCATACGCGTTTACCGATGTAGCCACCCAGGCCACCATGTCTGGAGACGTATATGTAGATGAACCAAAATCAGATAGGTCCATAGGCCTACAGGTATAATGCGCATATGTATGCATATGCATGCATAGTACCTGAGGTATTACACACACACACACACACACACATATATATATATATATATATATATATATATATATATATATATATATATATATATATATATATATATATATATATATATATATATATATATAATTATGTGATTGTGGAGAGGAGGAAAAGTCTAAGTTGAGATTATAGGAGATAAAAGAGAACCAAGTGTTGGTTTATTAACACCTTACGAAAGCCTTCAACCAATTCTCCTTATCTTAATCGCATGCTGCCTGTCTATTGTATTTATTTAGGCAATTTGTCTATAATTATACTGATAGGTTAAGAGGAATATAGACTTATAACGGTATAGCAGACAGGCAAATAATAAGCCTGTGTAGCTCTGTATGACACTGCGTGTAGCCTTAGAGGTCTATTACAAAAGGATATTTATGCGGTGTCTTGACAGTATAGGCCTACGTAGGACTGCCGGAGGTAATTCGTTGGAACACAAAATGCCGACTTTGAAATCATCCGGATTTGTAAAGGAGCTGATGGATTGCATCGATGTTAGAGGCGGAATAACCAGAGAAGGAGACTATCAAGGTGACAGAGAAGGCGACAGACATGGAGGCAGAGTAGAAAACAGGCATTGGGACAGAGAAGAGGACAGACGCGGGGGCGAAGGAAGAGGGAACGAGGGAGAAACTAGTGACAGTGGAAGCGGAACGGAAGGAACAGAAGATGGAGCCACAGGTGGAGGAAATGAAGAAGAGAAAGGCATTAGTTGGGTTAGTGGCGGAGAAGGCAGGAATGGAAGACCTGGAGAAAGAATAGGATGGAAAGAGGGTTACCATGCCGGCTACAGTGGACTACGTCAGCAGAAGATTTCGTTAGTCGACCTGTCGCAAATCGCTTCGGAATTGCTTAGCATTCGTCCTCTGCGTCTCAATATTTGCTCAACCTACTCTGTGTAAGTATGCAAGGATTTGGTTACGTTTACACTTGGCATACACGATTCAGATAACGCGGTCTAATAATGTAGACCTTAATTAACCGTACCTTCAATGCCTCCTGCACAGACTTAGATACTGATAGGGAATAGCTGTAGACTGCGACCACACGCGGGAAAAGGAAGAGGTTTGTATGAATATGTAGGTTGCTTAGGCCTATACCGGAATCTGTGGCCTCGTGTGCTATAAACCTCGAAGGTTGCTTCGTCATCTTATCATATTTCTATTGAAACTAGCATGACACGGGTCTCAAGCACCTTACAGGGCTTATTCCATCTGTATTGCCATTCATGTATAGGCCTATTATCAGAAGCGGATTCAGGATTCAGTAAGGGGCCACATGGTGAGCGCGGATAACGGAGGTCTGGGGAGGACCCACATAGTGAGTGCCAGTAACGGGGGTCTGGGCGGAGCCTGCTGTGGGGGTCCAGAGCACAGACTCTGGTCTGGGTAAGAGGCGAAGCCCGCTGAAGCTGAGAGATTTTTTCACAAAGTACTTCATTTCGGGCAATTTTCCTTGCATTATTTTTAGATTTTTACATTGTATTGTAGCCCATATTTAACACGATGTGCTGCACAACCTAATAAAAGCTGACAACGGTTAAAACTAAACTTTGACTAAACTACAATATACTTACAAATGGATATACACAGAGAGATTATATAATATGCAAGGGCAGATCTGTTGTAGTTTAGATGGTAGTAGGCCCACAGTCTCGGTAGACACTGTAACAGCTTCTAAGAAGAAACTAAGTAGGATAGGCATTGCTGGTCAGTTTTAATTTGTTCCTTGGAACAAAGATTACGTCTTCGGACCTACTTAAAACCCTTGTTATATTATGTTATAATTATTGTAATCTTTGACTTTACGTAGTCTTTGCCAACCGAAAGTTCAATGGCTACCAGCGGGAGGTGACGACGTTTTAAAGCAGTACTGGAGAGCATGACTTGAAACAAAGTCTAAGATATGATATCAGTCTGTATATTGTCAAAAACAATGGATTAGCCATGTTTTCTGATCAAAGGCCCAGATCGCAACCGGTTGCTTATCGACGGTGTGTTAATTATTTAACAGAATATTGAGTGATAGCGGATCGTCTGGTTACCACTTACCTGATAATAGCTTTTGTAGCAACCAGTACAAGATGTAAACAAGTGCTATATGTCTACAATTTCAACCTGAATTTCACAATTTCAAACTCTGAACTTGCATCTTGGAGTAATGTTTGCAAACTCAGAGTCAGTTGCAGATTTTGCTCGATAATTTTCGTTTGTTTAGACTTGTAATGTGATCTAGTATGCTTTCTTGGAGTTATTTCTATCTTTAGCCGTCGTTTCTGAGTGTTTTGGGTGGTGTTCGATCTTTCGTTATCGAAGTCACATGCACCACTAGTGGATTCATCCGTCCATAGGATTTCAGGTTACTAGCTGGACACAGGGCCTCTGAGAGGAATTTTGTGAGGTGGTTCAAGACTGTTTTTGGTCCCCCTCTTACGGGCCTTCCCCCAACAGCCCTCCTACTTTCTTCTCAACACTCATAATAACACAAAATCTACAGTGCAACATTTGTAAATTGTTATACTACAACGCAACATTTATTAGACAACAGTATGTGGTCTCCTGTCAGTGTGCCTACTCTTCATTCAGAAGTCCAAATGCAAGTATGAAGCCGCAATTAAAAGAAAAACCTGGGGACCCACACCCACTGTCACCCAGCCACAAATAAGAATATGTTGATGCTTTATGTTTGGCCTCTGCATGTCTGCAGGAGGTCACTAGTGGTGACTCTTCAAGTTTATCTGAGCACTGTTTGCTTATTGATTAGGTTTTTGTTCTTAATGACTTCGACATCATTTAGGCTTGCATAGGCAGCTCTTTCTTGGTACTTAAAGTAAGTATTGATACATACATACATACATACTTACACACAAATATATACATACATACATGCACAATATCCAGACAGTACGTAATTCTAGCTACTGTCAAATTAGACAAAACACCAAATGACAGTCTTTCGTGCTAGTCATATTCTGCCAGTTAAAAATACATATTTGCGGTGTGAAGCAGTAAGCCCCTACAGCAGAGATAGCCACATTGGATTTCGGTTGTCTGCACTGAACTACAGAAGTGCTGAAAGGATTTCCGCCTGTGTGCTCCATAAGCATGCTTCATTATGGCTTTCATTGATTCTGCATTTTATTTTGTTTTTTGGGCACAGCCATCCATACACTCTTTTGTTCTTAACTTCACAGGAAATTGTGTTGTTGGTTGAGTAGACAAACACATTAGGTTGTACTGAACCTCGTAAACCATATAATTTAATGCTCTAATCGATCGCTTGGTAATGCAATTACTGATCTGCCGTTTTGATAGCAATAAACCATGTTGTGTTCCTTGTTCATACTGTTTTGTTTCTACAGGTGCAAATGCTTTCTTCATTGTCATCTGCAGCTGCTTTGTTGACTTGCGGCATATTGGCATCTGTTGTCATGGCAACAGAGATGCAAAGCTGTTCTGTTATGCCCCTCTTGGCAGCATTATAACACTTAAATGAATTTCTGGTTTCAGGAATATTTTCAGGTTCTCTCGGAAACGCTGACCACTAACTTTATACTTCAGCAGACTGAACGAACAGACTGCTGTGCTCTATAATACGTAATATGAAACAATGGTACATATATCATGATACAATGATACATACATCGTGATACAATGATACATACATCATGATACATGTACTTTATGTACCAGTTGTACCTTTTCAAGGTATTTACTCAGGAGCAGTAGGTATGTATGTATGTCTGCACATATGTATGTGTGTATGTATGTATGTGTGTATGTATCTAGCTATTTATAGGGCCGTTCAAGAATTGTTAAGTGCATCTTGTGCTAAGGCAATCTACAATGCCACTGGTTTGGCAGACATAATCTGAGATGTCTTTATTTTGATTAATGCAACCATTGTAGCTTATCATCTGACATCAACAGAGTTTGACAACTTTGAGTAGTGTACAGTAGAGAAAAATTGTCTTGCCTGTTTGCCAAAGACTTTTGTAATTAGAAGCTGAAACGTTGCTGTCCAAGGGGGTATGGCAATCTATGACTGATTAGAATTTAGCTGTGGTAGTAATAATTGTAATTCATCTTTGAAGTACCTCGAGTGTTTCAGTTGAGTTTGTTGAGTTGTGGCCTGTCGCAGCGACACTTTTGTGCTTCGGCTCGACCTTCGGCTTAGGCCGTTGATTGTGGCGAGGTAGTGTTGTTGCTTATGCAACGTGCACTGAGATCTTGTGGACTCTGAAGATATGATTGGTCGTATAGGAGTACCAGTTTCCCTGGATGTTTAATAAAAATACCTTTAAGAACAATCATTCATATGATTAAAGGAGCATAGACAGCAGCAGCTAAATAAACGGTGCACCGAATTTTTGTTTATTTTCTGATGGATTTCTTGCCAGGAATTATTTGTGTGGTGCAGTGACTGATTGACTGAGTGCTTGCTTTGTAACGTGGAAGTTGGAGGTTTCAGCCCCCTGTGAGTGAGTAGCTGTCATCGGACTTTTACATGTCGTCGATGCATGTTGCTTGGCACTGCTGATGTGTGGCACTGCTATCAGATATTGGTGAGCCCTACATTTAAGACTAGGACAGTAAATACCTTGGAACCGAATTGTCAGCTGGAGAATGGTCTGGTCATCATTATTTTTACGTTTACATTTGATTCAGTGTGATTGATTATGGTGTGTTTATTGATAATTGGACCTGTGCAGCACAGTGGTCTATCGGTAACACATTTGGCCAATGATCATGCGGTTGCGGGTTCGACTCCATGTAACGACCCTGGGCGGGTTGTTTGTGCACACCGTGCCTCTGTCACCAAGCAGTATTATTTGGTACCGGCATAAGCTAGGAAGTGAACGGCAAGTCCTGCGATGCTCTGGCCCCGTGTCCAGGACCTTTGGATTTGCCGGCTCAAGGGCCTAGAAAAGGATATGAGCGCCTCCCCTACGTCTTGCTTGTTAAATATGGGACACACTTTTCTTTTACTACGTTTGTTTATGCTGTTGGAAATGCTGACGGACAGAACTGAGTAAAATGACTGAATGTTATCGCTGTTATGTGTTGCTATTTTGTTGTTGACAGTCTGGCTGTTTGTAACTAGGTGCCTTTGTAACACATGGTGCGTTTTGTTGGTTGTATTCAGTGCGATTTGATTTCCTGTTTGCATTGCATGTAAATCATCTGTGGGCTGGAGGTCCTAAGGTGCACAAATTCACTGCAGTTGTTTTGACAGGATGTTTTTTCGTGATGGCCAAAGGCGTGTATCTAGTGAGCATGGGCATTGTAAATATCTTCGTGAGACTTGTCCGTAGAGGGGTCGATAGTTGAGTCTACCGTCTGTCGTCAATGGTACTTGAACACATTCAAAGCATTTTCAATATGGTCTTACGCACTTAATATTTTATAATCTGCATTGTACCCTGTTATTCTGAAGTTACTTGACTTTTGAACTTTAATAAAATGAGGATCACTGTGAGTCGGTGGCAACGTATACTTGAGTTGCCTCTTTGGTCTGAGCATCAGAGTAACAGTTGAGTAGAAGCGTGGCTAGCCGGCATAGCTGGCTTTTTGTTTGAAACCATGACTTCGGCTTGGTACTGTTCGCAGTATGTTCACGTAAACGGTGTGCAGAAAAAAACGCGGCGCAGTTCACTGCCGCAGCCGCTGCCTTTTGGATTAATGCGTTCAGTCACAGGCATTGGGTCAGTCTGTGT
Source organism: Norana najaformis (assembly GCA_964023275.1). Classification (NCBI taxonomy): domain Eukaryota; kingdom Metazoa; phylum Annelida; class Clitellata; order Crassiclitellata; family Hormogastridae; genus Norana; species Norana najaformis. Next base: position 23,816,581 of record OZ029922.1, read on the forward strand.
TGTAGCAGTACTTGATGATGGTGTCACGGACTGTGGTAGCGTGGTGAAATCTCTAACTGCTGGTCTTAAACGGTAGGAGCTTTTGAGAAATTGTATCACTGCAGACTGAAGTATTTCTGTTAAAAGAAGCGCTTTGAACTGCTCCTAAGCACTTAGTATTGAACTGCAGGAGAATTTTTATTGTGTGAGGCAGTTTGATTGGGTGAAGATGTTTTTGTCGCACAGAAATGATTTTGGATAAGAGTTTAATGATTGCTGTTGTATAGGCAAATTTTAAAAAATTTCTCTTCAAATAGGTTGTTGAACAGTTTTAACTTTTTGGTTATGTATGACAGAAAAACAATTTTTACATACCAAAGAAAAAGTTTCAGAATTTAGAAGTCTGCTTTATGAGCTGTTTAACAAGTCACCAAATTAGTTTTCATGTCTGAATCAATATGTTTGATTTTAAAGGTCTTGGAGTGGCTTTGCAGAACTTTGATATTTGGCACTTTGATGAGTCTCTGACATAATATGGTACTGTTTTTGTACACGCACATACACACACACACAAACATACATGCATGCATGCACGGAAACACATGCATACACACTGCAATCATACAGACTATATGTATGGTGACTGGAGTGTAATGTGTTACAAAACAACTAGTCACTTCTGTAAGGTTTCCAACAAGTACAGTTTAATCTTTCTGTTAGAACTGGATCTTCAGGAGATGGCGGAAGTGATATTTTCAGCGAAACTGCAGAATCTAAACTCTACAAGAGTTGTTCTATTGTTTGTTCTGAAACTTTGATTTAGCCAGTACAATCTAGAATGTACAAGAGTTGAGTGTTATTCTGTGTTTTGTAGAACTTCACTTTTGCCAATAGAGTCAGCGGCCGGTTATCTCAACGATTTATCAGGTGCATACAACAATGATTGCATTAAAGAATTGGACGAATACAATCTGCAGAAAAGCCGAGCAAGGCAGAACATTCAGAGGCATCGGACCAACAACCGACGATCGTCCAGTTTTGACTTGGTTCCACCTAACCTGTCCGTCTGTAGCAAAGGTAAGCCAGGTATGTGCCTTTACTAAGAACTCGGATATCAGTCTCATATTTGCTCTTGTAATGTAATCGAAAATTTATAGTGTCACTTCAAGATAGACTTCTCAGAGGCGCTCCCAGCCCGACCACCCAGAAGCACTGGGAAATAAGAAGGTCTTCAAGAGCTTGCGGAAAAGAGGGGGAGAGAGACTAAGAAATTAGTCTTGAAGGGCAGGTTCGACGGTGTACTGTTGTTGTTGATTTGTGTAATTTGTTATTATTTTTAAATTGTTACTGCAGTGAGACCTCTTTATATGCCAAGGCTAAGAAAATGAAGTCGCGAACACTGCATAGCTATGTCTCAGGGCTAGATTAAGGGGCTACTCTTTTCTTCTTATTTCTTGTGTATCACTATAACAGTGGTGCTGTTGATCTAGATAAGAATAGACCCTTCCTTTATTATTTGACTGTAGAGTATACAGAGAAGAAAGTCCATCCCAGGCATCGTGCTGTCCGAATGTTGCCACACAGTGACGTCAGACTGAATCATATTCTTCCTGAGGATTTGAATTCTACCATTTTGACAGGGCATCAGATCATCAACCCAGCAAAGGATTCAGATGTTCGTGGAATTGGTAAGACTCGTTCAAATCCTAATGATAACATGATAACTCCAGTACTGGAAACTGTAGACAATATTACGATATTTGCATGACAAATTTACAATATGTTTGATTTGTTTATGATCTGTTTATGATTTATAATTTATGATGTGCTTTTGTTATTGATAAAGATGCATTCTGATGTAGTGATGAAGGGGGGGAGAGAGAGATAAAGAGAGATAAAGAGAGAGTTAGTTCAGTAAGTGTAGCACCTATTCAGAATATGTACTCAGAAGCACTCCCAACCTTGCCTTGGCAAAGAGAAGTTTCAGTGCTAGTTTCTCAAGCTGCCTGCATCAACTTTTCGTGAGAGGCGGTCAATGGGTACTGTATACAAATTCTCGTTGAAATGTAAAATTGTAGCAAAAGACTCATCTGGTGCTTTGGAAAAGAACAACCGAACTCCAAGCCTGGCCTCAACCAGCAGCCTCGAACAACAGTATCTGCAACAACAGTGCCAACAACTGCACCTCCAGCAACGTCAGCAACAGCAGCAATCTCGGCGTCACGTTCCTACAGATGCTGCAGAAGAGTCCAGCTCAGTCAGTTCCACGAAACTCCAAATGCCAGTCCTCTCAAAAAAATTCACGGGTCGCACCAGTTTGCCGAGCATGTCAAACAGTATGCCCAGCCTAAAAGTAAACCAGAAACAACCAGGTGAACATCTTAAAGAATGCTTTAATGTTTTGTGTTGTTAAATGAACGTTTGTGTATTAGTTCTGTATCCCTCAGACGGCAGAATTAATAAGATGTGATGATTTGTCTGTGATCAGTAAATGACTGAATGAATAGAAAAAATCATTACTGTTCTCCTCACTGTTTTTGTCAGGTATTTGGAGGTAATTATTGATCTCTCCCCCTTCTCTGTCTGGTCTTCTGGCAAACAGACTTGGTTTTGACTTGGTATCTTTGGACAACCCCACTGACTTGATGCAGCATTCATGAATAAGCTGGTGCCCTGTGCTTAGCTTTTAAGTAGTGCTTTAGAAATTTCGAGTTTATGATAATGATTACAGAATCGTATGCATTAGGGGTCGTCCATTAAGTACGCCTGCAAAGGGGGAAGAGGTCGTTCAAATGCAAACAAGGGTAGTGGGTTATGTGCATTGCCAATGTCCTCTTCTAACATTGGTACATATGTGACCGTGCCTGAGAAAACCCTCACAAAGTCTGAGATGTTAATTTGGGAGAAATGCACTCGGCAAGTAGGCATTAAAAGGGACAAAATTAGTTGTCTGCATATTTATATTCTTGTTGTGTTGGCTGTGAAACTGGAGTATGCAGAGTTTAACTGCTGAGTATTTGATTTCAATTTTATTATGATGCCTTGCAGCAAAAACTTAATTTAACATGTCCCTTTGGTGCCCTAATTTGAAGTCATGTGTATTGATTATTATGAAAATTATGAAAATCAAGTCATATCTCAGGACTGTGAATACACTCCCTTTTACTCATAAACTTCACAACCCCTAGGCACAGCAACTTAAGTCAGGTCATAGTTATGGTACACCTTAACTTGTCATTTCTCAAAATTAGCCGCAGAAAGACCTACATATTTAAAAATTGTAACTTTTTACTATTTGTGATAGAAGCATGTGGTTTTTACCAGTTATCCAGTAACCCAGTTGCAACTTTTTCTTAAGCAGTTTGAAGAAGACAATGTTTTAACAGAGGCAGTTTGCTCAATAAATGAAGTTTTGGTTTTTACTTTCAGTTGAGCCACATTACACGGATCCTATGGTCAACTGCTCTCTCAGTTTCCACCAGCGGGTTGCCGAACTAATCCTTCTTGAATCGGACACCATTCGTTGGGAGAAGTCGAAAAAGACCAAAAAGAAACCACGTGACAACAGCTAATTAGACTGTAATGAATTTGCCGTTAGTGCTAAAATCGGTTGAAAAGTTCAGAGTAAGTTCTCTGATCTCGTGCTCGATGGTTTCTTCAGTTCTCGTGATTTTAATCTAGGTTTGTTTCCAGAACGTAGAACCGGCCAAACAGGTGTTCCGCTTGTGAATTTTTCTGCGTAGACTTGGATCTGAATCATAAATGTACTGCTTAGCCATTCTCCTCCTTTGAGCTTTTGTTAACGAAGTTGCTCATTTATCATAGTCTAGAGCCAGTTGTTGTTTATAGGAAGTGAGAAGATATTTCTTTAAGAGTTACTATGCGTGCAGACAGTGTGGCCGACCATTGTAATGTAGGTTTGAACAAATTGTTCTGCTTAAACTGTCTGTCTGCTTTTCAGTTTACTTTGCTGGTTAACCTACTTTTCTATATCAGTAGTTTGCCAGAGAAATCGTTAGCCTATTGAAAATACTCCCAAATCCTGGCTAAATTATGACAAATAATCAGTCTGTTTTAATGCAATAAATTATTTTGTGGTTATGTTAAGAATACAGAACTGTGTCTGTGTTTCAGAAAGTTGGTACTCAATTGGCTCATTTGTTTACTTATGCCTCAGAGATTCTGTAAAGCCAAATTCATTTGTTGCATCTAGTTTTACAGTAGAGTACTTGTTACGTATAAGCACATCACTCTTGAGAGTGTGTAAGGCATAAGCACATCACTCAAGAGTGTGTAAGACATTCAGCTTTTGGGGCATCTTTTTAGTTCTACATCTGCCTACAAACTGGTTTTCTTGGCCAAGTGCTGAATTCTCAGTTTTACTGCTGGCAGGAATTGCGATGGCCTGTTCTTTTGCAGACGTTCAGTGTGAAGATTGTTCACACATGATTGCATTAGAATAAGTATTATCTATGTATATGTTTATATTTTAGTGAACTTGATCTGTCTTAGTTAGTGTTCACAAGCAGGACATCAGCTCTCTAAAATAACATTGTAAATTCAAGCTGTAATGGTTCACTGAATTCTTTAGAATGTAAGACAACCTTCTAAATCGTCACCGTCTTAGTGGTTGTTATTTAAACTTGGGGTAGATGTCACTGGAAAGACAGCAACCTATGGCCAGAACATAACTGAATGCTACACGTGAAAACGACCGATATTAAGTCAATAAAGTTTATTACAGAGAACGACAGCATTATTGCACAGCAAATACCAGAAACATGAAGAGTGAAAAATCTGAAAAGCTCAAATGCTACCATAGAAACAACCTTTTCCACAAGTTCAACAGATTCAGTAATAAAGCTGCTGCACAGACCAAGATTCGCAGGATCTTCCAGGGAGAAGTTCTTGGGCAGAAATACAGAAGTTGGCTAACTGTAGCAAGATGAATACGTTAACTTCTTGAAATAATCTGCAGCTCAAACAGCCACATTTCTTGACCTGCTTTATGTCAATGGTGGAAACTGTTGGCTAGCTACAGGCCTAATGTTAGCAAGAGATGTTGAAAAATTACAAGAGTCCTGGTGAATTCGAATGAATGGAACTTAGTTTTTGCAGTCCAATTTGCTTTAAACTCACTGAAGGTTTAGAAGACTTACAGACCAAAATTGGGCCGAGTTTCTTCCGTGAAACAGTGTTGATTTCATCAAGTATATCATTCATGTAACATTTGGACTAGGAAAATTTTTTAAAAAATCATTGAATAACAGCAAAACAAGAAATTTACGAAAGACTTAAAATATGCTATAATTCTATTAAATGCTTCAGGAAATAAAAAGAAAATCGTTCAGGATCTGTTCTAAAATGTGCAGGTCATGATTTCTAAACATGATAGTCCGAACATACACTTAAATCAAGGCCACAGATAACCAAGCCAAATGACTGGGCTCCATCATCAAACCACTCGTCACTCGGCAAATTCAGTCACAGTGCAGCGTAATACTAGATTTGTATAACGCCCTGTAAATTTATACACCAAGAGTAGCAGCATATTATTCACAAATGTTCCCCTGTTTGCCAACAATCAAACAACATATCAAGCCCAATGACAACTGTACCAAGTGGTTAGCTGTAATCTTGGAAATTAAATTCTTACTGACTAAACAGCAGGAAAAGAAATGTGAGGAAAACTGCAGCTGACACCTGTAACCTAATGTCTGTACGTATGTATGTGGTGCTAACTCTATGGATAAAGCAATCTTATTAGCAACAGCTGCACAACTTCTGACTGAATGCAACGTTGGCATGAAATGTAATTTGACAAGGAGTCTGCCATGCCAGTCAAGCCAGACTGTACACTAATCTCTGGTCCTATCAGCCATGTTCAAACGCAGTTACTATGACAAGCAGCAAGACATTACAGGAAAAAAGGGTTGAACTTAAAGACCAATGTAAAGCTAATTGCCTAGGTAGCTAGACTGGTAAAGCGTATGTCAAAGTGCCTCTGTGAGTGAGGATGCCAGTATGCAACCGGATCATGGCTTATTTCAGAGAATTGAATCTTGAGCTAGCACGGTCTGTGCACGGTGACCTTAAATGGCACGTTGCTCATCCAAATGAGCAGTGGTAGTCAAGGATCTCGTCCGATAAATTCATGGACAAATGAGCAGGGTCGAGGCCATACAATTGCTACAGAAAACTGTACATTTACATTTATTCATTTCAATACCTTCTGTTCACTGAAACTTTGAAATAATGGAACTAGATCTTTAACTGCTCAAATTGAAATACAAGCAGGAACAGTTTTAGTTTTAGTATCTCACATCTGTAAGATAGCCATGTTTTCTTAGCACCTTTGAGAGGTGCTCAACAGGTACTATAAATAAATGGTCAGAAACATACATAGATACCATGTTTTAACAACCAAATCAGAGAATTTTTTAACAGAAATTTTACCAATACATATGTAATCTAATCCAAGCTTGCCTAATTTCCTTTTCACTGCATTTTCCGTGAATTTCATTTGCTTACTGTTGACGTATTTAAAAGCAATCAAGCAACGAGCAGCAAAGCCTATTCCAAGATCTCAACAGATTTTAACTACTATCATGTGTGACATAAAATCGCATAAGCAGGTTAAAAATTACTACTTGGAAAAAAATAAGATATCAAAGTAGTAAGAACACACTGGTATTACCATATGAACACAATGTGGTATCAAACATACAGACCAAAACGACAGACCGGCAAAGTTAAACGGAACAGTGCAGGACTGATAACGCTAAGCAACTATTTCCCCATACCAATTATTTTGCTACACTTCTATGATCCTGTGTAATAAAATCAGTCAGTCTTACTTACCGGTATATCAGAACTATAAGAAAATAAAGACCAAATCAAAATATCCAAGTTGACATCAGCAGCACAAAATACAGTCGGCAAATAACAGTTTTAGTTCATCCAAGCAGTCAGTTCATTTGGTTCAACCTATCTGAAGCTCCACAGTACAAAACAGAAACTGGATGTGACACATTTCCCCCATTTTTCCCTGATTATATTACAACAGACCAAATACTGAGTCACATTTTCTAGTTTTACCCAGAGTTACCCGTGTCCATCAATACTAGGGTAGAGCATTTGTTTCTAGAGAACGCCATGCGGCAAAGCAACTTGTGGTTTGTGAATCTACCTTTAATTTACACCCTGTCAGTGGATTCCCATCAGTGTAGTGAGTTATGTAGCGCCAGAACATGTCCACCAATGCCAAGTATAAATACTATGAAGCACTGGAATGTAGCTGGATATCATCTGTTGCTGTTTTTAAGATATTTCGTAATGCAAGGACTCAAAAACGAAATGCAACAGCTGCAAAAAACCCCAAGCATGGGTCATGACGGTTAAGGGTATTGCAAGAACATGTACATCTTGCACTATCATCTGCATTACACAGTTTCCCTCCCAAACTACCACAGCCTATGCTTCAGAACAGTTATGTTGCATGTTTTGCATGAACTAATTAAAACTATGAATTACCACAGCAGTTAAAGTTCATTGTCTTACCTATAAATGGCATCAGCAGAACAGATTTCAACTTTCATCATATGAGATACAACAATATGAAAAGGTTGCAAAAGACGTATAATAATAATAATATTAGTAGTAGTAGTAGTAGTAGTAGCAAAGTAATAATAATACTAATAAACAAAATAATAATAATATTAATAAGCAAACTAATAACGATGTTAATAATACATGTATGTGAAACATGGTACCATAAATGAACACAGCAGGTATCAAACACAAAATCCAGCACCAATCTATGAATAAAAAATCTAAAAGTCTTTGCAGTGTGTGCAACATTCACATGTCATGTACGAAATGAAAGAAAACAGCTAAGTACGTAATTCTACTTGTTGCTTCCAGTCGACAACCAAACCCAAAAAAGAAAAAACGACAACCATAAAACTGTACAGATAATAACAAAACCTGTTTACAGCGTCTTTAAGTAAATAAATGGATTCCTTTATGAACACATCAGAAATGTCTCCAAGAAACACAAGGGACCAATACTTGTGGAACAAATCAAGCATCCAAGTGACAACATCAGTAGATATCCACTGATCCAACAGCTAGATAAACATTGTCAGCAGCAGTTAATTTTAAACAAGCCTGTTAAACACCTGGAATAATGCTGGTTCGCCACAGGCTGAAGTAAACCGTGTGCAGCCGAGGCAAAACAAGTTAAACAGCTTTAAACTATTTACATGTATGCATGATCCCTGCTGCACATTTTATAACAGTCTTTCTCTAAAGAACAAAACGGGTTTTTAACTTGTTATTGTTGAAAGTCTGTTGAGTTATAAATGTGCTGAACCAAGAATTTTACAAAATAACAAATGAAATCTTTAATCACTACAGTTCAGTTGAACACCTTAATCAGTTACTCAGAGTCATTAAAATAACAAATAACCAAAGCCAGCACTAACCTTGGGAAAGATCTCATAAATTGGCATTCCTGTTATCTGGACAACTCCCACAATAAAGATGTGAAAGTATTACCAAACTATTACTACTGCTACTAGTATTGTAAAAAGTGCAACTTAATTTTATGCAATTTTTTTGTAATAACCAACTCAAAATGACGACACAAAACATATGCTCTCAGATCAGCAGTTTAAAGGTATAACAATAAATGCAGAAAGTCCCAAAGGATGAACACATTCAGAAACACTTTAAACAATTATAAAGACAAGAAAATGAACACAAATTTATGTCAACAAGTGACCAACTTCCTGGAAGCCCTATTGCACACTCCGCATCAAAGAAGATGCCACCAATGTCAGTCTACAGATCCGTATTTGGCACTGTTTTTAACATGATTAATTCACATGATCGATTTTAACTTCAGCCATTTTACAACTGAGGATTAAAGATGTTTAGCACTATATAAATATTAAAACTAGTCTAATTTTCACATTCACATTCAACACATTTAAGATGTAGCAACAGTCAAAGGAACACATGTGAAGCAAAATATATATTATGAAATTTTACATATTCTGTACGATGCAGGATGCAAGCTGATGCTCTCCATTAATCCCCCACTCTGAAGATTCTTCAAACTATATATAAACGTTGTTAGCAAAGAAATGCACCTCCACAAATTCACATCATGAACGACTGAACATGAACACTAAAATCCAAGTTTAAACGCTTTCACCAGTAGGCTACAGAAATTCAAATAAACCAAAAGTTAAAATGTTTCCAAAACAGTTCTAGTTCTATTTCAGAACGATACTATGCCACAAATATCTTGTATCTATGATAACAACAGTCAATAGATGCACGCAACATGCGAACACTCAGAATGGTAAAAAGAAAATCCTATTTCCTAAACAAGTCTTTCTTAACAAGTAAGTCTACTTTATCAAATTTCTGACCACCACTTCAAAAACGTTTACAAAAACTGAATAGCAACTAAAACTCCCCATTTACAACAAAACCCAGCTTTAAAGGTCAGCTTCAGTCCTTACCAAAATCATTTTAGAATTCCATTTGCAAGGAGATAAGAACTAATTTTAGTCAAGAGGTAGAGACATAACAAAAATTTAGCTGCCACACACAGTATGATTTCTCCAAAAACTTCCTAAAATCAGTTGTACTGAACACATTTCAGTATTCATAATGGTCTTAGCAGAAGACAACAGCTTACAAATACCACTTTACAAAACCATCCATAATATGAAAACTGTGGAAGACGAGCACATTTGGTCGTATATCGAAATTTCTCTCTCTAAATACTGTTTGCAGTTAGGCAGTAACTGTAACATTAAGCAGCGAAGACTTCGCATAACTTATGTTAAATTGTTTCACAAAATTCATCATTTATCAATATTCTGAACCACAAAAAAGACAGAAAATTCTGATCCAGGCTGAAGCATCGCAGCAGAGCTTCCATAATTTCAACATAACCTTACGATTATGAGAAAGGGAGAGTCGTTGCTTTACATGCTGTGTAGAGCTGCACAAAGGAACGACTAAGTGAAAAGTGCTCAGCCAAAGTTTCAGAAACTCATTTGTGATATTCAAACAAATTCAGAATATGTCTTTCTTTGAGCCTTCAGCCGCATAAAGATTGACGCGACGTCAGATCATCATAAAAATTAAACTAATTTCTTTTAATATCGCTAGAACTCTCTGCAAATGCATTTAAAAATTATTCAGTGCATGGTCAGATGAAATTACCAGCACATGCAGCAACAGCGGCTCGATCAGAACTCCGAATAATTTATCTTGAACAATCCCTTAAGGAAAATTATAGGTATAGCCCACACTCCAGTATTCTAGTGTTCTTGGCATTTGATAAAAATACAAATAAATACTAAATCCCATAACCATCACAACAGCAGAATTCCTGGACTAATCATCAGCAGTGACAATGATGACACTAAAATAAAAAATTAAAATAATAATATACAAGAAACACCTCTTACCAAGAAATAGAAATTCATGTGTAGTTGTGATCAGTTCTGAAACAGTCTCAAGCCAACTGATGTGTCTTGGGTTTTAACATAACAAAACCAAAATTGCTCAGCCGCCAAAGTGCCATCATCCACAAACAAAACCAGGCAGTCCACGTGCCCTATCTAACTAACACCCAAACCAAGAAGTCTTACATGGTACTCATATCAAGCAGTTGTTACAAATGAAGAGGCATTCATCCAAGCTTTAACGTAAAACACACACACATCCGACTCCCTTTCACGTTTTGTGCATCATGTGACTATGCTGTACGCATACAGTGTATGAATACAAGATATCTTTTAATGCATCTCTCCTTCAGTCATGCATGTGTGTGTACATGTTAATGCTTAGAAAAAATGTGCCCAGCAACAGTAATAAATCCTATGCAAGAACAGATTACTCGTAGAACTGTGTACATACATAGATACAGAAACGAAAGTCTTCAACGCCTGATCAACCTGAGAGATATCCTGCCAAATGACGATCTCACTCATCATCATCCATGACTTCGTCTTTCACCTTCACCAACAAACAATCCTCAGGTTCCGTTTTAATCTGAATCATCCCGGCATCTGCATCTTTCACTTTCTTGCTGTTGTTGTTGTTGTTGTTGCTCTTGTTGTTGTTATTTTTATTGTTGTTATTGTTGTTATTGCATGCGGTTTTGTTTCGAGGTGATGACTTTTTGCACGACCGCTTTCTTAGGCGTATTCGCAGGCCAGAGCGCTTCTTTGAACCTGCTGCTGACGTTTTCTTTTTCAGCTTCTCTGATTCCCGTTGCATACTCGACAGAGAGCCAAGTCCAGCCAGATTCAGCAGCGCATCAGCACCCTCGCGGATCTTCTTCTCCTCATCCTCAAGTTCTGGAAATTTCCTTCTGAGCCGCGATGACATGGAGCGCGTCATGATGCTGTTCTTTGGAGGGACGACTTTCGTTTCTTGACGCTCATTCTCTTTTGCGCGATTGCTCTCATCCGAGAACTGACACTTGGTGTCTGCTCCTCCGTTCTTTGAAATAACGTTGTCGCTGTCAGCACCTCCATCGTTATTGTCGTCGTCTTCGTCATCCTCGTCGAAATGATCATCGAAGTCATCATCAAAGTCGTTGTCCACATCCGATATGAAGTTGTAATCTTCATCAACTGACGAACTTGAGGGACTGAGCAGAAGAGCTTCTTGGATCTGGTCATCCGTGAGACTGTACGTGTGGTCAGTGGATGGATTGGTTGTGCAGACAACGGGAGAACGACATCTACTCGCCCTACAGAAACAGACCATCATCTACGTCAATCATCTTCTTCATAACCCTCAACACCATTATCACCACCACCACCAATAGAGATCCTTATGGATCTTAACTGCACGGCTCTGTTCAATGGACTGTGATAATGAAATGAGATTCTGCTTAGAACCAACCATCGACTGATGCCTTGTGCACTACGAGAACAACACTGTAGAAGTTTCAAGATTAGATTAATTTAGATCAGACCAATATCAATAGCTCTCAGAATGATCCTGGCAACAGAAGATCTCACAGCTTGAAGAGGAAATACAACTACAACTATTGCAGCAACATTGAACGGAACTTAAGGGGCACTATATTAAGGTCTTGATACATACATACATACATACATACATACATACATAGATATATACATAATATACATACATCCATACATACACACACATATATGCATATCTAACTGGCTCAGTTTTCTATTAAACCGTCATATTAGTAAAAACATCTAACCTTAATTTCCGTCGCAGCATTCGCTTTTCCCTTTCCAAACCAAATTCTGGTGGAGAGGGAGACCGGGAGTGACCATCCCATCCATTTCTACAGTGCAGTGGACGCCGGCTGACCACTGACCGCTTCAGTTGGACCAGAGCATTGGCAACATCAATGTCACTGGAATCTGAAAGGCAGAAGAATCAAATGACAGAAGCAAAACAAGGTCAACTAATCCAATCTAACATCCTTCCAATGTAATCAGAAAATTTCAATAACATCAGTCAACGTACTATACCAAGTAAAACCAACACGCAATGGAAAATTCTGATTTTCGACTCTGATCTCACTTGAAGCAACCATCGACTGGTGCATTGGGAATTACGATAACGGCACTATAGAAGTCATGGGATTAGGTTAGAAAAACTGGGGTCAGAGAGGTCAGATCTGAAATATGGGGTCATCCTGGTGGAAATTTCATTTAATCTGGAAACTTCTATAGCACCATTAGCTTAATGCACAAGGCATCAATCGACGGTCACTTCTAAATGGGATCCAACCAAGTAATCTGTAGGGATGAACATCCGATGTTAGTTTGATGCACAAGCTACAACTTCCTCACAACCTGCACACTTTGATAGCTGCTACTAAGTGTAGTAAATGGTGCTGGTCATAACAATCAGTTGTTGGAATGCCTTCTAGCATACAGCTGGCTTCACGCAACTGTTTTGCCACATGCACAGATAGAAATGTATTACCACACATTCCAGGGTAGGCAATTCTGCTTACCTGCAACCTTAGTCTGTGCAAGTCTCTGACTGAGAAATGGAAACAGATCTGAACAAAAAAAATCATTCCTCAAATTATTTACTTGATTTAATAAGCAGTTTATCTGAATTGCTACAGTAGTTGTGGTACTAATGGCTTGCTTTCCTATATATCTGAGGTGTTCCTTGTACTACGGTTTACGCACCAAATACAATCATATACCCAAAACATTCTTCTTTCCAAAGTGAGACTGTACAGGTCTCTGGATGTAATGAAAGTAGGTATGGTACATGACTACAAGGTAAGGTAATCTCTCATCTTTCACAAATGCCTCAGTCCACAACAGCCCTCAAATGCTCGAGTTGAATGCTCTTCCAACTGAATGGCAAACACAACAACAGCAACGGACAACCTTTCTTTGCAAGCTACATATCTGATGACACACTAAAACTTTAGTCCTGAGGGTACAAGTGAAAGGCTGTAGTGTTAGCAAACAACCAGCAATCCATTTACAGGATTTTGTGCAAAAACCTAATTAATTTAATATATCTAAAGATAAAGGACTATTAATCCATTATAAGTTGTCTAGGATACACCCAAAAAGGATAATTTACAAAACCAAGTCATGAATCTACAAAGCTGATTGATAATTAAAATGACAGGCTGTTTTACATCTTTTTCTTCAACCTGGGTTTACAACTCAAGAGTTCTATATCTCAACTTTTACACATTTCTGAATATATACAAAGAACAAGTTGAGATTCTAAGCTAGAGTCTAACCTGCAATGCCAATTCACAAGTAAACACAAGGAAAACAAGTGAACTACAGGTTTTCAAAGTTATTATGCCAACTTAAAAGTATTATTATTATTTTTGCATTTATTACGTATGTAAGGTTAGTAAATCTGAGCTGAGGTGTGAAGCAATTGTGAGTTAAGGACTCGCTTAAGGTCCCTACACAGTAGGGGAGGCTCAAACCCATGCTCTCTGCATTACAGGTGCTCTAACCACTCAGCTACTATGCCCCAAGTAAACAACCAACAGAAAAGCAAGTGATCCATGTTCAAAACAAAACTCACGTGGTGAAGGTTCATTGAAGGAGTTTCTCAGACTGAAATACAAAACATACAGAAAACACATTTACTCCACAGCTGATGGGGGAAAAAAAGGAAATGCCACCCACCTCATCTCTGCAACAAAGCAGAACATTACTACTTGAAATAACTCACTACAAAAATATTTTACACAGTTCTAATCAGAAACAAGTCTGCAGATAACAATTTAGTTACAGTCAGAAACAATTGTCTATAACAATACAGAGTTATAACCCAAAACACTACTTATGAAATAACATCTTAGCCTCACTGTTCAATAAGAACAGAAAAATGGCATTAGTCACTGCCCAAACAATGCTTCACTGCCAAACCAAACTACATTCACTTAACTTCAGTTTCTAATTAGCTGACTCTGCAAAAAAGTGCTTAGATGGTGATTTCATTTGCTTTTGCAATTCAATTTATTCAAATTCAGTGCCATTTCAAAAACATAACATTTCATCAAGGATTTTATAATGAGACAGAAAACTTCAGCACCAAGAAATTTTCATGCTGTATCATTCAATACTTATATTGATGGAATTTTTGCCTTTTTAAACAAGTTTTGTTACAAAAGGCTATGCAAAAAACGTGCTTTCATCTTTTGTGGTAAAGTTCTAAATTTAATAACTGAAAATGATTAAACAGGGGAGTAAATTTGCTCCTCACTTCAATCCACTCTGCTAATTCTCTGTTCTCGTTCAGGTCCAGACTGAAAGATCATCTGGAAAGATCACTTATCCACCCTAGCCCACCTTTGTTCTCCTAGATCTCAAAATATTTTACCTAGTCTGTGCAGCAGATTAGTCACAGACTCAAATTCACTGTACTGACACCTAACGCGCTATGACTACAATGCCATAGAAGTCTTTAGGTTAGATTAGATTAGATCAAAATGGCTAACAGCATAAAGTCGCTATAGGAGTAAGACTTAATAGACTTTCACCTCCAAATCCTACCTTCTCTCAGTCTTAGTCTCGATCTTCTTAACAAACCACCTGTTTCAGAGGACTCATCCTGCACTGGCAACCTTCCATTTGACTCAAGAGTAATAATTCTTATTTACATTTAACAAACTTCTTTCCAGCATTCTTTTGACTAATCAATTAGTATCCTCGTTTACTGCTTTTGCAAAATCTGCCAGTATGATTTACAAGATTTTGCATAATCAATTCAATATTGTCCATGTATATTTTGGAAATTTATGTACATATGCATGTAGGTATGTACTGGGTATGTATGAACGTATGCATGATGTATCCACCTAACTACCTACCCACCCACCCACCCACCCACCCACTCAACCAATACTCAGCTATCCATACATAAACACACACATACAAATGTAAAGTGATGTAACAAGGAATCCAACTATCATGCTGCATTCCATACACTAACAACAAAATGAATCTAACCAAAGAATACAGCATTCTGACAGACATCATAAACCTTAGGTGTGACGCACCATCGACAATTCATCCAGACAATACATTCGCTCTAACAAATACCTGAACTAATGTGGCTAGCACAATGGTCAGCCATCACATGTCAGAATTTATATTCTATTGGCCACCTTGCAAATGAGGTACCTGTGAACTCAAGGTCCTCAATATCTACCACCTGCTCAAACACCTGTTGAAGCAGCTACATACTATGCCCTCTGTACTGGTTGGTATCTGTTTGCACTGCATATGCTCCTCCGAGCAGCTTGTAGGAAAGGTGGTGTCCAGGATGTTTGGGATCTAAAAGTGGGTCAGTCCAAACCCTGGCCAGGGGAAGGCCATAAATTACAACAGCTGCCCACTTAAACAACTGTGTAGAACAAATTTCTGGACAAACTTATTACAGTTTCTAGTCTAATAACTTCTACAGCAAACTGATTAATCGTAATGCATAAGGCATCAATCAACGGTTTCTTCAACTGAAAATGCAGTAAAACTTGGAACTGTTTCTCCATTAAACAAAAGACTGAGGAATTCAAAAATTTTGTTCAACTCAACTCATATAAAATAATACATGTTATTTACTAATTACATTATATTCCACTGCATGAAAAGATACGTTACTTTTACAGTACAGCATAGGAGTTTGTTATTTCTATACAACTAATCTAGTCATCTCACCTGCATTTTACCCTGATGAGTACCAAGACAATACTTGCAAATTAAAGTATTTTATTTACATTCCCTTAGTAGGCTGAATTCCTATGAATAGGACATTCGGATCCGAACAACTGAACTAAATAAAGGTTCATAAATATTACATTTCTGATTTAATGCAATTCGTCCAATCATAAAAACCTGCTCATGGATTTTCTTCGCTACCACACAGATAATGGTGGTGAAGTCAAAGCCAATAATGGTACCGCAATGTATGGTGCCATTATCATAAAAAGATGAAGCATGTAGTTCTTATTTACTCATTGAATTATTGCTAACATTAATAGGAGCATTATGTTCACCAATCATAATTCAATAAATATGGTGAGTACACTGCTGACTTACAATAAACTTGAAACAAATTGCAGATCCAATGTGTAAATTACTACATTTTAGTAATTTCAGATCCCATGTCTGCTGTGATAGTAAATTAAACCAGTGACAGGATTCGGCCAGTGAAACATCTGTGTAGCCCTGCATACGGAGGCCACTGAAGTTCTTCATAAGCTTGGGTCTGAACAGTTTCTACGACCTTTGTCTCCATATCGCATAGAAACAGATAAGGTAAACTGATAGAGTGCATATTGTTTTTCTGTTTTGCTGTAACGTTATCTCAGCTAATTACAGTGGGTCTTGTAAAAATGCCAGCTCCTTCAGAGTTGGTAATTATTTGAGCAGCCATGGAGGTTTCTTTCTCAGTCAAAGTAGGATAATTGGATCACCTATAAAGTTACATACCGTACAGCCAAAGCAGTCAGAGAAGCGAGGAATGACCTATAGAATTCCTTAAATACTACATCAACTGATGAATGGAAAATCAAAACAATTATGGGTTACAAAACAGCTGCCCACACGTGCAGCCGAGGACAAAGCCCATACCAGCTTACCCATGCATAATCATTTAATCTGCCACCCAAATGACACCTGCCTCAGGAAGGATAAATATGACCTAAGGCACATCAATAAAACAAATTGGTATTTATCACTCAAAGCCATGGCTAATACGAGGTGTCATCAAATCATCTTCCTTATTAGCTGTACAGACTACACAATTTTTGTCTGTCAATCTTAAACCAACTGCAACAGTCAGTCATGGCGGTTCGCAACTGGCAGACCCTACACATATTACGAAAGTACAATTTTCCTAGCATAAATAGAAAAGCCAGGTAAATTAGTTTCTATAAAAAAAGCCTGAAAAGAATCAAACTAAATTTGTAGCTAAATTTCCAATAAGCTCAAGAACTGAACCCTTACCAGCCTTTTCACACCACAGACATGTCAAAGTCTCAACTAATGTGCCAGTTTAAGCTAAAAAATAACATTGTTTTTAGCCGTGTGAACTGTAATTAAAAAACAAGGAGCCATTCAAAAAATAAAAAGCCTATGTTTTACAGAATGCCTGTGATGCTAGCAGTGTTCACCAGCGAAATCTTTAACAAACATTTTGATGGGTATGGGTAAAACTGAATATTTTGCAAAGTCTTCAATGCTATTATAGATAATCAATTTACAGAATAGCAAGACGCACACACAGAAATCGATTTCTGCCTTAGCAAGGATCAAACATGGTGTCAGCCGGCAGCCATCTGGCGATAAAGCCGCCACAGTTGTTGCCATGACAACAGCAGAAACCAACGGCTATGACAAAGAACTTGAACAATGGTCATATGGAAATCGGCCAACAGTCGACAATGATGCGCTGAGCTAATGTTTAACTGTACGCCGCGGAAGAACACACGGAAGCAGGCAGATGGAGAGGAAACGGTGCGTAGGCAGCTTCAAAATCTAGAGGAAATTAAAGCTCCGCAATTATGCCATTTGCCAGGTACAGCAGAAGTGCAAACACCAGAAAAAATACGATATGGGTTGTTGTTGTTGTTGTGTGTACCATGAATGCATCATCTCAACTGTGATAAGGGTTGTTGTTGTTGCCTGTGCTACGAATGCATCATCTCAACTGTGATAAGGGTTGTTGTTGTTGCCTGTGCTACGAATGCATCATCTCAACTGTGATAAGGGTTGTTGTTGTTGTTGCCTGTGCTACGAATGCATCATCTCAACTGTGATAAGGGTTGTTGTTACCTGTGTATGAATGCATCATCTCAACTATGATAAGGGTTGTTGCTGTTGCCTGTGCTACGAATGCATCACCTCAACCGTGATAAGGGTTGTTGTTGTTGCCTGTGCTACGAATGCATCATCTCAACTGTGATAAGGGTTGTTGTTGTTGCCTGTGCTACGAATGCATCATCTCAACTGTGATAAGGGTTGTTGTTGTTGCCTGTGCTACGAATGCATCATCTCAACTGTGATAAGGGTTGTTGTTGTTGTTGCCTGTGCTACGAATGCATCATTTAAACTGTGATAAGGGTTGTTGTTGCCTGTGTATGAATGCATCATCTCAACTATGATAAGGGTTGTTGTTGTTGCCTGTGCTACGAATGCATCATTTAAACTGTGATAAGGGTTGTTGTTGTTGCCTGTGCTACGGATGCATTGCCTAAACTCCTGTGCCGTTGCCAATTCGTTTCATCACATGGCTAACACCACAATGCGTATTATGTATCAGCAAAATTACTACTGGAATAAAATAAAAAGCGATTCATTGTCAGCAAGACTGGTGTGACAATTCAGTGGTTAGATTGCTGGATTGTCAGCCAATAGGTTAAAGGTTCAAATCCAAGACAGGGCAAAAAGATGTTTCGAGATTCCTGCTCCACTTGCAACTCCCAGCGAACTCAGCTATAAAATGAGTACATTGACTGTACACTGTCGGCGGGTAGATGAGGTGGCGAGGGAGAGTACTGGTCACCAGTCTTCACTTGTCAAGGTTACCCACAGCTGTCTATCAGGGTTAGTTTAAGGGATTGGATGCTCTTCCTTATTGTCAGAAAACGAGGCAGTTTATCATCATGTCTGCTTCACTGCCATGTATCATTCAAAAGGTATTACAGCGATAAAACAAATACTGATGGTATTCATTTTTGGAAAAGGACGTAGTTTACATTGATTACAGAATTACAGAACAGAGCACAATATACACACAAATGTGTATGTTAAAATCGATTCCTTAAAAAATCTCCACTACAAAACCACATACAGACACACACAAGCACACGCCTGCACACACACACACACACACATACAGACAAGCAAGCACACAAGGCAGGAGTATAGCATCAGTTCTTCACCTTCAACCTATTCCTATCAAATGTCAGACACCTGACGAATGACTTCTGCAAAAGACCAAACCTTCAATTTGCTTACTGTCACGCATTTAATCATTCCAGAATACCTTAAGTCACTTTTTATATTTAACTATCATCCATTAAACTTAATTACCAACAGGCACATATTTAAAACTATTGTGGCATGCTTGAATTCATGATGAAGTTGTGTTGTAAGATCTCATACATCAGCTAGTGCTACGCTACAAGTCATTAAATCTGAAAAAAGGTAATTTAAGAGTTTTGGCTAAACAAAATGTCTCAAATGAATTTTATTTATATACTTTGATCACACATAATCTGATAATTGACACAGAAGACTACTTGAACACAGAATTATTAGCAACTGTGTTCCATCATCTATATGTAAGTCAAAAAATTGTATAATCCGTCAGACCCAACATTAAACAATTTTTACAATGTGACGGCTTTATGGCAGACAAGATGTGGAGTTGTCCAGATGGCCTAGATTAACGGCCAAGGAGGCATTCCCTAAAAGATTTCCAATATCATCTGGCATTCTTTGTGGATGTAATTTATTTCCACAACGCTGGAGTACAGATGGCTTTGCTCAGCATCGACTAGCGCTGGAAAGGATGCAAAGCGCTTGGCATAGAACTGGAAAGGATGCAAGGTGCCTCATATAAGTCCCTGCTTCTCATAACAAACTACAATCAACTTGAGGCACCCTTCTGTTTCTCTTACCTCATATCACAAACAGTCTTTTCCAGCTACTTGCGCTTTTGAGTTGAATTCATAAATTAGCGCAATATAAGCATATCTGATTAATAATAGTAATAATAATAAGAAGAATATGTACTGCTCCACTGCACATAGCTCCAGATGATTTGCAATTTAAGCTGCATTGCTGTTCAAAATGTCAGACAGCCACGTATGCTGCAACCATGAAGGCTCTCGAATAGCGTCATAAAAAGTCCAGATGTATACTAAATGTATCTAAATGCAGAAAAACCTGCGTAAAGTGTACATTTAGGTTTTAATTTTGAAAATACACATGCATTCATGCACACACACATACACACACATGTCAGACTTATGTTTTTTATTTTGGTAAATCATAAATTAAAGCTGGATTATGGAGGTCAGGCTTTAAAATTCTTGAATTAATGTCTTTTTTATAATTTTCAAGTTTTTCTTTCACTGTAATCTTGGCTCCCTAAAGGTTTGTAACAAACCACTATCCTCATTTCATGATGTCAAGTTATGAGTTGACACATGATGCTTTCACTTCTATGTCCAAGTTCAGAGGGTCACATGAAACTGGCATTTCATTTCCAATCCATCCCACAAACACTGAACACCATCCAGCTGTTGACAAACATTACCGTCAGTGTCAAACAAATGTCACTGTCAGTTTTGTCATATTGCTACTACTGTCAGAGTCAGATAACTTTTGTTGGCCTATCATTCACAAAAAATCCAAAAACTTATTTCCTCAGCAATATTACAGTCAATCACAGCAATGTACCATACGTGTACCACTAAATTACTTTATTATTTTAAACACATCATATACAGCTTTTACATGCATTATAACCACACAGAAATCACAGTAATAGATGCTAAAACTCACCTATGAACCTGGCTGTTTAAACTTCCATGAGTATTGTTAGCACTGGATACCATCTGCATCTGATGATAGGGGTGATAAGGAGTCCGTCTTAACGCCTGAAGAAGATTGGGACGAAAATTGGGGTCAACACACCAGTACGAGCCTTTGCCAATGCCCTGTTCCATGAAAACCAACAGGCACAATAACTATAGCAAGTTATCGTGACAGGCAAATCCATCACCTAAACTGCATTCATAATCTACAAATTTTCTGAGTCACAAATCAGAAATTTTGAGGAACGAGCAACAAAACCTTTTTAGTTCAGACCTTTCTGTCAAACAGATGACAAAAGTAATCTAACTAAATGAAGATGAAAACGCAGTCTGAAGACAATTAAGCATCGATCAAGTGCATACACACTCTCCATGCATCTGAGAAAGTGCAGAAACATTAAGCAATTCTGATGGAATGATAAACATGCAGTGACAGATTCTCCAAGTAATTACTCTATGATTCAGTTTTAGAATCAAATTCTGTTCCCAGTCTGAAATAAGAGCCAATGATTTTTAAAACAGACAGTTTCTAAATCATCATAATTATGTTGCTGTTGCAATTTGTGTTAGCAGATTTGTATGTTCAGTAAATCATTAACATGACATGCATCAATTTTTTAAGAGTTTCATGCTAAACTACAGAAGTGGAATTCGATAATGCAGCTTACAGAAATTCACTTTACTGGTAGCTTAGTGCTTAAACATTAGCAACATCTAGCAATCAATTTTATTAAAAATTTGAAAAATTTTAGCAGCTTTGTGCATAACAAATAATATTAAAATAGGAAACTTGTTAAAAGAGTTTACCAGTATAAGATTACTAACAAGTAACAGAAACAAATTTTCTTTATTCTCCCTTGTTACAGCCTTCAGCTGCATTTATCCTTCTTACAATAAAGCCTAGCACTCCAGTATTTGGACATACAGCTTAACCCTAAGAAAATGTTCGATACAGAGCAATACAAATTCATAAACATTATAAATTAAATAAAAATTACTTTGCAAATGTGCAGACCTTCAGAAAACCAATTCAAAAGCAGGGTCAACAAAAATCAGTGAATCAACAAGTTACTAAATGCAGCATAATGCCAAAACTCATAAAGCCAAACTATACCTGTCCTCGATCTTTTTCAACCTTCATAAAACATTTATTAAGCGAGAGGTTGTGTCTGACAGAGTTCTTCCAGCCTGTCGGTGCATTCCGGAAGTATGGAAAATTCACCTGGATCCAGTCATAAATATCCTTCACGGGCAACTTTTTTGTCGGCGACTCTTCGATCGCCATGAAAATAAGACAACTGAACGAATACGGGGGTTTACTGGTGACATGCTTCTGAGGGTTGTAGGGTATGTGAGGTGGATGACTTCTCGATCCCAGGACATCGTTCTCCTTTTGGACATCGTCTATTGGACTTGTGCATAGCGAACGATCGCCAGTTTCAATATTTTTCAGCAGGTCGTGACTCTGTAGCCATTCTAGGTTCGTCAGTTCGTCGTCAACCTCATCAGGGGTGACGTCACCGGGGGCTGACTTGTCAAGACGAAGTTCAGCGAAGCAACTCGAACTCAGCGGGTCAGCGCTACCCGCATCTGTGTCCATAAAGTGCAGTGCCTTTGACAGCGCACTTCCCGGAAAACTATTACTCAGGCTTTCGACTAAGCGTGCTCTCATCGAGGCGTCACTCTCGACGCCGTCCTGCATTGGTGCCATGGCGCCTCTCACAGCCGACAACCAGCTTTTGTCTAAAACACATCAAGACACAAGTTTTTAAAAAAATTAATGACTCCACCAGCAAACGGACCTGTGAATGTCGTGTTTTACGATTCTAAAACCAGCCCGATCTCCTGGTTCTAGCCTCGTGCTAAAATGTGTGGACTAATAAATCTAAACGAATGATTAAGGTAATATTTAGCACTGTTTATGTACTCAAAACTCAAAAACTCCACAAAACTCAAGCAATAGGAGCAGTTTTGCCAAT
The DNA here is from genome assembly GCA_964023275.1 of Norana najaformis. Taxonomy (NCBI): domain Eukaryota; kingdom Metazoa; phylum Annelida; class Clitellata; order Crassiclitellata; family Hormogastridae; genus Norana; species Norana najaformis. The sequence goes on from OZ029922.1 coordinate 23,839,666, forward strand.
GAGCTACTGTATTATTTATCAACATTTATACTCATAAACAGATATTTACAGAGCATGTTTTTCCACCTTTAAGACGTCCTGAAAGGTGCTATACAAACAGGCATATACATACATAAATACATAGTTATACAAACATACATAGATATGTACGTACATGCATATATGCATACATATATCGCCTAGATCCTATGTGATCTAAGGTTCAGCTGCGTATTCTATTTACTGTGCAATTATACACACATACATACCTATATGCATACATACATACATACACATCATATATACATACATACATACATACATACACACACATCAATACCTATATGCATACATACATACATACACATCATATATACATACATACATACATACACACATATCAATACATATAGCATTTGTGAGGTACTTAAAACCGGCTATACCTCTTAACAAAACATACATGCATGGTGTCTGCATAAACTTCTCAAAAGTGCAGTAACATGACTGACACATTGATAGCTCTAAACAGGTGCCATTCAAGAGAGGCTGAAAATGAATCAGCCCTAGCCACCATCCAGTGGCATTCAGGGCGTTATATTACCACACTTAAGTACATGTAAAAGCCTGCTACTGAACAGTGGTGATTTTTACAGCAGACACTTCAGACATTCATGCACTCCCACTAGTGCATTTACCCAGTCCCTATAGAGAGGGAATCAGTTCAAAACTGGTAATTGCCTATTAAAGTAGGTGTGGTACCACAAAATCCCTTCAACTGTCTTTTGGTGCTGGACCATTAGAGACACAGCAGATTTTAGCATGAACTTGTAAACTTATAAATGAATGGAATAAGAAGAAGAGTAGGTCCTTAAGCTATGGGTATGAAGTGTTACGAACTTCTGTTTTAGCCTCAGCATATCAGGGTGGGAGGCCAGCCCTCCCCCCATTACCTGATCCTCTTGCTGACAGCGTATGGTCTCTGCACTCATTCTAGCTGATGTGGCTAGAGGGAGCAAGTGGAGCTGAAATCGTGAAACAAATTTCTGCCCCACTGGGAATTTGAACCCCCCAACCTTTCAACTAACAGCCAAGCATGCTAACCCCTAGATTATCACAGGCCGATATAAACCACCAGAGGAAAAAACTCAGGAAGATAAAATAAGCAAAGAATATAAAATAAATTACATGATTGGCATTTGTGAGGTACATCTGGAGTCCAAGAAATAAGTCCAGAAAAATCAGTGCCACAGAGCAGGAATTTCATCTCTTAACCCATAAGGTCTTTGTGAGGTTCTCAAAAGGCATTATACAAATGTTCAGATACACATACACACATAGATATATACATATGCATATAAATGCATACAGGCAGGCTAACTTGGTTAATTTAAACTTGCTTCATTCTTTAACCCTTAAGCTAAATGCCAAGCAAACTGTGGAGCCACACCTTTAGTGCTAACTTTATTTTAAGTTTTAAACGAGTACAGCATTTCTGTCAGTCTGTCTCAGATTCTTTTCATTATAATGGGGTTCAAAAGTATTTTACAATATAGCAGAAATATCTTTAGCCGCCAAATGATTTCATTACACTTTACACTCACCCACTCAGAAAATCTTTCTAAATTATATCGTAAAAAGTAAACTATACGACAAAAAAAATACGCAAATTAGACTGTGTAGGAAATCTGTCATTAAGAATAATCAAGACAATAAAGATAGCAGTGATATTAGTTGCAGAAGGAAAATGAATAAATAACGAGTTGTTCAGACAAACTAAAAGTTCAACACAATAAATTCCAACGACGAATATTCATAAGTGATCATTGTTAAACAACAGAAATGCAGATAATAATCACAAGTCTATTCTAACAATCCAAAGTGACCATGACTAACTCTGTTCAATCAATAAACAATGTCCCAACAGAGTAACAACAACGGTACCTACCACTCAAAAGAAATTACTTGCAAGTGGCCATTTGAATAATAAGACGAGCAGAGCAGAGGCAAAGCAACCTCACAAAACCTGCCACGAACGACAAACTAGATAACTAGAAACGGTTGCTGTGACTTCTCCCTAAATTCAACCCCAACACGCCAGAAGCCTCGGTGGCCATTCAAGTTTCGACCACAACAGACTCGCCGCGGGATTTAAGAAATGCTAAAGTGGAAAACATTTCGGCGGGTCACACACATTACCCGTCTCGATCAGCAGCACCGGACATAACTCATCAATGTATACAGCCAGTGGTGGCTTCCATGGCAACGACAGATAAAAGTCTGTGTCCTATAGGCCGCCCCGGCCGGCCGGCCAGCCCCTGCAGCAGCGCGGCCAGGGTGTCAAGGCCTAGACGGCAACGGATCAGGGCGTGGAGGCAGCGACCACAGTAGGGCTCAAGATGCTAGATGAACAACAGGCAAAGCTGCCGATACACCGACAGATAACCAAGTAGCCTTCGCTACATGTAGTCAGGCCTGCACTTACTCCGCGAGGCCCAGTGGCACCCAACGGCTCTCCGCTGCCCCACAAGGCTGCCCGCGTTCCCGCCAGCCTGCGCGCCCGCAAGGCAGCCTCCTGCCCGGCATGGCCCGTTAGGCCAACCATAAATGATCCTGTCACAGACGATGGTCACATGACTACCGCCGTTGCTACGGCAACACCGCAGTCTGAATAGCTGAATTGTAATGGTGGAATCAATGGCCGACCTAACTTTATCCTCGGCTCTAAACTACAGCAGTGACAACACGGGATGGGCAAAATGTCCTCAATGCTCTCGTGAAACCCATAAATTCCCGCCCAGCTATTGAAACAATGCACCCAAATTTAATTTTCTCAACTGCTTTGCACGAAATATGCCTCACAATTTTTGAGGAATTAAACAGAATAGCACAATCAGTCCAATAAGTTAATACAATCTTCAACTGTGAGCATTAACTTTCAGAGTTTTAAGATAACTAGTTCTTAGCAGCGATAGTAGATAACAGTCACATGGTACACTGCTTTTGGCAGACATGCAAGCCAGTAAATTGAAAGTGTCCAAGTATTCTGAAACTTATGGAAATTCATGGGAAAACAATCACTTGTGGCTATACAGCTGCAACAAAAAACTTACATAGACAAGGGTACATCTTGAGTGGTTCAACTCTTCTCATCACAGCAACTGAGGAACAAAACTCCTGTCTTCACACAAATCACACGTAAACAGAGTATCTATGCCACGTCTTTCCTGCCTGTGCTTAGCTTAACGACAATGTATAACAAACTGCCATGGGACCGATGGCAACAAAATGGGAAGATGAATCTTAAAACTAGATACACAGTTCACACACAGAAAAACAGTTATTTTGGCAAATTCATTCAGATCTAGTATTATAACCAAAGTGAAATGAGCTTCATCTAAGTAATTGAAAATGGTGCTTATTTACCCTTATTTACTCAAACAAAATCCTCGGCTCTAAACTACAAGAAGTTTAATGACATCATTAAAGTTTAATGTTTAAAGTTTAATGACATCATTAGAGTAACAACAATGATACCTACCACTCAAAGGAAATTATTTGCAAATGTAATATCTTGCTGTTATGCAAATCAACAATTGCTTAAAATGCTTAGCAGCCTAAAACCTACATTTTCTTAGATTATATTTTCCGCTAGACCATCCATCTTGGAAGACAATCTGACTGGCCTGCTGTACTTTTTAAATCAATATCAGCTAATATACCTTCTTGTCACAGAGTGTTACTGAAGATTGTAATTGTAACTGTAATTGCAAATTTATGCAGTGTTACTTCAACAGAAACTCATCCGAGGTGCTGGAAGGATAAATAGCAGTAACAGAAAAAATTGTTAATACGTCACCTCATACATCACTGATAAAGCCACACAGACCGACATAGTAAACACTAATTCTTAAATCAGCAGGCCTACATCTCATGTCAAGTTCCCCGAAATGAAGCATAATAATCAAAGTGTGATCCTATGAAAGGTTTATAGCCCAGACCACAATGTTGCCAAAAGACAGATGGTCAAAACTGCCGCATGAGTGTGATAGGGTGCTCTCAGACAATTCTCACCATTTCACAGCTAATTGAATTTCCTCAATATTCCTCATTCCCTTTAACACCGAATTTCAGTTTCCTTGTGCATTGTTTTCATAGGGTCATTACACTTCTAAGAACCCTTCTTACCTATCAATTTTGTTTTGACCGAGCGCCCGTGACTGAACTTTTATTGGGTGCTATAGAAATTCTGAGTTTATGATTATGATTATGAAGCAGTTCTTCTTTAAAAAGTTGTCCAATCAGCACAGCTAACTTTTCAGTTCTGCCTTGGTTCTCTAAAATGTCATCTCTAATAGGCTTCCCATTTAGTTTGTAGGAGCCAGTCCATATCTACATGTATAGCTACCAGATCTCATGGCCGCACAATGCCAATATTTAACTGAAATGTATAGCCGTGTTGCAGATGATAATATCGCATTCTGACCGGTTCTTCTGCTTTCAGCAAGCCTATACTGTGCTCTGACATCCCACACGAGATGCTCAAATGACACTGGCTCAGCAGCGCGCAGGAATCTAAATTTAACCACTGGCCTCTATCCATCCATGCGAAATGGGAGAACCTGACATAAACTGAACAGGTTAACAACAACCATAGCAGCAAATAGTGCACCATAAGTCTCGGAGCCCTGGCTCGTCCGTCCGCAAGACATGTTACAGTTACTGCACACTATAAATTCGGCAGAACCGGCGGTATCACAAAGATGCAACAGCTGGGATGCAGGCAGAGGCATAATCATCACCATGGCAACTTCTGATGCATAGGATGCTTAGGCAAGTAGTACGTACTTGGCATACAACTTGCAATTGCGCAGCGTCAGCCGGAATCCCTTTTCCGAAACACATTTGCAGCCAGAGCTCTGTACACGCGCGCTGGACGTTCAGTCCGCTTAAAAACCATTACTTGTTGAATTTCAGGCTTTTAATCAGGGTTTAATGGGTTGCATTCTGATCCAACAACCCCAGAACAAGAAGGAAAGAAGGGACAAAAAAGAAAGGTGGAAACAGAGGAAAGACTTGGGATTTCTGTGAAGAAGGATGATTAATGGCTGTATAATGAGTTCACAAGATGTTTGTGAATGCGCTGTTTACCCAGTTTATGCCCACAAAACGTGCAGAGTCTGGCAGATAGCAGCAACTGGATGTCAAATTCAAATCACAGCTCAAATATGTTTTAAAACCTTCCCTTTAATTACTCCCCTTAGTGTAGTCAGCTGCAGAAGAACAAATAAAACAAGGAGGATAAATACTGGCGAGCCATCATCAAGTGGGGCATGGCAGCCTGTTGGTTAGAGCGCTCGGCTTATAACGCAGAGAGTACAGGTTCGAGCCTCCCTGTAGATGGTAAATGTGTAGGGACCTTGAGCAAGTCTTTCACTCACATGTGCTCAGTGCCATCAATAGTCGCTTGGTTCACTAGATAAGGCGCTTAAATGTTAAATAATAATAATAACAATAACAACAACAACAACAATAATAATAATAATAATGTGATGTGGGTTAAAACTGAGGTAAAGATTTATTGAAAGACTGGCCTAAAATCACTAAGAGACACCTGAAAGGTAAAGGTAGAAACTGTGTTCAGACAAAATGCAAATTTACGCTCAGCAATACTGAGTATATACTTTAGGCTCACTGCTACTATATATACTTTCAGGAAAACAGTTTGCCATGATATATTAACAGATACATACCATCAATACCTACTTTGTACGTATACAAATATATAAATATGCACACACAAAAGTACAATCCTATGCTGTTACAGATGTTTCTGAGCAAACTGACATTTACTAGCATGCCAACACCAACCTGAGCGAAGGCTATTAATATACTGCAACTTATGCACAGCTGTCAACACAGGCTAAGCCAAGCAAATGAAGGACTACTACTGTCAGCAAGAAGCAAAGTTGAACATAAACAGTTGGCAGTGGGGGCAGGTGGGTCCATCCTAGTGCATTATGGTCTTCGTGACTACATCAGTGAAAAGTGCCTTTGTAATAACTGCATATGCAGAGGGATACATGTGTTAATACATGTACACATACACATGGTGGCATAAGCCCCCCATGATAACCCAAAGCCCCTGTCCCATAATGAATAATTATGCTCTCAGAAGCTCCTCTTTCACACTTTGGGGCTCAAACCCAGAGTTTGCTGGCATTGCAGATACATTACAATAATATTATTTCTGCACTTACATGTATTAAGGAGGCTTGAAGCCGTACTCTCCATGTTACAAGCCAAGCGCTCTAACCAATCTGCTACCGTGCTCCATATTATATTATACCTCCACATAAATGAACAACAGTAGTATCTGTTTATCTAAATATCTGTTTAGTCTTATAAAGCATCATCATCATCATCATCATCATCATCCTCATCATGTGCCTGACACCAGCAATTTGGTAGGTGATGGGTGCAAAAAATGATGCCCATTCTTCTCTGTTACTTGTCAAAATAGTGCTATTTTCGTGTTTAGTCCAAGTCTTGTCATGACTTCCCTCATCCTGTCCATGCAGCAACGTTGCGGTCTTCTGTTGTTTCTCTTTCCTTCAAATCTGGCATCTAGCTCATTGTGTGGGAATCGGTCAGCTGACAGTTTTTCCACTTGGCCAAACCAGCAGACCCTGCTGAACAACTTCATCCAGCAGAGTTGTCCGCATTTCTAAGGATTGTCATATTTCATCAGCATGCAACAACTTTTTACACAGTTCTTAATCAATTAATTTATAAAACGTTTTAACTTGCAAATATAAAGTTTCCATCCTAATAATAATTATAATCTAACAATTAGCATAAGTACCAAAGCACAGTACTATAAACAGGACCAAACCTATATTAACTTAAATCTTTTTGTGCATTTTACACTGTTTTTTTCTTTTATAGAGCAAACAGAAACACACCACACCTCCGACCTGGGACTGACCTTTAGGACTGGGACTGACCTTTAGGACTGGGACTGACTTTTAGGACTGGGATTGCCCTGCTGGAATGTAACTGTCCTGTTCTGGGATTACCCTGCAGGACTGGTATTGTCCTACTGGACTTCTACGAGAATGACTCTGGATTACTGCTTACCTATCAGTTTTGCATCGATTGGTTTCGTATCAACTCAATCTTTATGAATCTTCAGAGTGACTGTGTAAGTTTTTCGTTTTGTGATAAGATCAGAATTAAAAGGTCAGTATGCAGAAATGCAAAAGATGGCCTGTGGGGAAATGATAGCAATGTAAACATGGAATGAGCCACACAACAGAACCATGAGAGGACACTGACTGCCAGCAAAGACAAAGCAATCAAAGGATTATGCAACAGCCGGTCTCACCAGTCAATATTCGTTGCAGGGACTTGTTTGCTGCAAATGGCAAGCAATGGTTTTACACATGTAACAGAAGATGAGCTGTTAAAGCAACATTAAAAGAGTGTGGCTAAATGCTTACAGACACAAATTGCCTGGTAAAAATGGCCAACCGATGTGCAGCAGTACATCTGTTCATTAATGTGACCATTTGCAGTAATCAGACTCGTCTCGGGAATTACGCCATGATGGCTGTATTTCATTACCAGAGATCTTTTTCACCACACTATTTTGAACAGTGTAGTTGAAACAAGACATTAATTTCTATCAGTCATGGTTAAGTGAAATTCCAGCAAAATTACAGACATGAGAAGCAAAATAACGTGTGTGACAGCTGCTTCCTGAAAAAAACAGAGGTAAAGTAAGTAGTGTGTTGGGTCACAATAGATTTGCTTATGTGGAACATTAGAAATGTGTGTTCTATCTGTGTAGCTGCAATGCTGCACATCAAGGACCTAACAGAATGACTCAGAGAACACAAATTACTGACCCATTAGGCCATGCCACATATTGTAGATGCACACACATATATAAAGGATCTCAAATAAAGTGGTCTAGTTATACTACTTACTGGAGTTCACTGAGTGTACATAATTGCTCAACATACAATTTTTATCTCTCATTAATGACCCCGTGTGCGGCACACTGGTCTATCAGTAACACGTTTGGTCAATGATCACATGGTTGTGGGTTCGACTCCATGTAACGACCCTCAACAAGTTGTTTGTGCACCCCATGCCTTTGTCACCAGTCAGTATAATTTGGTACCGCTGTAAGCCAGAAAGTAAAAGGCAAGTCCTGTGATGCACTGGCCTTGTGTCGAGGACCTTTGGATTCAATCACTGCCGGCTCAAGGGCCTAAAGAAAAGGAAATGAGCACCTCCCCTAAGTCTCACTTGTGGAATATGGGATATTTTAATTTTTTACATTAATAACCCTATACTGGATCAAATAGCTAGTGTAGCTTCCATTAACAACAACGTATTAAAGTAAAACTAAAACTAAAACTCAAGGATAATGATAACTAATTTAAAACTAAAACATTTGACGTGAAAAATATATCACAATAACTAAAGCTTCACTACCAATGGCCAGCCTGACAGTCTTAAATATCTGTGATGGTCTCTCATAGAAACATCCACAATATAAAGAGCAGGCCATGAGCTGATTCAAAATTTAGCAGTTCTGAAGAATTATAAACCACTAGCAAATACGAATGACAAGATAGTTAAGTCAAATCTGCAGCCCACTGAACAGTCATTTTCATGGTTTATATACACAGAGCTGAATGGAAAAACCTGCCAATCACAGTTTCTGTGATTGACAGGCTTTTTTAAAGCATCCCTCCCCTTTCTGCGAGGCATAAGTCAATGAACCTCAAACATGTAAATAATTAAGCATCTAACCCAGCACAAAAAGCACATCTTTTATGCTGTGAGGTGCATCAAATGTAAGGTCTAATCCCACGGACTTTCACATAACCCTCCTATGGAACAGGAGATAGGTAAACCACATCAGGTGAGGTAAGATCTGGCAACAAATCAAACAATGGCAAGGAACCTTACTTCATTTATGCGAACCACAGTCACTGCGTTTCCCCATCAAACGTCACGATGATGGAACATGAAGCCATGACCATCCAATCACACTTGCGATGGTCACAGACATTTTTTGAAACCCCACTTCAGCAAACGTCATGAATCTGTGTTTTGGTGGAGCACAGTAGGCGCTGATTGGGCAGCCGAACGACCGAAAAAACCAGGGGCCAAACATTTTCTGCCGACGGATTAAGTCCAATGACCAAAAACACAGATCACCATAGCAACTGGGAAGCTCAAAGCGGCCGGACGCCGCTGCTGCTGGCATCTACTTACGTGTTGTCAGTGGAGAGCCATTGGAATGCTTCGCTGGACAGATATTGATCAGATTCAATCAGGACATCGGTCCGTGAAAATGAGAATCAGAATAAAACGTTGCTTAGCATTGAAAAGTGTAAATGTCTAGTGGTCGCTACAGCTAAATGCGTAACACAAGAATTCTGCACTTGAGTGGCACTACTGAATGCCAGCTAAAAAAGGAGTCAATGACAAAGAGATTTACGAGTTCCAACAAGCACGTACATTCTAGGCACGCAGTTTACAGAATCAAGGCATTATTTAATTAATTACAGTCTTAATGTCACTATTTTTATTTTCATCTTCATCGTCATCATTGATATTATCATTCCTAAATTCCAATTTCTATTTTTAAATAGTTTTTCTAGTAATAAATATTAATAAACAGAATGAGTACTAGAATCATAGCAATGCAACTGAAAATCAGCCGATAAAATCTGGGACATCTTACCGCACTACAACAGATAAAAAAATATTAAAGATTACATTACGGATTGATTAACTGCAGAAAAAAGTGCAGCAGAACCCTGGATGTGCACCCGCAACCCAGAAGGATCAGCTGTGCACAAGCATAAATTGCTGCTATGGAGAAATCTTCGGCTGCAGGATCCTGGGATGCAGAAGTACTCTTGCAACCTCGAAATGTAGGCCACATTCTTGTCAACAGAACAGTAAGAACCTAGAATGGTCCTCGCTCACAAAGACCAGGCGAATTTTCCAAATAAGCTGTGGCATTCTAACTTAAATTCATGGTTTCTGTGGTAGTGATATCCAACACACAAAGCGTAGACCATGACAAGCATTGAGGGTCCACTGGTCAGCTCAGTGGCCATTTGTCCAGCATGACGGTTGACTGCTGATACGTTAGCCTTCAAGCCAAGCACTCACATTTCAAATCCTGGCATGTCAACTAGTGGAATTGACAAATCTTTGTTTACCCACAAACCTGTGAGTGAATGTTCCACATTTCAGCCAAGAGATATTTCAACCCTAGGACCTCACCTCTGAGGAATGTTTCTAAGAAGGATGCAATAAATTAGCCATTTGCTTACCATACCTTACCGACTGATGTTACAAATCAATTTCCAGGGCAGTTGGCTGAGACAGAGAGATCTATCTCAAAGTGATCATCAAATGATGACTTGCAGGTTATGGTAATGGCACTATACCAGATCTTGATTAGATTTGATTAGATTGGAAGACCAAGACCTCAGCTAAATGACGTCAAGCATACACTGGCTTCTCATTCAGGGAAGGATCTGTTTCAAACCAAGGTTCGTATCCGGCCCTACGGTGTGGAATGCGCTACCGACCGAACTACGAACACTGGATCTCTCCATTGAATGCCTTCAGAAGAAATTGAAGACTCACCTTTTCTTGTCATCGGACTGAGCCAACTGCTATTAGCGCTTTTGCAGTGCATTAAGTTTCATTAATTAGCGCTTTATAAATCTTCTTATAATAATAATAATAATAATAATAATAATAATTGTATACGGAACACTGAACACTGGGTATCTAGAACAAGAATCCATGGTACTTAAAATCAATCCTTATTCCACAGAATTATAACCATTTAACTAGGTAGTCTGACAGCCTTTCTCTGGTGGGACCGAAAGCTGGACCTAAATTTTTGGAATTTTCTTCCCGCATCTGTTTGTTCTGCTTAGTCTCTTGCATCATTTTGGTCTCAGCTCAAGACTTGCCTTTTTCAGCTGGCTTACCCACCGTAGGCTGTCTCTCTGTCTCTGTGGACTGACCTCCTGGATACAGCCTGATGTTGGTGCACCATTGGTTAATGCTTTGTGCATTAGACATCAGTGCTACAGAAGTTGCTAATTAATACTACTACTACTACTACTACTACTAAAAATAATAATAACTAAGACTGAATGACTGGTTGCTGGAAACAAGGACAACACAGTGGCAAGACATGATCCACTTGGCAGAAAAACTCCCCTCAAAACGTCACACAGCAGACCACATAATCAGTGCCTTTGAGATTTTATATCTGATTTTAAATACCCCAACTGAATTACAAGATTCACCTTAAAGAGGAAACCAGTCATCTAAAAATGGAGATATTTCTTTTGGTATCTTGTTTGTATTTTGTTGTTATGTACTTTTGTTTGATATCGCATTTGACACGTTGATCTAAGCTGTCTTTTGTAACATGTTATTTAATGTTACTTAATAAATGTGTTTTCAGTTAAAGTAATCTATGATATGCATCATGTTTCACACTTTATATTTTATCCAAATAGCAATTATCAGTTATAGATTCGCCTGATAGGCTTAGATTTCAGATGTGCAAAGATTTTGAACTCTACTACCTCTGGATGAGCAATTTAACCCCTGCATTTGATTCATTAACCAGCACCACTAGATTCACAACTGAGAAGTAATACCTTGACCCTCCAGGGCATCAAACAAACCAGAACTTTGATATCCTACAACACTATAAATCTCCATCCTCATTTAGTTAAGTAACAGATGGCCTCAAAATGGAAATGGTGTAAGAAAGAGATACAAAGGTCTCACGATGCTTTCACTGGAGCATTCTTACTGAAGCTGTACTTATGTTAGAAAACATTAACCTCAGCAATCATATCTTATAACACCTATATTCTATTTCAAGCAAACCAATCAGACACCAGGTGCCTACACGGCTGTCTATCAGAACTCAACCATGTGGCAATATATGGAACTTCTTTTGAACTGAACCAGAAAGTGAGATAAGAGGAAGAGGAAGAATCAGGATAAAATTTGTGGATGAGCAGTGTTCTCAGTTTTGAGTGAAAGACCTGAGCAGAAATTGCAAGAGGCGAAGTGTTGGATGCAAATGCAATCTTCAGTATGCCACATATACAATTTTGCACTTTTCACGATCTGTCTGATAGCCTTTCTTTGGCATCTTTAAGAGGTTCTTAATAAAGGCATTACTGGGTATTTAAATGTTATGGGTATTTACCCATTACTGCATATTTAAAGCTCCATACACAGATACATACTGACCAGCTACAAAGAGAACCAGAATGTAACCGCAGTGCAATGACATGTTCAGTAAGAGGAAAGACCCAATCAAGAATTAGTATCTATCTTACACCTGATAGCAGACCAGTGTTCATGAAAACAAAACCCATTCCATTAGATTGTGATTCTGTGCCCCATCTAAGCAGATAGTGTCATCAACGGGTCAAGCAGGGTGAGCAAATCCAGACAGCAAGTAAACCAAATTCACTAATTTCAAGCACAAGGTGCCTGATACGGTGTTTACTCAAATGCCTCTGACAACCCAAGACACACTGAGCAGACCTCACAACAAATTCAGGTCCTAAGTATTCATAATTTAAAAGAAAGAGAAGATAAGTTCCTTCAGTCCCACCCCCAGAGGCAGCCAAGGATATGAAGCAAGAAAGTGGTTAGCCAGTTCACTCCCTCATCATCTGACCCTCCATCAGGGGTGTATAAAATATCACAGGATATATAATAAAATACCTTGTGTATAGTCTTTGTATTCAATTTATAAATGACTATGTTAGAAGGCAAAATCTGAACAAAAATCTGGAGTTATCATTCCGTTCTGGCCAAGATTTTAATCCTGATCCATTGGCTGACAGTCCAGTAGAGTACTTACTAGATTACGGCACCACATTAAAGCAATAAAAATCTAAAATATTTCCATTACATCAGGTGTTCAATTTGCAAAGCGTGAAACATCTGGACTCAAATTTCTTGCTGACCAGAGTGACTGCTTCAGTAAAAACTGTCTTTACATCAAGGCTAAATCTAGCTGAAAGGTGCAATCCCTAACTCAGAAGCTATTCAGTTTCCTTTTAGAGCATAAATTTCCTATAAGTTTTGAGCATTACCCACTGTATACTGTCTACTGACATACCTAAATCAGTTGTGCATTCAGGGCTTGATATTGCATTCATCACATTAGCAAAGGCTAAAGGTCACTAAGCTGTAAATGTCTTCCTAGATGCTAGAAATTCTTGAATACACGCATCTGAGTTACAAAGTGAACTTTCAACGAAATCACCCACTGTATCAAATTATTATTATTTCACTAAGCAAGCTTTATGATTAATTTAAGAAAACTAAATGCTCTCCAACACTTGTTAATCACATGTCCTAGAAACATATATTCTTTGTTGCCTCACTGGGGACTTTTGCAGTCAATTATGCTTCCTAAAAGACTAAATCCCTAACGTTCAGCCTGGTGTCTGGTTACACCTACATCTGTCAATTCTTGTGCTGATGAAGAGGAACTGAAGTGCATTAAAGCTTGAGATGACTATACTGATAACTGTATCTCGCTGCTTGGTTAACACAATACTTAACACCTATAATTCGAATTACTAAATGCGACATACACAGCTTTTCTGACTACGCTGCTCTGTAAACCGGAATAGTAAATATTACGTAGTCAAAAATCACATCCCATTAAAATATTCGTTAAATGGCGATTATAAACAAGAAGTTAATTGTTAGAAGCTTAGACAGTCAAATCTAGCTGTGTAAATACCTGCTCACTTAAATATCCAGTGTAAATACTTTCATACATGGAAATGGGCCAGATGTTATTTGTTAAAGACTCAACTGATAAGATGCAGCATCTCTTAATCACAAAAACAAGACGCTAAACAACACAAATAGAGTGATATCTGATGACGTCTGCTTAAATTGCCAAGGTTATCTGTTGAGCAGTAGTAAAAAAAAAGTACATACTAAGATTCCGTTTCGCTAGTATTGCGAATCATTCAACCATCACATCTGTCCTAAACAACGCCAAGTACACTACGCCATGACACTTCACGTTGACATGACTTCTTCAATATGCTTCCGGTTCGTCTGCTTTCAAACGCTGGTTCTCTGCTTTAAACCTTTATCGCAAAAACAGACGCGTACTAAAATTAAATCAACTGCAGATCATTTTATCAGCACCAAAGTCGTGTAAGCCAGCTTATCCAGAAGCACCCAATTATACGAAAATCTACGAAGCAGATTGGGCCAGATCAGAGTAAATTAATTACGAGTAAAAATCCAAAAGTCAGACATCTAAGGTCGACAGACAGCTATAGATGGCGTTTGGTTCAGCGCCGATGACGACGTGGGAAAGACGAAGATAAAGTCGGGTTAATTTCGTCTTCATTTAAAACATGTTTGAAATTGCCCTAGTTCTGGAGAAATTGTCACACGGGCAATACAGTTATCATACAAACTCATCTATGCTCCACCGCTTGCAATTTCTGCAGTGGCCTTCCACTCAAAACTGAAAACATTCCTCTTTCACAGATCCTATCCGACTCCCTTTTTTCCTTTTATCTCTCTTTCCACTCCAATCCCAAACGCTACCCACCGTATCTGCCACGCTGTCCCTCTGCCTGACTTTTGGATCTTGACCTGAAACCGAACCCGTTTTGCCTATCAGTTTTGTTTTGACTTAGCGCCTGTGAATATGCTGGTTCCCATAACGCGGCTTTCGTTGGGGGCTGTAGAAATCTCGGGATTATGAGTTAAAGTTCGTAATCGTAAGAAAATCATGAACTCGAGAATTCTACAGTGCTGGGAGAAATCTTAGTCGCATGAACCATCTTATTCAAAGGCGATCAGTGAAAACAAAATCGATAGGCAGGTAGGGTCAGGTTTGGTTCCAGGTCAAGATCCAAGGGTCAAACAGAGAGACAATCAGATGGCTACTACGGGGGGGGGGGGTGTTTGGACTTGGAGCGGCATAGATAAGGGGAAGAGGAGGAATCACGAAAGGACCTGTGGAAGAGGAGTGCCTTCAGTTTTGAATGATAGACTTGTCCAGAGATTGCAAACGGTGCAGTGTTTCCGAGTTCGTAAGATGGATCAGGTAATTGTCATGATTCTGGCGGGAGTTTATTATTTCAGAGGGGTATCGCAGCTACTTACTATGGAATCATTTCCAAATTTTAAAGATGAGGTTAAGGACAGAAGGGCATAATCGCAATCGTAATTTCGAGATTTCTACAGCGTCCAACGAAAGCTAAGTCGCGGGAACCAGCTTATTCACAGGCGCTCAGTCAAAACAAAATCGATAGGCGAAAGGGTTCGGTTCCAGGTCAAGATCCAGGAGTCAGGCAGTCAGACAGTCGGACGGCTACGGTGGATGGTGTTTGAAATTGAAGCGAGAAGAGAGACAAGGAGAAGAGGAAGAATCAGGATAAGATTTCTGGAAATGTTTTCAGTCTTCAGTGAAAGACCAGCGCAGAAACTGACACAGGTGAAATGTTGGTGAGTTCGTATGATGGATCAGATAGTGCTATGGCATAGTGCTATGGAGGAAGCAGAGGGTTGAGTCGAGTGGTTGGATTGCAAATAACCGACGAAGATGAAACATATGGGAAGATTGAAGTGTGTTGTAGGTAACTGATAGGACCTAGTGATAGGTTCAAGCCATTAACAAATTTTTTGAAGTGCAAGTGACAGACTGGAAAGTGTTACAAAGCAGACTAGAAGCAAGTTGGATTCTGACTGATAAAAACAAGACAGATGGGAGTTTTGAAGTGAGTTTTAATATTTACTGCTAGCCAAGTGATTTCAGATTTGATTTGTCAAGATATTTTCAACTATTGACGAGAATTTACGGCAGAGGTAGCGAGTTCTGTTCACTGCAGGGCCTGTTCAGTGTCTGGATGGAATGGCGACGTCTGAATGAGCACACTAGACGATGGCCTTTACAGGTACAGAAATTGTGGCCATAACAGTATAATGACTATACAACTGAAATAATCTGAACCCAAAAACTTGCAAACTGCCAATCAAGTTCGCTACAAATGATTTTTTTAAACACACAACGTTTAAGATTTCATACATCAAACATGACACTGAAAGCAGAACAACATGTAATTATCTCAAAAAATTCAATCTGGAAAACAAAATGACGGTACAACGTCCACTCACATTGGCAGGAAGTAGATACAACTTTATATAAAAAATGTTTATAAAACATTTAGCACCTTCTGTTCATTTCTATATTTTCCTCTTAACTGTTTTCAGTCAAATCTTAAAGTCAAATAATCATTCCAAACAAATGCAGTTCACATTATCGCACAGTTCATAGAAGCTGTTGTAAGTCATCTCGCCCTGCTTGCTGCATGTCTGGAAAAAGCTCATCTGGAGTGGTATTGCAGTCGCCATCTTCTTGTTCATAGTCGACCACTGGATTAAACGTAATGATGTCAAATGGCTGTGAAACACTTTGTTCATTAAAGCGATGAAATGGAAAGCGGCCTGCTGGGATAAGCTGTAAAAACAGAAAAACAGATCAAAGCAATTCTCATGCAAGTGTGACTCAACTACACTGAAGATCAACATCAAATGAAAAACATAACATTGGCTATGGCATTGTAATGTTACAAAGTTTTAGGTCATTATGACTATCGATTAGAAATGACAACTGTTTCTACAGTTTAGTGAAATTCATGTTTGCACAAGAATTAAAATACTCAAGCTGCACTGTCGAACTCTTACAGCACTAGAACAGAAGAACACCACTTTACAAACCCGATTTATTTGAATCATCAGACTTTCTTTCTTCCGAAAAGCAGTGACAACAACAAAAAGAATGAAGACAGCGATTCCTATCAGCAACAGGGCTAAGAGCCAGCCTTTCGTATGCTGCAAAAAAAATTCACTGATATTGTAAACATGTAGTTTTTTATTTCCAAACCTTCAACAGAATGGTCAGTGATGAGTTTATTGTGTTTCAGAAGGAGGACTTATCTATGCTATCTGTGTGCCGACATCCACTATGAAAATTAAAAGTACGGTGTAGAACAGAAATAGAACACTACAGGACATGTTTCTATATAACTGATTCAGTTAACAGAAATTAAATGCACTTTTAAATGTTTTAAACTGAAGCCAACTAAAAATATTGGAATTATAAAAAGTATCATTCCACTTTCGACTGTTCCTGACAAGAGGTTGCTTCCTTTAACAGATAAAACTTAAGACTATGAACTTCATCTGTTGCAAAAATTCCTGAACTTTTCTTTACATAATCTGTTCATTTCTTTAGCACAAGAACCACAATACACAGACACGACTGAAAGCACATATTCAAAAACATGATGCAGATATTGTATACTGTCAAAGAAGCATATGTTCAAACACCAGTTATATTGATAGTAAGCAGAAGTGACAGTGATTGAAGTAGAATTCCTGCAATACAACAAGGCAGAGTGCAAGTCTGCATGACTATGAGTTACACGGCATTGTACTGTACAAGTTAGCAACAACTGTATGGTAAGATGGTTACCCAAGTCTCTTCTTGGTCAGAACCAACGAATGGCTAAAATATAAAAACAGCATTTGATTGTAACAAAGCACAATCTTTGTGAGAAGTCTACAATTCACATAGTTCTGTGAAGGTCATTCTTTATTTATTACAGTTTTCTAGCAACGGCAAACCTTGGAGGCATCCTTAACACCACAGTGCAAATCTAGCAACAGCAGTTCAACAATTGGACAATCTTTCCTTGTGGTTTATATGAATTGACAACAAACTTCATGCCATGCCAAGAGATTCCTAAATCCAATGGTGAAATGCAAATGTGATAGAATTCAGCCACTGTGTCACCTATTTTGCCAAGAATCAGAATAAAAATAACTTATCAAAACCAATGAACATGAAAAATTCTTTACTTAATATCAACAAGCAACACATTTACATAAATTCACAAACAGCTTTGAATCACTTAAAGTTGTGATTGAATTCACTCTCCACTAATCCTCTGTAAGTTTTCTATACACTAGTTTGCCAATTCCGTGGTTTTGCAGGTGCTTGAAGTCTGTCTTACTTGACGGTGGATTCAATGGTCTTGGTCGGAAGTGCCCCTGATGAGTTTATTCTTGAAGTGGCACTTCATAAATGTCAAATTACAATAACAATTACCTCCTGGGTTCTCTGATTCTGACCTGGCCTGTTCAATCAACGATTGACACTGACTGATTTCAATTTATATTTACAGGGCCCATCAACTTAATCATTCTGTCAATGATAAAGGAGCTATAGAATTTACATTAGGTTAGAATGAGCCGATAGAATAAAGCGAAATGACCAACCGCATGAATTGAAGCGAAGTAAAATGGTTGTTCTATCAAGTGCAGAACTCCATTTGTTAACTGAATGTTGTCTCGGACAACAGCAACACGATTAACAAAATACAACAGCTGCAGAAGAAATAAATTACTCAAATTAAGCAAGGGTCAAATTAAACTAAGCACATGTATTGCAGTTTTCAAGTTTCTACCTGACACAGATAAAATCTTCTCTTCACAGCACAAAAGGTCATTTTGAGTACCACATTTTCACTTTTGCTTTTATAAAATCTTAGTAATGATTGTAGCACTCAAAATCTGAAATACGTGTATTTTTACTGTGTAATTTTAGCCATCCTTAATTTATATATCCTTGCTCCTCTGTTTAAAATCAGCACTTTTACCAATTACCTGGTATGCTACATAGGCTACTAGTGTTTCTTGCTAGTCCCACAGCTAACGTGTATCTATAGTCTACTCTACAGCTTTAACACGCCAGTAGATTTTGTCGAACTTCTTATACGAATACTGAACTGAATGGCTCAACTGCCGAACTTCTTATATGAATACTGAACTGAGTGGCTCAACTGCAAACCCATAGGGCACACTAAGGCCTGGACCAAAATCTTTAAAAGACGGGGTCCTTTAACATCTCATTCATTATGAGGTCTGTGCACCTATTTGATTAATTCTGAATTTAAGCTGAAATTTAAAGCTGAATTTAAGTCACTGCTTGAGTTATAATTTCCGGATAATGTAAAAAAAGGAAAACAATTTATGACCTTTTCACCAGCATTTTTACGGGCAGAAATGTGAAGCTCTTCTTGGTTTATGGCTCGAAGCACGACATCGCTATCCAGCAACCCAGATTCAAAGTAGAAGACAGTTTCATTAACAAAAAAGTCTTCCATATCTTGCAGGGTCAGAGTCTAGAAAGATAAATAGGCTTGTAAATGCAATATTAATCATATAAATTGTTTTTGTAACAAAAACTGTAAAACAAGACTCAATTTCACTCTAGGTTGTCAACGAGCTAACTCCAGCTCATGCCAAAACATTCTAACATACCAGGAGTTTACCAGTGATTTATTATTGCCCAGCAGGTTAGTTTTTTATTCAGTTACTGAAGACATTTAACTATGGCAATCCAAAATAGCAGAAGTTTCTGGTTAATTAGGTTGTTAAACAACTGAAAATAGGTAAAGTCAGATGCATTAGATTCCAATAATTAGTTTAGTCCTCCAGCTGTTTCACGAAAATCATAAAAGGTTTTGCAGTGGTATATAGTATCGTTGACGGACAAACCAACTCTTGCAAAAACAACATTACAGTGGGTAAACTTAACATTGGTTTTTAGGCACAAGCATCAAAAAGCAACTTACATCATTTAGCATCACATATTTGTTAACTGGAACAAACGCTGTGAAGTTGGAATCTGGAAATTGAAGAAAATCAGCCAACAACTGTTGACTTTGCACCAGCTGTCACAGGAAAATCATACACATCACTGATTGGTCATCAATAACTGTTTCATCAAAACCGTTTCATATTAAACATACAGTACAAAAGAATGCTATTCAAAATGCAACGCAACGAATAAAAAGCATTTTTATGAGCCACTCTGAATCAATCACTTAACGTTACCTCCAGAACAGGTCCCCTTAGGGGAGCCTGTTCTAAAGGTCAAGGTTTCTGACTTCACTGCCCAGTTGTCAGTTCGGTCAGTTCTTTAATATCACACAGACTCGGCACTCAGTTGTTCCACCTTAAGTTATCCTCTTTAGCATGCTTTGACCAATCAGAATTTGATAGGATTTTGTCTGTGGATTACAGTTACAACCACTGATTGATGCCCAGCGCATACTGATTACACTGCTATAGATATCTTCAGATTAGATTATGGTGGAGATAAGACCTGTTGTATTATATCATTAAGTCTAAACTGAGTGCCTAATCATATCCGCTAGGAAATCATTACAACTAAATACAAAAATGGAAGCATTATCTAACCATAAATTTTGTTCTTCTAAATTTGAGAAAATTTATAAAATCTCAATTTTACCTGGAAGAAACTAGAGATTTCCGGAAGTTCCATTAGTGTCTGCCAGAGATTTCCAAAGCAAGAATATCCATCACCAACATAACTTTCCTCACAGACACAGGTCACATTTCCAGAATCTGTAAAAGTGATGGATCTAATCGGTGACAGAGTAAGTACAAGGAAAGAATGTACACAGGGAAAAAGAGACAGTGAGGCAATGAATTTATTAATTTCAGCTGATAACAAACAGCCAATGATTTTAAGAAACTGTAACTGTTGAATGGACAGGATTCCTCTACAACTGAAGAATACAGTAAGTAAAATCCCATAATGAGTTTAACAAAAACTGTTTACCATCTGTCTGAGCACAGTTTGCACGGAAGGAACAACCACCATTGGATATGAAGCAATCATTAGCCGTATATGTGCACATGTTGTTTATCAGATCATATCCTTGAGGACAAGTGCACATTACGTCTCCATACTGTGGACAAATTAAACAATTATTCTTTTCAATAAACGATTTTGCAGTAAAAACACACTTTATCTACACACACAAAAGAGTTAAGCATTAATTATTTGCAATAAACAGTTTCACTGTAAAACATATAATCTAGAAATTAAAAAATTAACAAATATTCAAATCTACCCAAAACTTAGAAACAATTACAAAAATGTGTTTTGAAGGGATGTTACATCCTATATCTGTTCAGAATATGTTACACTACAATTCATATATAACAACAAGCAGCATTAGAACAGAGTGCATCAGTCAGCTCTATGCAAACATACAAAAGTGCCTTAACGAGGGACTTGAAAGGTGAATGTTCTGTTTACATATATACACCAGAAACTTGTCATAATATCATTAAATCTAAACTGTTTACATGCATACACCAGAAACACATACACCAGAAACTTGTTCTAATGACTTCTTTCATAGCCATATCAAGAACCACCTTTTAACAAGGTTGTGTTATACAATGTTTATTTTCTATAGGGAATTAATTTGAGAACCAAGTTCCTGATCATGTTATATCAGGATTCGTGTTAAAATAAAGCATGTTATAACAAGTGTCCATTGTAAAATACATTAACGATCTTGCAGCAGTTTTTGAAAATATTATGCAAACTGAACATGAACACAATTAAAATTATTTTAATTAAATAGACTGATTGTCAAAGCATCTAAACTGTGATTGCAAACCTCAGATATACTGCACTGTGCTTTTAACGGACAGTTGCCGTTGTGGCCATCATCACAGATGGACCGGCACGTGACTCCGTCACCCGTGTAACCACGTCGACACGTACAGAAGCTTGCACCATAATCCATCACGTCACAGGCGGCATTTTCATCACAGCCGCCATTATTGAATTTGCAAGCATCTACAAGTTTAATGTTTAATGTACATAACGTCACACTGTAAACAGGGATCAGATATATGACGGGCTCACGTTAACAGCCAGTCCTCATGAATCTAAGTAAATAAGGAAGTAAGTAATGCATTTTAATGCATGGAGTAACGTACATAATGCATAAGTAATGCATCTAAAAACAGACACCAGCTACTGTACATACATGTTTGTGTGTACGTGTATATATATATATATATATATATATATATATATATATATATGTGTGTGTGTGTGTACTATGCATGTTTCTGAAAATTTGTCTACCACACATACCCAGTAACGTAGTCATGTATTTACATGTACAGTACACATGTACAATGCACAACACTGCCCACTCTAAGAGCTGGATGATCATGGATCTCAACGCACCATTTTCAAACACCTGAAAACTATCCTCTCGGCAGAGAAGGGTCAAGCAGGAGTGGTTCTGTGTTGGTTTCATGAGCTCATGCTATATAAGTGATCCACTACATTGCCCTACTTTACATTATGAATATAACATCATGTGACTTTAGACAAATGTGGTGTAAAGCCAGCACATACCTAGTCTACAGCTTTCCTCAATACAAGCACTGCATGCCACTCCCCCATAGCCCTGGTCACACTGGCAGATGCCAAGACCTTCTATTCCATCACTGCATATGCCACGTTCATTGCAAGGCTGTTCAGATCCACCTGGACACTCTGAAAACGGAAAGAAAAATAGTTTATTTAATCAGCGCTTTTGACAAGCTGCTTAAAGGTGCAGCTGTATTAAGTGTCTAGATGCATACGTTCATACTGTCGCACTTTAAAAGTCACAAGTAGTAGCCAAGTCGGCACTATTACTTCAGAAACAGTGCTAAAAGAGATTGAAAAACTCTAAAACATGAATTTTTTGTTGCTTCAATCTCGTACCTAGACTTACCTCTTTCAACAGGCTTTACAAACAGACAGCTTCTCTGTCTCAGCAGACGGACCAGACAAAGGACCTAAACTATTGGCTTCGCTTTGACCCATCACCATTTCGTGCTTTGATTGTTACACTAGCAATACAGAAGTTAATACTGTTTTTAATAATAAAACTTTAAAAAGACCATTAAAATGGATACCCATGTCTCCATGCTTAAGAAACTAACTTCCAAATACTGACTATACTTTCTCAGTTATGTTAAAAACATACCATCACAGTTGATACCATAGTATCCAGAACAGCAGCGTTCCTCCTGTAATAGAAAAATAAGAAACACACGATATAGAAGGAATCTTTTCAATAATCTAATCTTAACTTCTATAGTGCCATTTTAATATTGCACCAGCACCAAAACATTGATGGTTTCTGCTCGGGTAAGAGGAAGATTCAGACACACATCAGTACATAAGATAAACAACTCCGAGGTGATCCCAACCCAGCCCTAGCAAAAGTGTACAGTTTTCAAGTGATCGTGAAAGGTATATGCAATATCTGAGGTCAGAAGAATACACAGATCAAAAGGAAGACTATTCCAGACAGATGGCCCGACCACTGAAAGGCACAACACTGTATTGTCAATAAGTGTGCAAAAGGAACATTGTGTTGACTTCATGACCACCAGTGCTGGTAAGTAAGTAAGTGAGTAAATGGTAAATATGCTTGTTATGAAGTGTTTATTTATGCTTATTACGAAGTTAAACCAGCATTACCTAGATTTATTTTAAAAGGAGGCAAATACTTCAAAATCAATTATTACATTACACAAGCACTTAACAATTTAAATTATACTATTGAGTTACTTTACAAAGTATAAATTTAATAAGACAATAAGTTTTCATCTCATACCAGCTGTTCGTCAGATGACAGAACGTCGCAACGGTTTAAGATTGGCTTAAATGTCCCATTAACCGCATGAATGAATCCATTTGCAATGGCTATATTGC
The DNA here is from genome assembly GCA_964023275.1 of Norana najaformis. Classification (NCBI taxonomy): domain Eukaryota; kingdom Metazoa; phylum Annelida; class Clitellata; order Crassiclitellata; family Hormogastridae; genus Norana; species Norana najaformis. The sequence goes on from OZ029922.1 coordinate 23,863,391, forward strand.
TTGGTTCAATAACTGCAAGATTGTTGATATAGAGCTACAAATAAAAACAAGATTATGGCTATAAAAACACAACCAAAGTTCATAATAGGCAGTGGGGTATGTTGCTGGGGGGCCAAGATCATGAATCTTAGGATTCACTTAGATCTAATGGGACTTTTAGGTGTACCCCTCTGATGATTTGACTGCTCTGTCAAGGGTTGACGGATACAAGCGTCATACAATAAAGAGTATTTTCCAGGCTGATTTCATGTAATCAATTCCTTGCCTGTTTTATTTCAGCAAAACTCATTTGTTTCTGGGGCAAAATCTGCCGAAGATTTCTTACTTACTTACTTATTTAGTTAGCTCCAAGAGTTACTCATACTAAGAACACCTCTGAGTACTTTTTTCTCCAGAAGGTGTCATGTAAATTCACTACTATGCTACAATACTAAGAGGTTCTTAATTATAAGTCCAACATTAAAATTATGCTACCGTATTTGACACAAGTCCTGCAGAAAAATAACTGACAAACTGCTCCTCTACTCTGCAGGTTTTTTCAGAATGGCAATACCTTCTCATCCACCACTGCCACCGCCAGCTGCTGTTGCACACTTCCACCTAACAACGTTGCAAGACGTTGTCCATTCAGTGTTCGTAGTTTCCAGGTAGAAAGTTTTGAAGGAACGACATAGTATTTCAGAGCTCTCTTCACCTGATGCAAAAAATTAGAACTCATTCTAACACCGTAACATTTAACCAAACATCTAAAGCACCTCTTGAAGGCAATCTGAAACCAGCTAAGATCAGTCATAAAGTAGTACACAGGAATTCCATACAACGCTAATCATTCTAATGCAAATTCTGAGACAAAGTGGAACACGGATCCAAAATTTAATTCAGCTGTGGAAATTTAATTCATCGCCCCCTTGTAACACTCCTTTGCTAAAACATGGTACTTGCTATGGCTGTGAGCGAGTTGGCTTCCGAAGGTAGCACTGTGATAAAGTTCTAGTGTTAAACATCATAACGACCATCACTGTCATCCAACACATGGCAGTAACAGTAAAGAACCTTTCAGCCTATATGCCAGAAGGCAGGAGTGAACACTCTTTACAGTAGTTATAAGGTTTAGCCCGTCTAGGCTTAGATGTAGTTGACAACACAGTCCAAACTTTGTTTGATTACTAGGGAAAAAGAACTGAACATTACTTGTACATTCAAAGATTAATCATCTAGAATATTGCAAAACCAACTACAAAGTTGAGTCACTCCATTAATATTTCACAGACAGACAATGAGTCATTCTATCAACATTTTAAAATAAGTAATCTTGAATTATGGCCACTATTTACCGTCGAAGGTACTCAGTACTTAACCCAAAATTAATAACAATATACATGTAGAAACATGTCAAGCAGACTTATCAAAGAACTGCTGTCATCATGCTTCAGTGAATTCCTCCTAATTTTATCCCTCTCCATTCCCAGTGCACCAACCCTTTGATCTACCAAAGCATTTAAAACAAAGCCATGCTTACAGATGGCGTCTCCCAATCGCTGCCTACTGGAATGAAGAGCGTGATATTGCCTAGCACTTCAAATTCATCCATTAACCCAGTCTCCTACAAATAAGAAAAAGATGTTTACAGTCTTGATAGGATTTCAAAGGTGTAATAAACTTACCATATAACATGCTTCATTCCGATACAAAATGGTCAGACCTCAGATCCAAGACTTCATTCATCTTTAGAACATGACCATTGTACTAATGCAACCAAGCTAATTAAACCAATTACCAAATCTTGTACAACCCTAAACACAGAAGCTCCTTTGGTATGAAATTTTGGTATAACCGTTCCTGTAAATATGATTTCGTACTCAAAGGCGAAATATTTGGGCCCCCAGACACCCACACTGCCATTTACTGGCCGCCAGCTGTGGGCCAAACATGGGTCCAGTGAACGTTACTGTCAGGGCTGACCTCCAATAATTTCGATAGATAAGCAACGGCAGCTTAGTTAATTACAACAATCGCCACACCCAATAGCATAAATTAAATGACGAGAGAGTCATCCACGGGCAGATTTTTTAGGCCAGTGCTCCAGCTGCACCTATTCTGCGTGACAAGATACCCTAAGCTTCTGTACTCTAGCATAACGGTAAGCATTCTGAGAAAACTGTGTGGCCTTAAACAGGAAAATCAATTTAAACCAAAACAAAATGACGTGTTTACAGAGAGGCTGGCCGAAATATCTGAGAATTCCGGCCACTTGTCGAGTGCTTCGTCCAGCTCTACAGTTACTTCCGCCTTCGTATACGGTTCCAATACCTAAGTCACCAGAGAAATATAACACTAGCATTGGCTAAACAAAAAATAAACAAATTCTGATGTCATGACACAGAAACAAATATTATTAAACTACAGTTTAACTTGAAGCGACCATCATCTGAAGCCTTGTGCTTTATGATAATGGCAACATAGAAGTCATTAGATTAGATTAGCTTAGTTAACAGCTGTACAAATGCTGGCTTCCTTTCAGTTAAATTCATCGACAGGAGAAGCCAAGTAATTTCAACAAGTTAACTAATTTTGCTCTAAAATATCTTTGTGCTCAGGCAATGAATCAGAAACACATAAACACACAACACTGTTATTTAATAATTATAAAACTCTATCACTGATATTCCTCTTAAAACAGTGCGAAGCAATGAAAAGGCAACTTTCTTCTTGTTGGCTCATCTCCTATCTCTGGAATTCATATTTTCCAGTCACAGGGCTCTGGAGCCATCTCCAGAGACCATTGCTTTCAACCACAAACTGTGCATTGCCTGTAATATTGGCCATGAATGGAAGCGGAGACATGCCTTGTCGATAATATGAATCAGTCCATTCAGTGCAGGATTGTCACCAGCGATGACTCGAGCGTCATTGAAATAGAGGTCCTGGAAATCAAACAAGCCAATCGACAGAAAACAATGGATTGCAACCAAGACAACAGTGTCAAAAAGATTTTACAGGTTAGAAGCAGTCTTCTTAATAGCATTCATACCTTATTCACTAGAATTACTTTCTAATCACAAAAATAACTAAATTTTAGCAATGAAATGCAACAACAATAATTGTACAGCAACTTAGTCATATATGTAGTAATTGCTATATTTTTAATGTAAACATCATCCGTTTCTTAAGTATTGATTAATCTTTATCATCACATGATTAACACTCACTCTTGATGATGTACAATGCAAAAAGCGAAAAAATGAAAGCGGAATAAACTCTGGAATAAACTCCCCCCAGAACTGTGACAGTTATCTGACCCATCATACCAACTCATCTATGCTCCACCGCTTGCAATTTCTGCATTGGCCTTTCACTCAAAACTGAAAAACTTCCTGTTTCACAGATCCTATCCTGACACCACTTCTGCTTATCCCTCTTTCCACTCCAATCCCAAACACCACCCACCATAACTGCCACACTGTCTCTGCCTGACTCTTGGATCTTTACCTGGAACCGAACCCTTTTTGCCTATTGATTTTGTTTTCACTGAACGCCTGTGAATGACATGGCTTTCATTGGGTGCTGTAGAAATCTTGGGATTACAATTACTACTGACGAAGATTGCTTTATAATCTCAAAGTTTTCTTCTGCTTGCCTCTCCTTTTAAACTGCAGCGCAACTCAAAGTCCTCATCATCAGATAGGGTTGTAAGCTTCTGACCCTGACACTCTGACCTCAGGTCATTCAATGACATCACTGATGGCAGCACATGATAGCTGAATTATTGAAACAAAGAAAAGCCAAATCAGTCATGGAACATGTGAAGCATAAAACCAGAAGCAGTTGCAAGATATATTCAAGAGGTACTATGTGAATTTACTGAATAAATGAATGAATAAATGAATGAACGAGTTTTTACAAGAAATGAAACCACTAAACAACGCAAACAATGCAAGAACATGACAAGTTCAATAAACTAAAGCAAGGGCAGGGTAGGTATGCCTCATCAGTTGCAAAGCTTGAATTGAAAGATTCTGATTTCACTATTGCTAACTGTCTTGCATAGGCCTAACCAAATAATGAAATTGTTCTGCATAAGCCTAACACTGTTCTGCATAGTCCTAATAATTTAATTGTATTTTCAGAGCCATAGTCAAACCTAATCTAGTGTACTAAACTGAAGAAACAGTTGAGTATCAAAATCTTTGAAGTGATTGATTGAAACATAATATAAGAAGATTTAAAACAGCAGCAACAGTTACTTGAGTATCATCTGTAAATTCCTTTCTTCAGTCCAGAATGCAGCCGATGTAGAATTCATGAACACTGACAATGCTTGCTGGCTTGGTGCCAACAACGTGTAATTGAAATCAAGGTTACTGAGAGGGTCATTCATTTTCTGTAGCCCCTATAAAAACAGAAACCATCATAAAAGGTTTTAAGGAACTCTTTGCTAGGTCACATCCATGAAAGCAACAGGTTCAATAGCTTAACAGGTTAACAGAACTTTTTCACAAGAACACTGGGATTTGAACCTGAGATGCAAAGGTGAAAACCCAAAGCAGCCACAAAGTCAACAGAAACAGAGCCAAAGAGTAACTGGAAAAGCAGGAACTGCACCTGAAGGAACCTGCTGAGGTGTTCCAGCTGAGACTCAACACGTAACTCGTAGCCAATCGAGCCATAGCACATGTAACCATCTCCTCCAAGGCCACTGTCACATGTGCAGTTGGCAATACCAGGACCAGTAGCCATACATGATGCCTAAAGAAAAAACCAAACTATTAATTATTACCTTAGAAAATAACCAAACAATAGGACAGTACCAGTAGCTACGACAGTCCAGGCTCTAAAGCACAAAAACTATGACTCTAACATGCACGTGCAGTTAAACGAACAGTAGTGGACAATTTGACCCCTGTAAAGATTCAACTTACATTGACTCTTCTTCAGACTGCCATCGTGCCCCATATATAATCAATTGCGTAAGTAAGTGGTACCTGCCCCCCTTGGTCCTGACAGTCAGGGTGAAATTTTAAGAAGGGAAAGAGGAAAATTTTCCCTCAATGATTCAGACTGTACCCATTGGCACGCATATGTTCCCCAGTTAGGGCAAATAGGTCTTTATTCTCAACCACAAATCACACTTGTAAAATATCTGATCAACTCATTGCAAAAATGAGCAGGATCAAAGCCAGACTGTCGCTATACAAAACCACGTACATTTACACTTAGATAAAGATAATAATCTATCAGACAAACTGAATACCAACTGCTCTGTTGCAAACGACTTACGTTAGCATGACAACCACCATTATCATTTGAACAGATGTTATCAGGAACACAGTATGTTCCGTTCCCATGGTAGTCATCCATACAGGAACAGGCATACTAAAATGAAAATAAATTCAGATAAGATAGACAGAATTCTGACATAAATTTTAAAGCTAAAATTATACTGTGTGTTTTTGAAAGTTCTAAGACGAGATCAACTCTAAATGGATAAGTTTCATGTGAAAATGTTTGAACATAAACAAACAAACATCTATATGAAAAAATTATTTAACTGCTACGTTTGTCTTTAAGTTTGTTGTGTGCATGTGTCTGTCTGCGTGAGCGTCAGTCTGTCTATCTTTGTTTGCTGGCCTTTCTGCTGCCACTCAATTCCAAAAGTAATTTTAACATTATTACACTACATAAACCAACTGGCAGTGGCTACAGGAGACAAGCAGCGTAATGAACTGATAATGTAAGAACAATTTATACAGCATCTCAACCCTTTGCATGCCACAGGTGCAAAACTGTGACGCTGGAAAACACTCCACATTCAAGCTACTTCTGTGGTGTTTACAAGTCAATAATCAGCGTCAGAGTCCTGTATCCACCTCAACATGAAAGGTTGGCTGAACTGAGTCAGAATTACAGATAATCAAAACTTGGAATAAAAATCAGTAATCTACCTGTCCTGCAAGGGTCATGACACACAGGGCATTTTCATGGCAGTGGCTGTCATTCTGGCAGGGACTGGAGGGGTAGCAATATAAGCCATCACCCACCCAACCATGGGTACACCGACACAGAACCTGACCAGGACCAGTCTTTATGCAGTCAGCCTAAAACAAGTAAGAAGGTAACAGTAATCATATAAAGAGAATTAACATTTAATTTGGAGAAGTTTTAACACAGTGTATGCTACCTTAACTCTTTGTATTATTATAATTATTGTCACATCCCCAGGAACTATTTGTGGAACTGTTTTACCTGCACCAGGCAAACCGAGTTTTGAAGTTTTGTTTGAAAACCATCAGTCAGCAGTAAAACAAATAATAAATAAAAGCAACCAGTAAAATCTTTACATTCATGAACAGTTTCTTTTAGGAACACTATATCTTTAAACAGATTTAGAGCCAACAACTTAGGTGGTGTTGGTATCAGGTACACGAGAAATAAGTTGGCGGCACAAATAATTAGACCAAGGTTATAATGAAAGCCACAGTAAAACTAGAACTACTGTTAAGAAATTCAGAGACGTTTCTTGTTGTGTGAAATGGGGGTCTTATTGGCAGTCACCTTGGTTTGTAATAGAATGACCCTCGGTTAGAATCTGTAAGCAATCTCATAACATCGATCTTAGACAAGTAGTTTGCAGCCCCTATCAGGAAGAGTATTTGGCTGGGGTTTGAATCGCTGCAACACCTCAAGCTTTTAGCTCCTACAGTGGTTTTGACATTTACCCCGTTTCCATTTTCCAAGAGTCAACATCACATGGCCAAGGGGCCTCAAAATCTGGAAGAAGGAGCTTGGGCTTCTATTAATCTCTGTAATGGCCTGGTTGTTTGTGCACATTTGTATTTCATCAGACAGTATTGTTTGGTACTGAATACTCTACTAAAACTTCTTCATACACTTTGCTTTAGCTCTGAAGCAATTCAGCATAGCTATTGGGTTTAGCCAGGAAAAAGCGAAAAGTCCTGTGATAAATTGGACCATCAGTCCAAGACATTGGGATCTTGCCAGATCTAAGAAGAAAATGAACACTTGTATTGCTACAATACCTGAGCATGGCAACCTCCACGACCTGGTTCCATGCAAGGATTAATTTCAGTACAGTATGTTCCAGTGCCTCTGTATCCCTGGCGACATCTGCATGAGGATCTACAAATAAATAGACTGACACCTCAATACCTTTACGAAGAATACACATGACATTTCCATTTTAATTTTACACATGGCAGCAGAGAAACCATAGTTCTGTCATAGGGTACCACACTAGGTTAATCTTGTCCTTGCCTGAAGAAACAAAATTCAGCATTTACCGGCGTTGAAAAGTTCTCCTCAGATTTCGCATCTTAATCCGATTTAGGTTTTCAAGGAAGCTGCTACCAGCTCCACCAGGATTTTCACCAAACTTTCTAAAACGAATGATGAAACATTCACAGTTCCACAACCCTTATGTTTCAACAAATATGAGTTACTTTAGAATTTTCTTCCAATTTTAGGGCCTGTACCAACACATTTTCTTATTGTACTGTAATGTAACAAAGCATCAAAATAGAACCACTTAAGAACCTCTCAGTCTCTTACTTATTCACTGGAATGCTGTATTCTTATATTAATTCCTGCACTAGTGCTGTAAATCTTGTTGGTCATAACCTGAAATATGTTGAAGTTTAAATCTCGGGCTAGTACGGTCTGTACATGGGGATGTTAAACGGCGTGACACCCATTCAAACGGGCGGCGGTGGTGAAAGATAGCATCCGATTAATTCATTGAAAAATGAGCCGGGTCAAGGCCATATGGTAGCCATATAAAACCGTGTACATTTATATTTACACTGGTATAAACTGTTAATGATTTCATTTTATTAGTTTAGCAAATGAGGTTGGGTGGCCAGTCCTCTCCCTCCTGCTGTTCCAAATGACAACCTACAGTGGATGTACTCATTTTATACCTCAGTTTCCCAGTGCTGTATAAAAGTATGTTTAAGATTACCCTATGAGCTTTGAAATTGTTTCTTTTAGGTCCAGTCGAACGCAGTCGGCGAAAGCGTGACACTTGAGCCGAATTTTTTTGTCACAGAACTGAACCTGACTGTCACAGTTTGGTCCAGTGTAGCTGGCGTTGCAGCTGTATGGTTTGCACTGTCCCACTGACCCAGAAACGCGATTGTCACACTTTCCGTGAAGGCATGAGCACGCTTTCAGTTGCACAAAAACAAGCAGACACCACATACACAATATCACGTTGTAAGTAAACACAATTCCAGGTAAATATACTCGGCTAATTATGATTAAACACAGATAGTTATCTTAGCAAAACTATACCTCTGATGAAGCAAAAAGCTATGATCCGCGGTTGTTGGCAAGCTTCATTATTTAAAGCTGTTACAGTGTTGAACATTGCAGAGATAGTTTTAAAAAGATTTTTTTCTGAATTGTTCATCATACAGACAAGTTTGCTGCTTCAAAACTTCCGCAAAGGTGTTGTCTTGTTAGAATAATTTTTATTAAAGAGTTGAAAAGATAATGGCACACATATGTTCTTATATTCTGCATGCCATAAATCATATAGTCTTGAATGGCAAACACAGACAAACTGTTGCTGTCCACTTACTAGAGTTACAGTACGGTCCGTACATGCTTTTATTAGCACATAACTCGCATTCAGCCCCAGTGTAGATAGGATCACACATGCACTCGCCATTCCCGTAGTAGCCATCTTTGCACTGAAAGCAAAGTTAAATGTAACCAGTGTTAATCACATAGTCTCTTCGAAATTCAACGTATACCTTTGCTACAGTCTGAATTTGCTTTCACTTCACTTCTCGTTTTTTAATTGTAAGAGCTCTCTCTCTCTCTCTCTCTCTCTCTCTCTCTCTCTCTCTCTCTCTCTCTCTCTCTCTCTCAGTTCTGAGTTTATATTATACATTTATTCACACATATTCCATCAATTTGGGACAAATTTTAGTAGAAGCATTAAACATCAGCAAAAAATAATCACCCAACGCAGACTTTCTTGGCCAAAAATTCAAAGGCTGATCAGCTGTGAATCCTAGTAGTCAACGCAGGTATTCAGGCCGATATGAAAGTACCAGCATGTTAATGAGCTAACTTTTGTCGCTTAAACGATATCAACCAGAGACATTGAGGTTAGCAATATTACTTCAAGCTAACCAGCCCAGCGGTGACACTTATCTCAAGTGCGCTCTCGTTGGCTTATTTATTAAATAACTGGTGACACCAGACAGTGACTGAAAGTGCTCATGAATACCTTTCCTCTACCAAGACAAGGATTTTGAAATCCTCCGGGACACGGATGACATGTAGAGCCATAGAATCCTTCACAACATCTTATCACCTGCAATGAAAGTTTAAAAAAGCACTCAAACAAAATCTCAAAAGCGCAAATTGACTAACTGCCTACCATTTGTGGGAAAACTCCAATCAGTTTCTTCTTTTTTTAAACTAAGCATCATAATGATCAAATTTCTTAAAACCTAACTGGCTTGCCAACAGACTAAATATTAGAATACGAATAAGCATAACAAATTTAAACTGGAACACTAGCTTATGCAATTTAAAAGAAAGTCTTGCAGGTAATGTAAATTTTTTTAAATCGGGGAAGCATAAATAAATGTAAACAAACGTGCATGGAAGAAATTTCCTCATTAAAAGATAACTGAGATGAGTCATTTCAAAGTTTGCTGACTGCTGGACTAGTGCTCACTGTGTAAGTCCTGTTGCACATTTGGTGACAACCAGAGAAAGCAACAAAGTTCTGAATTTTTCCATCTCCAAGATTAACCCAATATCTACATCCAGGGGTTGTATCGTTCTGAAACAAAGCAGAATAGAGAACTTTAGGAAGACATTGTATTGCACACGGTGCTGTATATACGCGATACTGTATATGTTTTTGGCCACTGCATACCGTTAATTTCAAGTTAAACCAGAACATACAGTGCAACTCAATAAAAGCATGCATGAGGTCCCAGACAGCCCAGACTGGGGGCAGAGGGCGGCCAGCTATGGCCCACCTTGAGCTCAATGTTCATGGCTATCAGAAGTGGATCCTCTGATGTTGGCAGGATAGATTTCCACTCAATAATTTAAAATGCAATCCCTCTAGGGCATTTTCCCTCTGAAAAAGGCAGTAGGCCAACATACTTAGAAAATAGTCCACACTTTCTAAAAACACACTACCTAGTACATAACAAAACTTGCAACTGTACGAAGCTTTCAAGTTACACAGTTCCTGAGGTAATCATTTTCTTGTAAGCTTTAAAAGAAATAAATTCAGCAACTTTTATTGTCTTGGAAAAGAAACTTGGAAACAACTGACCAGAGGGACATCAGTGATCCAAGGACATTTCAGCTCACCAGAACACATGCCACAGGTACCCTGCAACGAAAGTCCACCAAATATTCAACATGCTGCACTTAACATCAAAAAAACTGATCTTGAATTGCCACTAATGCAATTACTTCTTTACTTAGAACTAAAGATCACAATAGGAGTTCACTAAGCTGAATGAAACTCAATCATCAGTTCATAACTTCAATGATTTAGCCTAAACAACTAAACTATGGACAGATAAATACAGGTATTCAAAGCTGTACTCTTTGCCATGGCTGGGCTGGGAATGCCCAAGTTGACAACATCATGAATGGCCTGAATGAATGAATGAATATTTATAAAATTTGTGATCATAAACCTATTGATTAAAAACTTAAAATGCCATACTGTAAAGCAAACTCAGTTTATAATAACTGTAATAGCACTTATTCCTTTGAAACACTTGTTCCTCTGAACTAATCAATTCTTTTCAATAAAATCAACCACATATTTACTCTTGGCTATTCTTTTTCACAAACTTACATTATGGATTTTTATATTTGCTAAAACTTTGATTTCTTGCAGTTGTACGATATATAAAAATAATAAATATGACAGAATCTAAGCATACTCGCACAGCTCGGTATGTCACTAGATCACAGCGATGTGGTAATACCGGCCGAAGAGCCTCTGGAAGTAGGATACCATCAATGTTGTGAATGTAGCCATTGCTGCCTGGAATGTCTGCCTGAGTGAGGTTTACTTCTTCGTTCAACTGAATCCGCCCCTATTCAGTGATCAAGCAGATGAAAGAGCATATATGAAAATTATTCATCACTTACAAATGTGAGACATAAAAGCAATTAGCAGCAATAAAAACAGAAACTTTAAAATCATTGCTGAACATGTGGGAAATAAGAAACAACCATGAAAGAATAAGAAAGGACCGAAACTAGAAAATGACAGTCATCTTTGACTGGCATCTGTGCTGCTGGCAAGCTAATTGTTTAACTATTGTTTAACCAGTTTCCTTGCAGAAACACTAATTACCAGTAATTACCGGTGCTTATTGCATACAGATTCCACTTGCTAATCGTAGTTGCACTCATTCATTAATGAAAGCACGAATGAACTACACGTGAACAGTCAGAAGATAGAATTTTAGTATGGTAACTTTTAGTTCACTGTATCAAAACGAGGATATGTAAATATGTGGAAAATGAATCGAAAGCAGAAACTTCCAAAAAACTGACTCACCACAGATGACACTGCAACGGCATTGGCCAATCCTCCCAATGCAGTAAACTGAGGAATGTTGATCAGGTCACTGGCCAGAAGCTTACAAAAAAACAAGCAAGAACGAATCATGAGATGCAGCCTTATGCAAATTACAGGACTTCAAACTGTACCAAATGGCATTAGCATGGCCAGAAAAAATATGACACACTTAAGCCAGCAAAAAAATTTATCAAGTAACACCAAATTTTGAAGTGCAAAATGCAAAAATGTTTCTTTGCTGTAATGTCCTTCTCTTCTAAAACGTGTTAATTTACAACAGCTGTAAATATATAAATAACCAAAATACACTTTCATGACTGACACTTACATGTGGTCCAGCGACAATGTGATTCTCTAATATCTCAATCAGCTTCCCTTTACCCTGAAAACAGTTTTAAGAGAAAAATAATTACGAAATAGATCAAATGCATCTGCACTCGGTGTTATATTTATTCAAGTGATATGGTGCCCCACAATTATGAAGATGCATATCACAGTATAACATCACATCCTGTATAAAAGAACGGTGCTTTGCAAAAGAACAGAATAATCAGTCAAAATTCATTACCACATAACCCAACATACTGCATACGAGAACAAAATATTCAAAAATAAAACAAGGTAAAAACATAACTGACTTCCTTTGACAGAAAGTAGTCGAAAGTCCCCTGTGGCAGTGAGCTCCATGAAATGGCAGTTGGAGCAAAAACAGTGTAATGGCCTTCCATGCTTAGTTTTTCTGTCAGGTTGACAGCCTAACAAAGAAAAAACAAGAACTTTTGAAAGCTTAGAACAACAGTTGAACAGGAAACTTTAGTTAATTTTGTTTACCTTAAGGTGTTATGCACCCTAGGGCTATGTAAAATTAATCCAGAGAGAAGGCAATGCAACTGGAACAGCTAGGACTTGTCAAAATGCACCAGTGAAAAGGTACTGCAGAAAGCAACAGCTTTAAAATGCTTGACTACAACTGCAGGGTCTTGGAAGAGGTAGCTTGTTTCGAAAACATTTTCTTTCACAGATCCCATTCTGACTCCCCTTCTTCCTCTTATCCTTCTTTCCGCTCCAATCCCAAACATCACCCGCCATAGCTGCCATGTTGTCTCTCCCTGACTCTTGGATCTTGACCAGGAACCGAACACTTTCGCCTATCGATTCTGTTTTGACTGAGCGCCTGTGAATGAGCTGATCCCCATAACATGGCTTTTGTTGGGCACTGTAGAAATCTTGGGATTACGATTATGACTGAGTCACTGGAATGCAGTGACTTGAGTGAGATAAATATAAATTTTGTTTAATGGTTATGTCCAGTAATCTATTCAGAAACTTTATCAGCCCGTTGAGAAATACTACACTGTGTCGTGACACAAATCAAACAGGACCTTCATGTTAAGCGTCATGACACTGAATGTACAGATGTCCTGGTAGTTCTCAGGGATTGCCAACTAAAGGTTACACTAAGAAGATTGTTGAAATCATTTAGGCTAGCAAGGCATACCTCTGATAGGTACTCAGAAAGAGCTACATATAAGTACCCTTTAATAGGTACTAGAAATTGCTCTAATGTGGCCACCAGAATGATGGCAAATGCATTAATGAAACAAAGAACTTGCCTTCAGTAGGCTGTAGAATCTTGAATATCTTGGTTGCATCGACAATAAATATGCAATCGATTTCTAAAGGAAGAAAATTACCACAGAAACATTAAAACTAAAATATTCCATAGTCATGAAGCAATAACAACTACTATAATAATACATCTAAAGCCACAAATGTATATTTGTAATACCTAGTGCTGTACTATTTTTAGAATGAAACTAAATCTGAAACTTGACCATAGTTTATTTACAGATAATTATTTGCTAAAGACTGGCTTCCCAAAGTTTTTTTAACTTCAACATACAAACACAACTTTCCCCAAAACAACACTCACCCTTGTGCTTCCAATGATCACTGGAGGTTTGTCCATCAGTTGGTCGATTACATGAATGATCCCGTTGGCTGCGATTAAGTCACCCTTTATGACATTTGCTCTCAGACTGAAGTCATGGAGGCGGAATTTTAGCTCCCTGTTCTGTGAAGTATAGAGCAAACAGACAGAACAAACTATTCGATTACATCTACTGGCCTAGTTAGCTACATTGGTTAATGCCTACGTCGAGGCACCTCTGAGCTCGATGCCGGTTCACAAACCAGACGTGGCTTATTTCAGAGATTAGAATCTCGGGTTATTATGGTCTGTACACAGGGACCTTAAATCGTAATCGTAATCCCAAGATTTCTACAGCGCCCAACGAAAGCCGCGCCGCGGGGACCAGCTTATTCACAGGCGCTCAGTCAAAACAAAATCGATAGGTAAAAGGGTTCGGTTCCAGGTCAAGATCCAAGAGTCAGGCAGAGAGACAGCGTGGCAGCTACGGTGGGTGATGTTTGGGATTGGAGAGGTGCGCATCCATTCAAATGAGCAGCTGTGGTAAAGGATCTCATTCTATCAATTCATTGAAAAATGAGCAGGGTCGAGGCCATATAGTCGCTATAGAAAAACATGTATATTTACATCTTACACGTCCATCCGAATCAGACTGAGAAGTTTTTATATTAAGCTGCACCCCACTACATGCCAATCTATCTGCTTTTCAATTCCCATACAGAAATCCAGCATTATTGTCAGACAGCCACATTCTTTGAGATCATAGCGGGCCGGCATTGCGCATCTGGTGGCCACCTATAGGCCCAACAACATGGCTGACAGGGTGGTAAGCACAGGGTGAGTTGATCTCTCACCAATATTAATACAATCAGCAGACATTAATTCTATTTCATTCTAACCCACATTCTAACCAGTGGCAGCTCCAGGATTCCTTGCAGTTCATCCTCTGCTTATGTGCTTATAGGTAAATTTGCCAATGATTCTAGCCCATTCTAATGCACTCTAAATCACATGTCACAAAGGAAAACTAGAGAAACAGATAAACTTTTTGAGACCTTATTTAATCATTTCCTAATTTAAATTATGCACAAAATATTTTAGTTGAATCTTTGGCACTCTAAATTAAGAGCTAAAAAAGCAAAAGAAACGCCTGGTAACAACAGATTAATGTCACCAGAATAATTTTTGGCAATAAAGCACATTCACTGTGGTCTGCAGTCAGACGTTTTCTACCTTATAGAAGAGTTCTGCTGATGATCCCTCAAGCATGTAGAACATGGAGGCATTGGTCAACTCGGCCAAGGTCAACTGGGCAGCTATGACATGCTGCCGGACCAACTGACGTGCAATATCTTTGTCTCCAAACACATCCTGCAACTGAAACCATCACCAGAGCATCAACCATACTTCAGTTTGTCTCATCCTCAAAAACAAGCAGAAAAGCAGTCCTCTGAGCTAACGTGGTCTGAGAGGCTGCCATGGGGATGAAGTGTTAGCCAAGTGCTTTTATTTTTCAGCTTACTGACAATTTCGTCCACTGATCATAATCGTAATCGTAAACTAAAGATTTCTACAGTGCCCAACGCAAGCCAAGTCGCGGTGAACCAGCTTATTCACAGGCACTCAGTCAAAACAAAATCAATAGGCAAGAAGGATCAGGCAGGCAGACTGGCAGTCAGATGGCTAAGACGGATGGTGCTTGGAATTGCCATAATGTGGAATTGCCTTTATGTGTAATCTTGAAATAAGACACAGAGAAGCTGCATTTGAAATTAAATTTTTGCACCAAGGGCTGATATTACCTCACGAGTGGTCAATGATTTGGTTACACCTTCATCAGTTGACAGAAACACAGTAAATGGTCCGTGTTGGGTGAAGGCGTCTGTGTAGATAGTTGAGGTCAACTGAACAGCATACTGGAATCGACCTTTGAACTCTGGGTCGGACGAATGGAGTGCTTTTATTCGCTACAATGTCAATCAATCAAAATTTCCCTGATTGTATCAGTGCTAAGGTGTGACTCACTTAGCCACACTAGAAGCCTGTTGATTAAATTAGAATAGATGACTCATATTTTCAGTAGCAGATATCTAAGTTATTGACTTTAAAAGTGATCCATCTCTTTAGCATCCAAAAACAGGTTCCCAAAACTTCACTTTTTGCGGTGCTGAAGATGAGCAGAGCTCACAGTTACGACTCTTCTTACGGAATCATTTACACATGGTCAAGAAAACAAACTACAAGAAAACGTATCAGTCGGGAGTGTCACAGATGAGCTGAAGTCCTTTTCAAGCTAACCCTGAAAGGCAGCCATGGGTATGAGTTGTTAGCGACTTCACTTTCTTAGCCTTGGCATGTGAGAGGTGGGGGCCAGTCCTCTGCCTCAATGTATGATCTTCCCACTGACAGTGTACAGTCAGCTCACTCGTGTATTAGAGCGATGAGTTTGCGACAGGGTACAAATGGAGTAGCGCTGATGATGTTTTATAAGAGTTTAGTTTTGAATTAATCCAAACCTCATAGATGTTGCCATAGCAGTTCTGACCATCTCCAATGTATCCAGTTTCACAAACACACCTAAGCCAAAACGTTAGCTACTAGAAACCATGGTACCCCGATTAAGGTAGATAAGCACAGTTAGGACAGCGAAATCTTTAATAATGAATCAAACATTCAAAGTTAAGCAAACATATAACTAATGAGTAATTTTTTTATTCCTTAACATAACAAAAGCATTGGCCACTGCATTCATTAAGCACAAATTACACTCATAAGGATAACAGCAGGAGGACATTATAACACCTCAACCTACATCTTCTGAAAAGCACTTGAGTAACTAGAAAATGGTCCAGTCACAACGTACTTTGACACACTGCATTACAATCATTGGCAGATTTAGCTATTGGTGTGGTGGGACGGTTCGCCCCTATTGGTTATATCCTGTCGCCCCCAGACTTGACCCATGCACGGTGGACAGCCAGAATGTGGTGCCACTCTAGAAATGCCCTTTCCCCCAAGTAAACAATCCTGGAGCCGCCACTGATTACAATACAAGCTTTCGTCTTTTAGGGACAATAGTTTTGAGAATGATAGAAGTACTCACTCAACCTCCCATGGTCCGGTTGTTGTGCAGTTGGCGTGTTCATGACAGAGGGTCTTGTTGATGGCACAGGCATCGATCAGCTGACATCCTTCACCCTCTGCATAATTCTCATAGCCTTCAAGGCATTCGCACAACCTCTAACAGCCATCAAAGAAAACCAAGGCGCTAATCAATTTCATCTCCAACACCATCAACATCGTTTTAACCTCCCAACTGGCACTGATTCTCATACCGACCCCAAGAGGATTAAAGGCTGAGTTGGCCCAGATGCTCTGGAATTCCATTCAAGCACTAACCATGTTCAATGTGTCGTAACTTCATTGTGCTTCCAAGCTTCATATCCAAAACAGGCCGCCACCCAAGCAGTATACACTTGACTCACAGCCGAAATTTACCCAACCTACCAGTGACCAGGGAAGTGTTTAAAAGTTGTGTGAGCCAACCTCAATCAAGTACAGACCTAAGGTGGATAAAACCATACATTATACCCGATATAATCTATAAGAATAGGTAGATATCTCCATTGCCCAATATAGTTGTGTCAGCATGCTACTGCCTTGGTGTCATGGAGCCAAAACTTGTGTGAGCATTGGCGTCTTGGCTCCCAGGCCCCTGCAACCTACCTCACCAATTTTGTTTTGTTTGAAATAACTCAGTTCTCTATTTGGTGCAAAAATACATTTTACAGTTACAATTACAAAAAAGCACTTGCTCACCTGGCCAGGGCCAGCAAAAATGCAGCGCGTGGAGTCGACAGGACATCCTCCGAAATCCTTCTGACATGGATCGTTGATTGTACATGTGAATCCATCTCCATCATAACCCATCATACAGCTGCATTCAAAAGTATCTGGTCCAGTTGGAAAGCAGAGAGCTTTCGTGTGACAGGGCCTTGGATCAGTCAGGCACCGATTGATTGCTAAGACAATCAGCACAGTTACTACCTTCATTAGATAAACACTAGAAAATGCAAAATTCTATCCAGAGCAAAAGAATGCAGAAATTATCAGCGGATGAGTGAATAAGCGACAGAGTCAGTAACAAAAATTATCTGGTTCCGTTGGCATGATAGACCCATCAGTCAGTCAGTCAGTCAGTCAGTCAGTCAGTCAGTCAGTCAGTCAGTCAGTCAGTCAGTCAGTCAGTCAGTCAGTCAGTCAGTCAGTCAGTCAGTCAGTCAGTCAGTCAGTCAGTCAGTCAGTCAGTCAGTCAGTCAGTCAGTCAGTCAGTCAGTCAGTCAGTCAGTCAGTCAGTCAGTCAGTCAGTCAGTCAGTCAGTCAGTCAGTCAGTCAGTCAGTCAGTCAGTCAGTCAGTCAGTCAGTCAGTCAGTCAGTCAGTCAGTCAGTCAGTCAGTCAGTCAGTCAGTCAGTCAGTCAGTCAGTCAGTCAGTCAGTCAGTCAGTCAGTCAGTCAGTCAGTCAGTCAGTCAGTCAGTCAGTCAGTCAGTCAGTCAGGCAGGCAGGCAGGCAATCAATATAATGATATACAGATCAATCTATCATGACAATTATCAGTAAAACTTAATCTTATAATCTTACTGACTCATCAGCTAATTTAATCTCATTTTCTCACCATTACATCCTGACTTAGTTGTGCCAGCATCATTAATAAAATAGACCTGACTTAGAAACGGCTGGTCTTAATGCAAAAACCAGAAAATCTTACGCTGACAAACTCCATCTGTATCCTCTCTGTATCCATGATTACATGTACACGCAACAACGCCATCACCAGAATCCACGCAGCGGGAATTGTTTGGACACAAATATGTGTTACAGCTGACGATACCTGTGATGGACAACAATGAAAGTCACTACAGAATTTTTAATTGTTTTTATTTCTAAAACACAGTAGCTATGATCGCGTGCAATTTCCACAAAATGTCTGGAAATAAAAGAATTACATCTGGAAGAGTCTAATCCTCATCAAGATCTGGCAGGGCAAAAGCATTGCAGAAGATGACAGCATTAAAGCCCTGGATTGGAAAATATATTATGATTGTTATTTTGCATAACTTACTTTCATTACAGAAAGTTCCCTTATATCCTGATTTGCAGTCACAAGAACCAGTTCCGTTAATCCCACTGTCACAAACGCCATTCACGCACCGACAGACTGTTATGCAGATCAACAAAAAGAAACTGTCAGACATTTCCCTCTATCAGTCACTTTCCATAATAAAGCTTGTCAAGGAACTACGAAATATTAAAAGCATATGCAAAATGCACCTTAAGTATACCTCCATTTCCTTTGCAACAATGAAATTATAGTCTAAACCCTGAGAAATACCTGTACCCAATAAGTCTGGTCTGGCTCTTATCTCTAAAGTTCTTGATCTGGTTTCCTTCTGCCTAAACAGAAACATTAATAAATCCTAACCATGTAGGGCCAACAGTTAAGCAGAGCCTGCAGTTCAGTAAAGCCCGTGCAGCTAAGCAAGACCTGCAGTCAGCAAAGCCTGAAATTAACTGAAGTCAACAAATAAGTAAAAATTCAGCTGCAGTTACTGCAAGTAAAGCCAGCATTTAGGTAAAGCTTGAAATTACTATAAATAAAGCCATTAACTAAAAAGTAAGAAGAGAAGCTGACCCGAGAGCTAAATCCACCAGGCAGCCAAGGGTATAAAGTGTCAGTGACTTCACTGTCTTAGCCACAGCATACAAGGCAGGTGACTAGCCTCGTCCCTTCATCATCTGATCTTCCCACACAGAGCACGCAGTCAGTGTTCTATTTTTATAGCTCTCTGTACCAGCAGGCATATGAACCCCTCACCCCTGGATTGACAGTCCAGTTAGCCAACAACTAGACTATCACGCATCTCAGGCAGCTATAAAACTGCACCCGTAGAAGTTATCACAAAATGATGTTATCAGATATCTTAAATGTTTAGCATTACAGTTTATTCTTTGCCTTTTGTTGGCTTGAAATGTATGATCCAGCTCGAAGATGTTACGAAACACAGGTCTACTTCCAACATTTGCTGTTCATTTATTGAGCATTTGGTATAAACTTCTCTCTCAGGTCTTAGAATAGCCTATAAAAACTATCACTCACCTCTGTTGCACTGAGGTCCATAGAAACTGGCCTTACACTGGTCACATGCCACTCCCGTAAACCCAGCCTACAGTACACACAGCACCAAGAAGACAATTTATGCATATTGACATTACATATGAGTAATAATAATACGACGATTTATAGAGTGCCGTAGTTCTGAGACCGAAATCACCACCTTCCTGACTGGCATTTTGAACATCTTCTTCATTACTATCAACTTCATCTGTCATCATCATTCTGAAGCTCAGTAAATGGCTCCATTCAGTCATCATCATTGTAGTCACTGTCATCATCATTGTAGTCATTGTCATCATCGTTGTACAAACTGGTTATAGGAACAGGATCACAATAACAGACATGTTTTCTTATTAGGTCAACTCATCCATGGGAATTCTCTGAACAGCTGGCTCCCTTGTAATTTGATTCTGTCTTTCAGAACCACTAAATGCACTACAAAAAGCACTGGTAACATTACATTACCATCACTTTCAAACTAAACAAATGTATTATACACAAATACATATACTGTATATAAATATATATATATATACCAGTATATATTATGTATTGTGAAGACACTAAGGTGTGACTTTAACTTGCAATAATGAGACCCAACATGCTAACAGATCTTCACTGTATTAGGGTATTTTATTGCCACTGTAAATGTTTCACATTGTAAAGTACCAGTTCTCTACAATGTGGTAACAAGACCCATATGCTACAGGAATCTTCACTCCACTAAGATATTTTGCTACCACTGTTAATGCTTTACAGACCGGAACATTTGAAAAATCAAGTCAATTCAACCTGACATATGCAAGTTCCATTGCTGTAGAATCCATCAATACAACGACCCCGGCCATTGCAAGGAGTCTGAGAGCCACCTGGACATTCTAGGGAGACAGAACCGTCAAAGAACAGACTTATTGGTGCTGATTACTAGCCTTACAAAGGCAATTTAACTATGCATAAGACACAAGGCAATTTAACTATGCATAAGACACATGGCAATTTAACTATGCATAAGACATATTAATTGCTTTGAAAATGATTGCCTGTAGATTAAACTCTGATGGTGTAATCGTAATCGTAATCTCAAGATTTTTACAGCACCCAACGAAAGCTAAGTCGCGGGAAAAGCTTATTCACATGCGCTCAGTCAAAACAAAATCGATAGGCAAAGGGTTCGGTTCCAGGTCAAGATCAAGAACTCAGGAAGTCAGAGAGTCGGACGGCTACAGTGGATGGTGTTTGAAATTGAAATTGAAATTGACAGTACAAAGGTTCGTTCCTTAAGACCTGAAATTTTTAGTTTTACATCCTACCCTGGCAATCTTGCCCCCAGAAACCCGGGCAGCAGAGGGCAATCGTAGCCGTCTTCTCGCACGTGTGACGACATCCGGCCAGATAAATGACGCTGGTGAAGTCCAGTCGCTGGGCAAACGTGCAGTCTGCCACTCCTCGCCCTATGGTCAACTGCTTCAACCCTGAAGGACAGAAGGACAGGAAGTTCATCGCACAAGGTTTGCACTCCGTCTTCAAGTTGAAGGTCGTCGTCTTGTTGCAAAAGCGAGGGTTCTTCTCGGCCGTAGCCAAACCATCCAGTCGACCCGCATCCTCATCGTCATCGTCATCATCGTAATTATCTTCTCCTGGTAATGAATCCCTAACCGCTGGCATCGTCGGAACCGTCGGTTGATCCAGAGAACCCGACGCGTCCCATGTTGAGTTCCTCGCATCGACGTCACCTGCTGAGGAAGAACACAGAACAATAACGAAGACAACAGATGCGTACCAGAACGCCACCATCGTAATCGTAATCGTAATCTCGAAATTTCTACAGCGCCCAGCGAAAGCTAAGTCGCGGGAACCAGCTTATTCACAGGCGTTCGAAGGTGTTGTTGGACATCTAAATCCAACTGAAACAAGGCAGTTCTTTCCAACTGCTTCTTATCAGGTCAGGCACTTGCAATTCAGTTGGAGTTTAGTCCAGTAAGTACGCGCTGCACGTCAAAACATGCATGCATGCACTTAATTTTCGCGCTCTGCATGCACATCGAACTGAGCTGCTTCAGCGATCCGTGGAAGTGAGATACAAGGGTGGAAAGGCAAACAGTTGCATGTAGGTCTGAGCGTATCTAATGTGTATGGAGTTCATCTTATCTCTTCCTACCAAATGCTTCAAGAGGAAATCCTGTTGGCATGCATTGGCATGTGAGAGGTGGGAACCAGTCAAGGGCGGTGTAGGGGCGTATTTTTCAAATCATGGTTACAATGATACATGTAGGCCTATTTAAATCGTTATAACATATAGGCCTATATATATAGACCTATACTGTATACAAGGATATATGTATGTTTGTATGTATGATATAATTGTAGACTAATATAGGCCTATGTGTTTGAGCGTGCGCGTACTACTGATGGGTCGGTTTAGCCGATACCGAACCGATATCACGATATTTAGTTGTGAACATATTAAAAGATTTTTAATTTTTCACATACAATTTTGTTACAGTAAAACAGCACTGTACACTGCAGTTGCGGAGTGTAAACGTAACTGTAAGTGTGCATGTTTTTCTTTAGCAACTGTGTGGCCTCTATCCTGCTCATTTTCAATGAATTAATCGGGTGAGATCCTTCACCACGCTGCATGGACAGCAAATTTAGACTATAACCTCAAGGTATAAAGAACACACAAAAGAAAAATATCGCGATATTTATAAAAGCGAAACCGAACCGAATTTAAAAAGTACCTAGCAACAACCAAAAACCGATACCAACTTTTAAAAAACGATACTGACTCAGCTCTAGCTCATACTAGCGCTGGTAAACAAATTTTAAGCAGACTTTAAAATCTAGGCTAGTTTCGCAGATTCGCACTGCAGTGGCAACATAGAGAGAATATAGACAAGTAACTAACAAAAACGTTTTAATACGCGTTTCATTTCGCCATTTCGCCAGATCTTCGCATAAAGTGATAGCGCTGTAAGAATGGTTGTTTTGCTGTTGGCGCACACCTCTAAAGGTGCCGTAAACAACACGGTGACAGCAGTGCGTTTGATCAGTTGACTGATGCTCCTCGCAACTCTATGGGACAGCGCATGTCGTGCTTGTGGCTTTCGTAGCAGAGGACAGACGAGTCCGAGAGACGCTTTTTAAAAAATATGTCGCGTAGTCGCTAGGAAAGCGATGTTGTTAAGGCATTGGTAGTTCTTTAAAGTGGCCTGCGCAGTTTGGGTAGTGGAGGTTGAAGGTCAGATAATGACGTTCCACTCTAACTTGAATGTTATTTGACGGGAGATGTCCTTGTAGTCAGACCTATGTTTTACAGACTCCATACCTGATTCATCGTGAAAAGTTTTAAGCCTATAGCGTGAAAAGTTTTAGTGCTGTGGACTTGTGCCTAAACTGAGGCCTACTTTGATTATGGATGACGCATCTATTACTTCCCCTCCCGTCCTACATCCTTTCCTTCCACACGTAGATCCCGCGGATAAATGTATTTGTTGGACGGCGGAAGCTGTTAAATGAGTCGCATAACCACCTCCAGTATGGAGCTAATTAATAAAATATTGTTGATACTGGGTACTCAAACTATGGCCAGCCTAGCAATAAAGTTATTTGGGGTGAGGGCGCCAGTGTGAGTTGCATTATAGACGTTTTTGCTTATGCCTGTCGGCAGGGCCGAGCTTTAAACTATTAAAAGGGAATTAATTAGAGATCTGAAGAGACCAGCGGAGACAGAATTCCACTGTAACTCGGTTATAGAAAATTCTGCAGAACATGTCAACTGTGTGCATGTTCGTGTGGGGCCCACCTCTTCCTTGAGAGCCATTTTAGTACATATGAAATGCATTTTGGATGGTTGTTCACAATATGAATATTTCTTTAATTTAACCAGCATGTACACTTATAAAAGTAATGTCTCAAAACAGCAGACATTAATATATCCATAATGCTCGTATATAGATATAATTGTCTATTAATGAAACACTTAGTCATTGGGTAACCAAAGCCAAATCAATCAAAATTTATAAAGTTACAGCAGATTGAATTTGAATCGTATCAATTCATTTAGGCATCATTCACTGAAAAACTTTGAACTAACCAACTAAATTTTAACATGAAATTAAGAGAATATTTTTGATGAGCAGCTTAGCGAGCTGAGGACCTTCCAGCAAGACTTGGTTGACTTTAAAGACTGATCGATGTCCTTGTTGATATCCGATGCCGTGAATGCAGTTGGCAGTGATGTATCGGCTGTATTTAGGTCAGCTCCAAATGAAGCCACCAAGCAGCTGTTTGCTGCTGTCAGAGCCAAGGATGCTGAGCAGTTGAAGCAGCTGTTGTCATCACCAGCAAGACCAAGTCTTGCTCTGGATGATCTTAATGAAGAAGGACATACCTGTCTTGGAATTGCATGCATGAGTGGCAGCATTGACATTGTTCAGTTTCTGCTAAAGGTGTCAGTCAGCTAAGAAATATTTCATCTTGTCGGTTTTGCTTAAGAATCAAATTTTGCTGATGGATATTTGTATAAATTGTCAGTGTATAGAGATGTTATACAGTATCTCCAGTTCAGAGTTAAATGCATCAGAATCCAGGATTTTGAAATCTCTACAAGAATTTAGTTTCATTGATATTCTTGTAACCTGTTGTAACTGTATTTGAATTAGTTAGTAATTGGTAGAGTTTGCTCTTGAATACATTTGGAAAATTTAAGTTATGCATTTGTACCATACCTTGTTTATTTAACAAATTTATATATTTAATAATTTTAATATGTCAGAATCTTTCTGGAGCATTTCTTTTAGTTTTTTATAAGCCTCTTAAACTTCAGTGTCAAAAGTTAATTTTCTGGTTGCTTTTCACAAGATGTTTAAATGGTCTCTCTTCAGAATGGGGCAGATCCAAGTAAGTCTGACTTTTATGGACAACCCCCACTACAGTATGCAACTGAATACGGTCATGTTAAAGTGGTCAGTCTACTTATTCAGAATGGTCAGTACAGTCCCTTGAATGGTTTTTGCTTAACTAAAATTTTTTATGATAACATGTTTCTTTGGAAAGTTACTGAAGAAAATTTTAAACTTTAGTTAATACTCTATTTTCTAAAACTTAATGTAAAGATGTATGCATATGAAGGAATTGTGCTCCTAAGTTTACTTTGTAAAATTCTTTAATTGTAGCATTTTATTTCTCCTACAAAACACAACATCTGAAATTTAATAATGCCCCTCTAGTCCCTGAAAAGTTCAGGAGGACACATTGAAGCCGGGTAACAGGAAACATCAACCATAAACATGCTTTTGAGGTGAATTCAATAAATTAGCATGATATACCAGTAAATGGCTGAGTGGTTTTAATAATTTTAATACTGTTAGTTTAATGTCTTCGCTTTATAGGAGACAGAATTTAATTTACAAATTGATAAAGATTGAGATTGTTTTCAATTGTCAGGTGCAGACGTGAATTATATTGAAGAGCGATTATCTGCTCTCCATGTTGCTGCCTGCAAAGGGCGGACAGAAATAGCCCGACTTCTCATCGAGGCGCGCTGTGATGTAAATGCTCGCAACAGGTAAATTTAAGTTCTTTACAGTTAAAAGCACACTGTCCCTCTGTCACCCAGCAGTATAATTTGGTAAGCTGGGAAGTAAATGGCAAGTCCTACGATGCACTGGGTCTTGTGTCCAAGACCTTGGGGTTCGTCAATTGTCGGCTAATGGGCCTAAAGAAAAGGAAATGAGCGCCTCTATGTCTCACTGTGGTACATGGGATGCTTTACTTACTTTGCTGTTAAAAGGGATTTGAATGACTGGTTAAGGACAACTCTAACTGGGCTTAGGAAGGCACCTATGTTCGTTTGTTTAGACCTAACTGATTCCTGCTGAGAGAGATGTAAATGTGCTTACATTAATTTAGTGCTGAATTTTGTGCATCTACATGAATTTGTGAAGGAGAGAGCAAAATCTGGAAAGCAGGACAAGTTGTCTTGGCCTGATCTGGGCTAAGAGTGTGCAGATGTGAATTTCGGTAGGGGTAAGGGCCCATCCTTACCTACGTATGGGCGCCCATGCGTCTAAGGCTGGAACGTATTTAGCGGGCAGGAGATCAGACACTGAGTAGTTGATCTGAAACCATTGCTTATCGAAGGAAGTGCCGCTTTCTTCCCTGCTGACTCGGGTACCAACTTCTGATTGATGACCTGTGCAGGCAACATATTTGAGGTCATAACACAACATTGACTCATCAGGCTGACAGGCAGAAAGCCAGGGTCGTGAAATCATGCATTGACAGCGCATGTTGATCTAATGGATAGGATTATCGATAACTACAGGATGAAGTTCTGAATGAAACAAGCAGATTGTAAATGTATCATGAAAATACTTCACACGTGACTTTGTTATGGTCTTTAATTATGTTGTAGCTTTTTATAATTGCAGTAAGCAGTCCTGTAGCTGTTTATCTGCCCTCAGTTATGATTCCTGTTCGGAAGCAGGCTAGCAGTTATCTGATAACTAAACATATTTGTTTATCTTAACTAAACATATTTGTTTATCTTAACTAAACATATTTGTTTATCTGTAACATTCAGGTTGTTTTTTCTGTTTGCTTTTGTTGCTGAATAATTCTGTGAATTTATTTTCAGATGTGAATAAACAGCTACAAATGTAGGGCTTAAGTGCAG
Organism: Norana najaformis; assembly: GCA_964023275.1. Classification (NCBI taxonomy): domain Eukaryota; kingdom Metazoa; phylum Annelida; class Clitellata; order Crassiclitellata; family Hormogastridae; genus Norana; species Norana najaformis. Next base: position 23,889,770 of record OZ029922.1, read on the forward strand.
CCTGTGTCACGTGCAAAAGTCCAATCTGGTCTGGCCTGAGGGGGGGGCACTGGCATATAACCAATGGTCCAGTCGGAATAGAATTAAAATATTTCTATGTCATGGCCTGTCGTGGCTCTGATTACATATCTTCATGCCATTAAGTGTCTGACTTGTAATAGTAGCAATAATAATAAGTACCTTGGGCATAAAAAAAAATAAAATAATAATAATAATAATAGTAATAATGATAATAATAATAGTTATAAAAGTAATAATAATAATAATTATAATAATTATAATAGTAATAATAATAATAATATTATTATTATTATTATTAATGGACACATTCGCAGACCTTAAAGCGGAGAGGAGGATTGCTATTTCCAGATACATTTCTTACTCCTATACTAATTTTTTGTGCTTGAGGAATCATGTGTATCGCAGGTAAAATAATAGTATAAACAAATTTTAAGCCCCAATGGATCATATGTACCTCACAACGGTAAGAAATCGTTAAAATAATAATAATAATTTTAGTAATAATAATAATAGTTGAATTTGCCGAGGACAAGGCCTGATATATAGTTCCCATTGACATGCCCTAGCATAATTTCTGGGTCCTGGGGTCCTTGTGTAAAATGATGATATTAATAGTAGCATTAATAATAATATTGTATAATAAAAATTAACTACAGTAATAATATGATAGCGATGGTGGTCGGATGATCTTTCTGCTGTTGATGATGATGTTGATGATGTAAAATTCTTTTCCGTTAGGAAGGGGGTGTCTCCACTCCACTGCGCAGTTGCAAATGGCCACGGGTCTGTCGTCCGACTTCTTCTCGAAGCCCATGCCCTCCCAAACGTCAAAGGTCAGACGACAGATAGAACTCCGCTGTTCATGGCCGGAGAGATTGGAGATGCGGAGATTGTCCGGATGTTGCTGAGCCACGGAGCTAAACTCAATCTCACCGATCAGTTTGGTGAGGAAATTGCTCTTCAGTTGATTTCCGGTATATTATAACTTTACGAGGATTTAATTGTGCTCAACCCTTTGCCTTCTTTAAATACTGTATTTCCTCTTCTAAAAATGACTTCCAGCTTAATTGAGAAATCATATTTCATTGGAATTAACGAAACTGCAATATTTTAGGCTAAACTTGAGTTCATAACTTGATTAAATTATATTGTTTTAGGCAGCTAAACTTGAGCTCATAACTTGATTGTTTTACTGACTGAACTTTTAGTCAGTATACCTAAAATTTGTCTAAATATTAGGCTAAACTTGAGTTCCTAATTTGATATTGATACTGTTTTAGGCTAAACCTGAGTTCATAACTTTATTATTGTACTATTTTAGTTAAACTTGAGTTTGTAACTTGATTATTATACTAGTTTAGGCTAAGTGTAAGTTCATGACATGATTTTTGTATTTTAAGGCTGAACTTTTCTTCATGAGGTGATTATTTTCCTGCTGATTAATTGCAGCCTTGCGCTCATTATTTCAGGAATGACTCCATTGAATGTGGTCTGTAATCGCAATAATTCAGAGATTGCACAGCTGTTTATCCAGGCTGGAGCTAGAGTTAACATTGCAGACAGAAATGGCAATCTACCATTGCACTATGCTTCCAGAAGTGGAGACACTGTCGTTGTCAAACTTTTACTTGAGAGCGGTAAGACTTCAATTCCTCAAAGCTGCTTCCTGGAATGCTGTACCAAAATGTATTGTAATACAAGATAATTATGTAGCACCTCCTCAAGATTACACAGGCGCCTCACAAATAGATACCAATGTTTTACTGCTTTTGGAAGATTTAGAAAAAGTGCTATATATTTAACCAGATAAATGCATACATATCTAAACCACCCAGTCTTTGGTGAAATGAAATAGTGTTCAGTCTGAGGGAGGTGTTTGTGATTGAGTCATACTTTTGTAGCTCTGCTGCCTTTAAGTCAACCAACGAATCACCACAGGAGAAGAAAATCGACTCGGGTGTAATGTAATGTAATTTAACTGCTCATTTATATAGCACCTTTTGGAAGTTTCTGCCAAGTGCTGGCTCAGAGTCAAATGACATTAATTGTTAGCAAGTACATCAGAAACTTGTAATGTGTCTTTGAAAGCCATATCAAGAACCACCCTCTAACCTTGAGGTCATCCGTAGTCACCTGATAACCCCAGGGTCATCCTATAGTCACCCTATAACCCCAGGGTCATCCTATAGTCACCTTATAACCATGAGGTCATCCTATAGTGAGTTTATTTTCGGTAGCTGAATTCGCTTTAGGATCCATATCTCCAACCATCTTATGTCAGAATTCATGTTATGGTGAAGCGTGTTATAATGGTCTCCAGTGTATGGCAGAAAGGCAGAATTCTAAATATGCTAACGTCGGAATTGCTTTCATTCAGGAAGCAAAGTCGATGTTCTGAACTCAAATGCTGAAAGCCCTCTTCACTTGGCAATAAGAACTCAGAACAGCGCCGTCGTTGAGCAACTTGTTTGTCATGGTAAGTGTGCTTCATATGCAACAAGTTCAGTTTGGATTTTTCTTTGTTTTTATTATTTTTGTTATCATTACATTTTAATTTATTAATTTTTATGTCTGCTTTGTTCAGATCTGAGTGGAAGCCATGCAGGTGGTGTACAAATACTTTGAACTCATGTATATTTACATTTATTGGCAACAAGGCTGGAAAATTAGAAAGGGGAAATATTTTATGTATGTCTGGATGTACTTTTGTACTTATGTAAGATTTATGTATGTATGTCTATGTGTGTGCGTCTGTATGTATGTATGTACAGGCTGTTTGTCTGTCTGTGTTTATGTATGTATGTATGTATGTTTGTATGTATGTATGTATGTATGTATATGTGTATCTGAGCTTATCTGTAGTGCCTTTTAAGTACCTACAAAAGCATTTCTCATTCTAGCATAACCAATATGACAAGTTGTAAAGAAGAATAAGCCTTATAGCAGAATTAACACTGAGGTTCAAAATAGCAAAAAGAACATATTTAATTGCGTATTAAAATTTAAAGTTCCAATTGACTTAAAAATTAAGTAAATTGTTTTAGTTTTACAAGAGCATTCTTTTTAAACAGATGCTGTACATATGGAAATATTTATTTATTTGCTGCATAAGGCACAACTACCTTTGATTTCTTGCAAGTCTGGCAGTTGCATCTGTCTTAAACAAAATCCATGAGGAAAATTCTTAAGATAGCAAAAACGAATGCATGTTTTTGGTGGGGCATAGTAGCTGACTGGATAGAGTGCTCGGCTTGTAATGTCCCTCCCTACAGAGTACGGGTTCGAGCCTCCCCTTAGATGGTTAGTGTGTAGGAACCTTTAGCAAGTCCTTCACTCACAATTGCTTTTCACCTCAGATTCAGATTTACTGACCTTATGCATGTAATATGCAAAATAGTAATAAATTGCCTCATTTTTGTCATTACGACATGCTGCTCCATTATATCATTATGACATGCTGCTCCATTATATCATTATGACATGCTGCTCCATTATATCATTATGACATGCTGCTCCATTATATCGTTATGACATGCTGCTCCATTATATCGTTATGACATGCTGCTCCATTATATCGTTATGACATGCTGCTCCATTATATCATTATGACATGCTGCTCCATTATATCATTATGACATGCTGCTCCATTATATCATTATGACATGCTGCTCCATTATATCATTATGACATGCTGCTCCATTATATCATTATGACATGCTGCTCCATTATATCATTATGACATGCTGCTCCATTATATCATTATGACATGCTGCTCCATTATATCATTATGACATGCTGCTCCATTTGTTGAAGGTTGTTCTACAAACATATGCGAAAGTCCACTGGGTGTTACGCCGCTGTTTGCAGCGGTTTCTTCATACAATGATCCGGGTGCTTTTGAGGAGCTGCTGCTGTTGCTTTTGGAGGGTGACTGTTTGCTTGACTTAGAGTCAATGTCCACCTCCACGTCCACTTCAACCACAGTCACCCACGAGACTCCCATATATCGAGCCCTCGACCTTGGCAAGGCTGACCTTGCCGAAGTCTTGCTTCGGCATGGCGCGGATCCTTACCTTGAATGTCCCTACGACACGACAATCATGTGCAAAGCATGTCAGCGTCGAATGACGTCATTTGTGGAACTGATGATGTCAACGAGCTACAGATGGCGCCAGGAACGATGGCTGATGAGCGACTACAATCCGACGTGTATTAAAAGCCGTAACTTGGGGCGTTTCGCTTTCACCGACTTGCCGAAAGGTATTTCCATGTTTTTCTGGAACAAGGTGGCAATGTACAATCGCATTCAGGAAGTGCTTGAGACTCCATTCTCACTGCAGCAGTTCTGTCGACTTGTGATTCGGACGAGCATCAGCAACAGACGCATGTTCCACAGAATCCAGCAGCTGCAGCTGCCAAGAAGATTGCTTGATTTCCTGATGTTCAAATCCTAATCCTCAAGTCCTTTCATGTGTTTCTTTAGCGTTCGAACTCGTTATTTCTTCATAGTTTAGATACTGACTGCGACATCTTTCTGTGCACAGGAATGAATTTTTTAGTTATTTAATTACGGAGTTTATTGTCTTCATGAACAAGGACAAGCTGAAGGGTATGTGTAAACAAATGTAAATGTACACAGTTTTATATAGCGACCGTTTTCGTACTCACAAGACGAAGCACACATGACTGTCTTACTAATCCGAGCGATTGAGTTTTAACGCAGTTTTGAAAATGCTAGCTGCACAGTCAGCTGCAACAGTGCGTACAGTGGCACACAGTTCCTAGAGGAAGGCGTGCACATGACAAGGAGTGATGGGCAGAAGTAGTGTGTAAGCGTGACTCCTGCATATCCCCGCCGGCTGAAGGACCAAACGATCACTGTGCCCAGCTGACTCGAGAGTCGGGATTTCGTGTTATTACACACCTGTAAAGTTTTGATTTCAGCTGTTGTAAATTTATTTTTAAACTCCTGGAAATTTCAGTCTTAGAAATTTTTGAATTTCCAGCCTTAGTTGGTGAATGCCCTTTGCCTGGTGATGGTGGTGGTGATGATGGTAACGATGATGGTAACGGTGGTAGCGCTGCTGATGTTGATTATGAAAATGATGATTGTCATGATGACTACGACGACTATGATGATGATGATGACGGGAAGCCTGCAGGAGTAATGCATCGACCACCAAGCGAGGCACACGGCCGCCTACGTCGTAACTAACTTGGGATCATTTGAGTTTAATTGCTCGCTGGGAGGTGTAGTATTTTATCATTGGCTACTGCTCGTTAACCGGCTGTGGATCGATGTTGATGAGGATGAGGAGGAAAAGGAGCAGGAGGAGAAAGAGGACGAGGATGATGCATTGATTATAGTTCGATTGGAATCTCGATTTAAATGCAGCTAGATTGTGTTTTCCACGGACGCAAACAAAGGATGTATATAAATTCCCTTCTTCGTTCTGTTGCCTACAACATGAAGGCCCTCGTTTCCAGGCTGTATGTCATTTCTAGCGTTCAATTCGTATCTGCCTTCTTATCCCATACTCCTCTTCCACCTCCTTTTTCATTGCCTTTATTCCTCTTTAGGGCCTATTCTTCTCTTCTTTCTGCGATGTCTGTACAGAGCTGAGGTAATGTAAACACTCCTCTTTCACAGATCCTATCCTGATTCCTCCTCTTCGTCTTATCTCTCTCCGTTCCAATCCCAAACATCACCCACTGTAGCTGCCACGCTGTCTCTCTGCCTGACTTTTGGATCTTGACCTGGAACCGAACCCTTTTGCCTATCGATTTGCTTTTGACTGAGCGCCTGTGAATAAGCTGGTCCCAATGACGTGGCTTTCGTTGGGCGCTGTAGACATCTCTAGATTACCATTACGATTCGTTACGGATGTAAATCTCTAAACTTGACGGACTGAGTTTTCCCTGTTTAGTTTTCCCATTACGACCCAATCGTAATCGTAAACTCGATATTTCCACAATATCCATAGAAAGATAAGTCGCGGGAACAAGCCTATTCAGGGCACATGTGTGGAAGACAGTTAGACAAAGCTGTACGAGGCGTGCTTAACCACAAGCACCGTTAAATTGCCTCTATAGCCGCAAGCGTCAGCGGCAAAGCGGGAGTGAGAGAGACACAGAAAGAGAAATAGAGAGATAGTTAGATAGAGAGTAAGAGAGATAGAGAGACAGACAGAGGCAGAGACAGAAATAGCGAGAGAAAGGGAGTGAGAGAGAGAAAGAGAGACAGAGACAGACAGAGAGAGATAACAGAGAAAGATATAGAGAGCCAGAAAGAGTGTTAGACAATACTGTATGAGGCATGTCTAGCCGCAAGCGTCAGAGGCAACGAAACAGACAGACAGACAGACAGACAGGCGGACGGACGGACGGACAGACAGACAGACAGAGGCAGGGAAAGAGAGTGAGTGAGGCAATGCTACATGTGGCATGCTTATCCGCAAGCGTCGTTAAATCGAAGGACAATAAATTAAGCTGAATTCTGATTGCACAGAAACGTCTCTAATCCAGTAATCTATAGTATATATAGGCCTCAAGTTTAATAACATTTTTATGAAATATCAAAGGTTAAAATGGAGAATTCATATATATATATATATATATATACATATATATATATATATATATACATATATATATATAAGACTCCAGGTCTCTGTTTATCCTCATATCACAGTAAAAGCTCATACACTGTATACATTGTTTTTGTTTATTACTTTCGATGTTCTATGCTTTAGGCGTAAGGAGTATGTATAAAAGAGCGGAGCCATTTTGGGAAGTAGGGACTTGATATGAGATCGAATTGCTGGTTGTAATCTTAAGTGACCGATATGTCAGTCGACTCTTCGATTTCATCGCCATAGACGACCACGTGCTGTTCAGTGTTCAGCCCAGAAGCCGTTCCTCTAGTGCCAGCCAGGGCGCCTAGGCGACTATAAATAGTAGTCTGTTGAAGTTACATGCATTCATACATTCGGACATACATACATACATGCATACATACATATATGCAGACATACATGCATACATGTCATACATACATACGTATATACATACATTCATGCATGCATACGTATATACACATACATACATGCATACATGTCATACACACATACATGCATGCATACATACATACATATACATACATATATACATACGTACATACTTACATGCATACATACATACATACATACATACATATTTACATGCATACATACATACATGCATACAGACATACATACATACATACATACACACATACATACATGCATACATACATACATGCATACATACATGCATACGTACATACTTACACATATCTAGGCTGCATCATTTGTAAAGGACGGTCACCGCTGCTGCTGCTGCTGTTTAGGCATCCATGGGACTGAAAGCGAGAAATCGCCACTATTATATATGATGCCTTCTGGAGCTTTGCATCTATGTGGTGATGCAGCGATATGACAAGGCAGACAATGTTATATACACACCTATACATGGCATATACATACATATGTGCATATGAATGTATGTATGTATGTATATACAGTATGTATATACAGTATGTATGTATGCGTATGTATATGTGAGTCCATCCATGTCTGTCTTTGTGTTATCACCATTCTGTGTCTAGCGTACACAGACCAAAGCATAAGGCACTTGTTCTACCGACCGACTAACGGCTTTTATGGCAAGTTGCCGCGATTGCATTGATGGCCATTGAGGGAAACGTTTTATGGACGCACAGACCGTCGTAGATTTCATACATGACAGTCGGAGGAACATTGTGTTTTCACCGGTCATTGGGATGCCTCTGCCTGTAGAAGCCAATGACAAATTCAATTTAGCGGATTTACTTAAGTTGTCTCTTAAACTGACGAAAGCAACAAGCTGGCTCTAGCGGACTTGGTTTGAAAAAAAGCAGATTTTGTGTGGCTCCGAGAAAGCATCACATGCGTGATTTCTACAGAGAATGTGCAAAGCGGAGTAAGAGTAGGCAGCAAAAAATCTCTGAGTTTCTCTGGTTAGGTTACTATTGCGGGTGAAATATTTGATGTGAAAACAGAAAATGAGTTGCGTCGAACTACTTGCGTCTAAAGGTTTTCTTTGTATCATAAGAACTCTGTTTATCTCGAACCTGCTATCTTGCCTGTCAGGTAAGAGCTTCGTTTCCTGTTATTAAATTCTTTGTTTTTGTGTGTTTCAGCTAGCTTGATAGCCGTGGCCAGATTTCTCAAATTTATTTGCCTTAGGACTATATGCAATATTGCTTCTCGGGTGTCTCTTTCTCCACTACTGTGCGTGACCTGGATGTGACCTTGGCGCAGGAATTGACCTTACCAGAGCATGCAAAGAATGTATGCCAAACGTGCTACTACTTTTCAGAAGAACCTGAAAGGTACAAAATACGACACACGCTTACACTTCTATAGGACGGTAGTATTGTGCGTGTGATGCCGCTTTTGAATAAGTCAGATGCCTTCCAAAACGTCGAAGCTATTGTAAGTTTTCCCTTTTAGCCGTCTGAGGTATTATAATCTCAACACCAGTATTAAATATGGTTGAGCAAGGCTACTGTCTCGTCTAAACTCTGCAGCTGTTGTGGCTGATGATGGTGGTTGAGGCGATAATGATGATGATGACGACGACGATGATGATGATGTGATGAAGAAGAAGAAGAAGAGGAAGAAGAGGAAGAAGAAGAAGAAAGAAAGAAAGATCATTGCTGTAGTGTGGTGTCCAGCAGAGCATGTTTTCCGACTACGCTAAACCAGACCACACTATTTCGTCAGTTGTCTGTCTATCCGCATGCATTGCATGACATTTGTTAACACGCCATCTGTCCATCGACTGAGCGAGGAACCAAAGGCGATACAGTTATGAACCTCTGTTTCTAGATGCGGGACACGGTGTCTGCCACGACCGACTTTATGAGAATCTATGTCCGGCGCTGATAACAACGAAACAGCAGCACGTGAGAGGATTAGAACTAAGCCTTGATGCAATAGACTGCACATGCATACACACGAATGTACTACGCGTAGCCTACTTGTAAAGGTCTCCCTAATCTCCCACTATTCATCCACGCACACACGTAAGCTAATCCATCGAAGATTGAAAAACTGACGTCATTGAACAACGTCTTACTATGCTAATGTGTTGACAGCACGTACACCTCGAAAAAACGGAACATAATATACAATTTCCTGTGGTAAATGTATACAGTTCTGCACCAACCAACTGGAATAGTCTTCCTGTTTACATTACGAAAAACAGTAGCTTGCTAGAAATATTCGTAAAGTGGCTTATTTGTTCCCAACCACACCCACGATTATTCGCTCAGCCGATGGACATATGGCGTGTTAACGAATGCATAACTTATTTACTTATTTACGTGGTGTGCAGATAATACTGGCCTAGTTAGCAACATTGGTAAAAGGGTAAGTCAAAGCGCCTCTGTGCGTGAGGATGCCGGTTAAAACCAGAGCGTGGCTTATTTCAGAGATTTGAATCTAGGGCTAGCACGGTCTGTAGGCCTACATGGGGATCTTAAATAACGTGCATACACCAGAGTCGTAGCTGCTTGTGTTATAAGCGAGCGGCATATTGTGCGAATCTTTCGCAGGTGTTAGGTAAGTAAAGTAAAAGCAAAGTTTCCCATAAATGAGACGTAGGGGAGGGGTCAACTCATTTTCTTTGGCCCTTGAGCCGGCAATATGCGAATCCCAAGATCCTTGACACAGATCGCAGGACTTGCCGTTTATTTCCCAGCTTACGCCGGTACCAAATTATACTGCTTGGTGACAGAGGCACGGTGTGTGCATGTGCGCAAACAACTTGCCCAGGGTCGTTACATGGAGTCGAACCCGCAACCGCATGATCATTGACCAAACGCGTTACCGATAACCACCATGCCGCCCTTAGAAACCGGCAGATTCATCTGGAACCGACTTTTCATCAAGCTATGATATCCAAAATCATTAATACAGCTTGTACGCAAATGCCTATACACATCTATGTATTTATGTAGCGTCTTTTATTTGGTGCTGAAAATGACTCGATTTGTTTGTTCCGTGTTGCGATCCCGAATGAAGATCGTCGGATGAAGGACTTCACGTGGAATTCGTCTCTCTTGTAACGTATCATAGTGCGACGTGTGTAAAATAACACCGACTTCATTTTCTCCTTCACGGCATATAACCGTACACGAGTTGGATGGCAGTCGTCGGTTCTTGTCGTCGTATGTGTCTGGATATGACTAGACCTGACCTATTCGTTAATAGCTGAGTTCACTAGAGGGCGTCGATTGGCAGCGAATGCCTCTCACACGGCTGATCATTCGAATCTTCTCTAATCGTCCGAAGCCAGGTGATTTTATGATGCCTCCTGTGTGCGATGATGCACCTACTCTATTCATAGATGTCGATCGCAACAGCAGCAGCAGTCGTAACGACTTCATCACGAAAATGGTCGTCCAAGAGAAAAATGCTTCTGCCTCCTTCCGCCCACTTCTCCTCAGTCTTTCCTCCTCTTTCTCCCACTTTCTTCTCCTCTTCTTGCTAGTCCTTCGGCTAGTCCTCCTCCTCTTTATCCTCCTCTTCCAAATTTTCATCCTTCTTCACTTTATCCTCCTCCCCACATCTTCCTCCTTCTTCTCTTTATCCTCCTCCCACATCTTCCTCCTTCACTTTATCCTCTCCAAATCTTCCTCCTCCTTCTCTTTATCCTCCACCCCACATCTTCCTCCTTCACTTTATCCTCTCCAAATCTTCCTCCTTCTTCTCTTTATCCTCCTCCCCAAATCTTCCTCCTTCTTCTCTTTATCCTCCTCCCCACATCTTCCTCCTTCACTTTATCCTCCAAACTTTATCCTCCTCCCCACATCTTCCTCCTTCTTCTCTTTATCCTCCTCCCACATCTTCCTCCTTCACTTTATCCTCTCCAAATCTTCCTCCTCCTTCTCTTTATCCTCCACCCCACATCTTCCTCCTTCACTTTATCCTCTCCAAATCTTCCTCCTTCTTCTCTTTATCCTCCTCCCCAAATCTTCCTCCTTCTTCTCTTTATCCTCCTCCCCACATCTTCCTCCTTCACTTTATCCTCCAAATCTTTCTCCTCTTCTCTTTATCCTCCTCCCCAAATTTTCCTCCTTCTTCTCTTTATCCTCCTTCCACATCTTCCTCCTTCACTTTATCCTCTCCAAATCTTCCTCCGTCTCTTTATCCTCCTCCCCAAATCTTCTTCCTCCTCTTTTCCTCCTCCCCAAATATTCCTCCTTCTTCACTTTATCCTCCTCCCTCAAATCTTCTTTCTTCACTTTCTCTTCCTCCCAAATCTTCCTGCTCTTTTCCTCCTCCCCAAATCTTCCTCCTTCTTCACTTTATCCTCCTCCCTCAAATCTTCCTCCTTCACTTTCTCTTCCGCCCCAAATCTTCCTCCTCTTTTCCTTCTCCCCAAATCTTCCTCCTCCTCTTTTCCTCCTCCACAAATATTCCTCCTTCATCAATTTATCCTCCTCCCTCAAATCTTCCTCCTTCACTTTCTCTTCCGCCCCAAATCTTCCTCCTCTTTTCCTCCTCCCCAAATCTTCTTCCTCCTTCTCTTTTCCTTCTTCTCTTACTAACTATTCCTCCTTTTCTCCTTCTCTTCACTCTTCCCAATCTTCGTTCCGCAATTCAAAGCCATTCATCTCATCACCATTCTCTTCACTCTCCCATTCTATTCCAGCTCGTCCCGTCCCTAATTCCTTCATGCTTCCCGTTTGTTTATCCTTCTTTCTCCTTTCTCCCTCTCTTCCTACTCTCCTCTTCCATGCCTATTCCTCCACCTCTCCTTCTTCGTCCCTCTGCTCTTCCTAGCTCCTTCTTCCTCCTTCCTTCCCGTCTTTCACTGCGAGGTCGATTGATTTCACACGTCCTCCCTAACGAGAATCTCCGAAATGTTTCGCGAGCATATGCCTATTGTTCACATTCACTACCTCTTTCTCCTCTTTCTGTTCTTCCTCTGCTCTCTCTATCAATCTCTCTCACACTTCATCCTTCAATTCATCCTTCTTTCTTCCTCGGTTCCTTCCATGCCTCTACCATTGCCTTTCTTCCATCAACCGTCCGTCCGTCCATCCCCACTTCTACCCTGCCTCTCTCGCATTCTTCTTCCTTCTTCGTTTCCTGCCTCCCTCCCTTCATGCCTTCCTGCCTCCCTTTCTGCAACCTCTTTGCCTCCCTCCCTGCCTGTCCCTCCCCGCCTCACTCCGTCCCTCCCTGCTTCCCATGAGAACAAGCGGGACTGGTTTTGCCGATCAGAAGCCACGATCGACGCCATTGACTGCATCGACATTGATCCTTTGTGTGCGAAAGTACATAAAGCATATATGTTCTATAATATATATATACATATCTATGTATATATATTATAGAACAAATATGCATGTATATTTATATTTTATATATATATAAGGTACATCATATTTATTTATGCTATATCTGCATATCATATATATTCTATATTCAATTCGTTACATACATATTATGTAGTTATGTATGTTTTGCCTATAGGCCTATATGCATATGAAACCTACATAAGCTTACGGCATCATCATCATCATCATCAACAACCGTGGGCTCAATGCCCGTAGGTGTCCGATGCCCGTTTCACAATGTGTCTCCACTCGATTCTGTTTTGAGCCGCATGTCCCAGTCTCTGCAAGTCCGCGCCACACCACTCCTCAATGTCATCCACCCACTCTCGATGTGGTCTGCCTCTCTTGTTCGTACCTTCCATAAGCTTACGGCGAAGAGGGGTATGTTCTGCACGGCTGCCCTGACCACAGACGGTCGGCCCCTCGAGGGTTCTTGGTTGTCAGTCGCTACAGCCTCCCTTGCACGTAGGGTTCGTCGGCTTCAAAAAGGCTGCATCGTAGCCGGCATTATAGGGCACACGTGCCGCCCTTGCAGGGTCACACAACCACCCAGTCGTTGACACACGTGTCAGCCACACAAACACATCCACAAAAACACGCACACGTATAAACACACAAGCAAAAACACAGACATACACACTTCCATGTACACACACCGCAGTAGCCACTCAGATGTGATACAATACAATGACGGCAATTTTCGTCCTGGAATGATCGTGTCATTATTAGGGTGTATGTGTAATTTGTCGGGGAAACCTCCACCTCACTTGCGCAGGCAATCCGCCATTTATCCGCATTTTTTCTCAGTCTCCTGCCCGAAGATCTTCCCTTCTCTGCTCCCGAGAAAAAATCGCATCTTGCCTCCAGTCGTGGGTCATCCAGTTGTTGTTTGGATTTCAGCCAGATCAAAATTCTTGATCATGGATGGAAAACATCGCATAAACCCACAGCATTTCCTTGGTTTCCTTCCCTCTATGGTCGCCCAGTAACCATAGCCGTAATCGTAAACTCGAGATTTCTAAAGCGCTACTTAAAAGCTCATCGCAGGGCATGTTCACGAGCGCTGCGTCAAGTCATTGGGGTTGTCCAAAGATGCCACATCAAGAACCAAGTCCGGTTGCCAGAAGACCAGAGAGAGAAGGGGGGAAGGAACTGTTATGGCGGGTTGTGTTTAAGCTGAGAGAAATGGGAAGCGGACCATATCTTGTTCTTCACACACATTATCTCTGGACAATCCTTCTGACGTGACGCAGCGCCTGTGAGCATGGTGGTGCCACGCGCTTATTTTACAAGTAATGCTGTACATATTTTCGAGTTTACGATTACAATTACGATCTATTCGGAGGTCCATTTCTTCTCACCGGAAGCATATGGCAAAAGTTGTTTTGTCGGCGAATTACCCGGAGCACGAAAGATTATGGGATTAAGGAGGATTAACGAAGACCCAGCTGGGCCCAACAGATACTGAACTCTGGCTGAGAGGAACATAGATGTAAAGAAAGACAGATAAGCGCCTCCTCCTCCTCCTTTTACTCTTCCTCCTCGTCCTTTTACTCTTCTTCCTCTTTCTCTTCATCTTCTTTCGCCAGATGGAGAAACAGGCAGACAAACAGAGAACCAGGCAGACGGAGAGACACTGACAGAAACAGAGACAGAAAAGCCATTTCTTTGCTTTAAGTATGTCTTATTTATGTTGAGCCTTTATAAGCAAGGGTTCCCCGATAAGCCGAATACTTGAGGGCATGCAGCTGTCGGTGTTGGCGGCGTTTTTATTCTGACGAGCAAATGTCCGACTTCCAAAATGTCCCACTTTCCTCATACTGTCCAGTGGCTCAGCAACGGAACCCTTTTGCTATCGATTTCGTTTTGACTGAGCGCCTGTGAATAAGCTGGTCCCCGTGACGCGGCTTTCGTGGAGCGCTGTAGAAATCTCGGAATTACGATTAAGATTACGATCATTTGGCTCCTGGACAGTTGGATAGATGTCGCTAGACACAGCAGTTCTCAGTGGTAGCCTGTGCAACTCCAACTGATTTTAAGTGGAACACCCGGCAAATAATCATAACGGGATATACACTTTGAAACTGCCCGACTAGATGTAGGCTAGCACATTTGCAATACTCTAGATTTACCGACAAAGACGGTATGCGGCTAATGACAAGCTATTGTCTTTTGTTACTGCTGCAGGATGGATGAACTGCCAATAGTTCGTCTGTTGGAATCATTCTTCTCAAATTAACCTGGCTTTAGCGAATTTCCTTTAGCGTATTATTTTGTAAAATTTGCAACAATAGTTGGCATCTGTAGTTTGAAAAAATAGGAAAACCCCATGGGTGGCTCCCCGTTGGCTACAACAGTCTTTGTTCTCATATTATGCGCGAGATGTCGTCTTTTCTTATGTACTAAATGGACTACGGACAACGCAGGCACGAGTGTGTAGTGTCGGACTATGACGTCATGAGGTGTGGACTCTAGGGAGATTGAGTGTAAGGCTAATACGATATAGAATTTATACATTATATATATAATTAATTAAAAATAAAAGTTTCTGTATAGTTGCATTTGTGATGCATGTGTAGGAGCTGAGGAGTACTGCATGCCGGAAATGTTTCACGCAGAATGTGGTCCAGGTGAGGTCATCCTGATGGAGAGGGCGGAGTTTGGTCGGATGGAACTGGGTCGGTGCGTGACCCGCAACTACGGTCACGTGGGCTGCACGTCGGACGTTCTCCGTCTGCTGGATCAGTTCTGTTCGGGAAGAGAGGAGTGCCATGTTAGTGTCTCAGACCCTCAGATCGTCAGGACGCAACCGTGTCCTCAGGACCTCGCCTCTTACCTCGATGCAGCTTACATTTGCATCCCGGGTCAGTCCGAATAGTCTTATGTATTCTAAGCTAGTCTACTATAATATATTGTATTCCTTTCCATTCTATTATATTCATTCTATTGTATTCTGTTCTAATCATGCTAGTCTTCATTCTATCCAATCCCTTCATTTTATTTTATTCGTTTTATTTTATTCATTTTATTTTATTCATTTTATTTTATTCATTTTATTTTATTCATGCTATTCTATTATTTCCATTATGTTCATTCTCTCGTTTTATTCCATGTCAAATCCATTCATTCTACTCTACTCAGCCTATTCTATTCTGTTCTATTCTTACTATTGTTCTATTATGCATTTTATTCTAGAACGGGATGCGATTTTGACGTCCTTATCATCATCATCATCATCATCATCAACAACATCAATATCATCATCACCATCATCATTATCATCATGACTGTTATCCATCGCAGCTTCCAGTTCCTGAGGTTAATAATTCGGTCCATAAAGTAACACCGAATGGAAGTTCGTTTAAAATGATCTGTGCAACCGACGATGCGAGAGTTCAATTCCTGATTTCGCCATTCGCAAATTATACATTATACAAGTAATTAATCGATACAGTGCAAATTATGTGAAACTAGTTGACCGATTGTGGGGGAACCGGGGGACCTTACCCCACTGCTTATGACTATGTCCCATTTCCCTCTTACTTTCTGCTTCTGTCTATAGAAATTTACCCTCTTCTCCACTGATGCAAACCACAAAATGCCCCCTGTCCTGCTCTGTTTCCGAACTACCTGAAAAAATCGTCCTGTGGCCTGTTTTATGAGCACCGATTGCTTTTCCGGGGGCAGTCATAACTAGCGCATCATCGTCGTCGTCGTCGTCGGCAGGAATGGTTGCACGTTCCGGCAGGCTGATCAAGCGTGGCGAGCGATGTCAATGTAGCAGTTCTTCGACGTGCTCTGCAATTGCAGTGGTGCCGATAACAGCGGATGCCTGCCTACCGTCGCCGCAGGAATATCTGCCTCCGCCGGAGCAGAAAGAGGAAGAGGAGAACCAGAAACAGGAAGAGCGGAAGGAGGATTGGAAGGAGGAGTGGAAGGAGGAGTGGCATCATCGTGAGCGACCGACTGGTCTTCAGGTGATCGTTGAGACCGAGGGCTACATTTCGTCGAGCGAGAACTGGCGGACAGACTGCGTCGTCGTTTTTCAGATGCTTCCGGGACAGAGACTCAACCTGACGTTGACGGATTTCTCCACGAAGAACAACACTCCCATCGCCACAGTCGCCAAGTCGATGCTCTCGTCGTCTACTTCGCACTGCTATCCGCAGGTACGAAAAGAACATGCGCCGCTAGTGGCTGAGAAGGGAGAAGAGGATGAAGGGTGGAGGAGAGAAAGAAGAAGAAAGAGCAAGAAGAAGAAGAAGGAAGGAGAAGGTGAAGGAGGAGGAGGAGAAGGAGGAGGAGGGAAAGGAGGAGGAGGAGGAGAAGGAAAAAGAAAGAAGAGTATGAAGAAAAGCGGAAGAGAGAAAGAAAGCGAAGGAAGAACAGAAAGAAGAATGGAGAAAAAATCGTAATCCCGAGATTTCTACAGCGCTCAACGAAAGCCACGTCACTGGGACCAGCTTATTCACGGGCGCTCAGTCAAAACAAATTGATAGGCAAAAGGGTTCGGTTCCAGGTCAAGATCCAAGAGTCAGGCTGAGAGACAGCGTGGCAGCTACGGTGGTTGATGTTTGGGATTGGATCGGAAAGACGGATAAGAGGAAGAAGTGAATGCGGATATGATCTGTGAAAGAGGAATGTTATCAGTTTTGAGTGAAAGGCCAATGCAGAAATTGCAAGCGGCGGAGCATAGATGACTTTATATGATGGGTCAGGTAACTGTCGCAGTTATGGGGGGACTTTATTCCAGAGTGGTGGGGCAGAAAGAAGCATAAGAAAGAAGAGAAAAATAATGTTACTATTACTGTGATTATTATTATTATTATTATTATTATTATGATTATTATTATCATCATCATCGTTGTTGTTATTGTTATTGCTGTTGTTATTGTTATTGTTAATAATACTAGGACGAATCTGAGATACTAGAATGGTCAGATACACTACATTATGTTAGATACACTACGTCACATCTGTGTATAGTATCACATCTGTGTATAGAATCACATCTGTGTATAGTACCGCATTAGTAGACATAATATTTATATTACTTGCACTTGTATAAGCTTCTAGTATTAGTATTAGGCCTATTAGTGTATATATCAGTCCAAGTATACGGAATATCATGTGTCGTTAGTTCATCTGTTATTTTCCAGCTCTTTTCTTACGACTTTCGTATTGACATTGTTTATTATTATCAAAACTACTAGCAGATGCAGCAGTACTTAACTGGTTAACCTGTTACTGACTTACAGTTTGCATCGATCTACGAAATGTCGAAGACCTCCAGTCAAGCTGTGTGCGCGTCCACACACGAGAGACAGAGGAACATCTACACGTCTGATTCCCATCTCGTTCAGATGCGTTTCCTGCCTCCTGTGCCAGGCAGTCGATTCCTTCTGCATTTCGAAGGTCTGTGTACCTGCAGATCTCCTTATTCGTATTCTTTTCCTTTTGCAATCCATTTACTCTTTTTTCTCTTCTAAATTTCCTTTCTACTATTTTCTTGGTTGTCATTTCTCTTTCTCCTCCTCGACGTCCATTTCGTCTTTTTCCTCTTCGTATTCTTGTTCGTACTCTTCCTCTTTCCGCTTCCTGCTTATGCTACTCCACTTCCTCTTTGCGTCGCTTGCGTAGGCCTAAAGAAGCAGATTAAAACTGTTATTCGCTCCTTTCTTGATATCTTCAATTCTACTCTGGTCTTCTCTGTGGTAAAAAACATATAGAACATATAATAGAACATTATTTGTAAATGTTCTTTTACCACAGAGGACGTGATTACAGTTGCGAATATAGCCGGCGTTTTATAAATAATGCATATTACATATATACAGTTGTTTATTTCATCTGTAACGGATGCGTGTGTGTTGTGTGTGTGCGTGTGCGTGCGTGTGTGTGTGTGCGTGTGTGTGTGGATGCATGTGTGCGTAACGGAGGATAATATTATACACTTATGCATTGGCATCGTGGATGGATGTTTCCTGCCTGAGATGCTTTTGAGGGAGAATTCGATTCCTTTGTCGCGCCAGCTGATCCTTTTAGAAGGAAAAGGAAACATTTCAGATGGAGACGAAACAGCAGCAGCAGCAGCAACGGCAAAAAGAGGAGAACTAATGAACTGTCCGTGTATCTGCCGGCTCCTGCTACAGAAGTAATTGTCTGTAACAGACGCGGCTTCTTCAATGTTCGAATGTGTGGAGCTCCCTTGCGTTCTAGCGTATATACGGGGGGATGCATGTAGTGATGGAGCGTTCGACTGTGTGAAAGAAGGAAGATATGTGCCGAGGAAGGGAAGATATATTCTGCAAACTTCTATATCGCCATCATTGTTATGCACAAGACATCAATCGATGGTTTATTGATGGTCTATTCCTGTCTCTGTGTGTGTCTGAGTGTCTGTGTGTGTCTGTGTGCGTGTGTGTTTCTGTCTGTCTATGCGCAGTCTGTCTGCCTGTCTGCTCTTTTACGCATATTTGATTATAGTTATAGGATGCGTAATTCCTCTGCTCCCGAGTGACGTCTACACTTTGGCTGCGATGGATGAGACCAGCAGCAGCAACAGAGATGGTGGAGGAGGAGGAGGAGGAGGAGGAGGAGGAGGAGGAGGAGAGGGCAAGAGTGGTAGAAGTCTTCTCATTGTCTGCAATTCGACGCAAGAAGCATTTCGACTGACGTGCATCGATGGAAAATGGACCGGGCAAATGATGGACTGTCCTGCCACCCACCAAGGTATCTCTCTCTTTCTCTTTCTGCCTCTCCCCCTCTCTCTCTCTCTCTCTCTGTCTAAATTTCCCTGTCTGTCTGTCTCTCTCTCTCTCTGTCTGTCTGTCTGTCTCTCTCTCTACAACCAAGCAACCGAAATAGGTTACTGCCTTACAGATCCGTGTTTTGCTTTCGTCAGGTCATCGCCCCTACAAATGCATCCTGGTCTAGTTTAGGCCTAATGTCAAAGGCCTATTTAGACCTACAACTCTACAAAGCGCCATTCAGATCCTGTTTACTCGTTTATTCTGAGGCATTCGTTCCAACATAACCGCATAGGTCATGTCGGCCCTATGCATAAATATTGTGCCTTGAATTCACCTTAATTTTGTTACACACCTGAAGAACCTCTTTACAATATCTCCTATGGAATTCTGATTTGTCTCTGTAATTAAAGTAGTTCAGGCTAAGAGGCTTTGATTCTCCTGTGAGATCTCTATTACGTTTCATCCAGTCCTAACGTCAATGAGCTGAGCCACCCCTCATCATCCAGCCCCCTGTGACAACAGACCCGCATGCCTCCATTGTGAAATGTATCCTGGCAAGTTCCCTCGCTTGTCATTATTCCTGAATAAGGAATAATTAGCACGAAGAGGACTCCATCCGGGCCAGAGAGAAAATGGATCGAAAAGATGGCGCTCACTATGGAGACGAAACGACGCGTCAGTCGCCATAGGGCTTAGAGGGTTCGACTTAGGTCGTAAAATAAGGCAGATTCAGCTTTTCTTTCGTGGATGCTCAGCTTAATAGCAATGCAGTGACTTCGCTTTGTTCATTCATGTCTGCGTTGCCTGCGTGCAACAATCACTGCTATCGTTTCATTCCTATTCATAGATGTATTGATGTTTGTATTGTTAGAGCTAATGGTGTTAATATCGATTCAAGATGCACAAATTCTCATCTACCCACTGGTGTTAATAAATCGTGTTGGTATATGCACACTTGTTTTATTGTTAGTAATTTATCATTAATTATTTTTATATTATTATCTTAATATTATTATTTTAATATTATTTTTTATTATTAATTATTTTATTATTTATTATTATGAATTATTACTATTTATTATTATTAATTATTTTTAGATTATTATTTTAATATTATTTTAATATTAATATTTCAGATTATAATTTTAATATTATTATTTTAATATTTTTTATTATTAATTATTTTTTTATTATTATTTAATATTATGCATTTATTAAGCGCCGTTATCTAATCGATGGCGGTGAGCAACTGTGCGTGAAGGACTGCTTCAAGGTCCATACCCAGTAACCAATCGAGGGAAGAGGATCGAACCCGCACACGCCACGTTACAAGACCAGCGCTCAACCAATCGGCCACCGTGGAATTGCTGCGGTATCAGTGGCCTTCAATATCTTTATGTATATGGGGCTTGTAACGACAGTTTTAATTCTAGGAAGTGTAATGAGAGATAGATCTATATGCAGACGCAGAGCCATAGAGAGAGAGAGAGAGAGAGAGAGAGAGAGAGAGAGAGAGAGAGAGAGAGAGAGAGAGAGAGAGAGAGAGAGAGAGAGAGAGAGAGAGAGAGATGGAGACAGATAGGGACAAAGAGACAGGCAGAAACATGGACACAGATAGACAGAAATACAGACAGAAACATAGACAGATACAGACAGAGACAGAGAGAGACAGCGACAGCGACAGAGAGCTTAGAGACAGACAGGCAGAAACTCAGACACAGATAGGCAGCGATACAAACAGAAACATAGACAGAAACAGATAGGTATAGACGGAGACTTATCGACAGAGACAAATCACAGCCAGCTCACGCTGCCCCATAATTAACGTCATTTCCTGTTTTTAAACTATTATTTCAGATCTTCAGAATGCAGCTTCCGGTGCAAGTTCTAAGGTTGAAAATCCCTTGCCGTTCCTCAGTCCCTTGGGTAGGACCGTCTTTGTACAATTATATGCAATATGTATACAATACAATACCAAACACTCGAACTGTTCTTGATAAGCGAACTTTTCAGTTGCCATGGACTCAAATTTTGTAACTCTCTAACCGCATCTGTGAGTGCGGCACGGTGGTCTATCGGTAACGCGTTTGGTCAATGATCAAGCGGTTGCGGGTTCGACTCCGTGTAACTACCCTGGGCAAGTTGTTTGCGCACACCGTGCCTCTGTCACCAAACAGTAGAATTTGGTACCGGCGTGAGCTGGGAGGTGAACGGCAAGTCCTGCGATGCACTGGCCCAGTGTCCAGGACCTTGGGATTCGTCCATTGCCGTCTCAAGGGCCTAGAAAAGGAAATGAGCGCCTCCCATACGTCCCACTTGTGGGATATGGGATACTTTACTTACTTACTTAACCGCATCTGTAAGTTTTGCTCTTATCTCATTTTGGTCTCAACTTATAACTGACTTTTTTGATGAGCTGGTTTACCCACCACATAGCTGCATTTCTGTCTCATCGGACTGCCTTTCTGGTATCGACCTGACTACGGCTTCGAAGCCATGGATATATGGTTGAGGATCATCGGCATACTGATGAGCCTGAACCCCCAAAGAAGAAAGGATTGGGTTTAAATGAAAGGTGTAGAGCATATAGATGGAACCCTATGAAGGAACAAGTGAGATCAGGGTCAAATCAGACCGTGTGGTGTAGAAAAATCTTTGTAAATTTTTAAAATGGTAACGCTGTTACGCTTTCACATTCATAGTCGTGTATACTAAAATGTATAGGTTTTATATAGCGACCGTATGGCCTCGACCCTGCTCATTTTGCAGTGAACTTATCGGGTGAGATCCTTCACCACCGCTGCCCGTTTGAATGGGCGCCACGCCATTTTTAAGGCCCTTGAGTGCGAACCGTACTAGCCCGAGATTTAAATCTCTGAAATAAGCCACGACCTGGACGCGAACCTGAGATCCTCACGCACAGAGACTCCCGGCGTACGCACTAACCGATGTAGCTATAGGTCTACAGGTCTATGTGCAAGTTTATCCTACGCAGATTCTCAGACGAAATAGCAAAATGAGACGAGGACTAAATATGCCCCATAATAATTAAAGGCTTATGAAATAAATCTGGGCTAATTTTAAGGAAGCACATATCGACGTTGATGACCTCCGATGTTACAATGCGCACAGTTTGACAATATGCTCTATGTTGATTTCACAAGACCGGCCCGGGATTCGAACTGGGGTCGCAGAGGTGAAAAGCTGTGCTACTGTACCATCTCAATAAAAACCAATAAAAAACTACTGGCGATCGATGCCTTTACATAGTGATCGTTGTCCTCGTCGGAGTATTAACCGGATTGATCTCTTTGGCACGGGCCAACAGTCACGCGTGGTCGGGCCATGATGCACAACGAGCGTTAAGACGGAACATCGCCAGCATCAGCAGCCGGGGTCATCTTTTCAATCTTCGACCAGTAAATCAGAATTACATAGTGGACATTCATGGATACGATTCTTCCCCCACAGTATACACCAAAGGCATCGTCGTATTTTACGTCTGTGACCATATACACTCTTTAAAACAGGTCTCATGTCTGCTAACTGCAATGTACACTAGTGTCGAACAAACGCAGGCAAACAGCTCTTTAAGAGAGGTCTCTGGAGCAAAAGGCGCTATATTATCCACCAAACTGACTATGTCAAATACAGATACCATTGACAATTAGGCCTACAAGGCCTTACTGAGGGTTTCGTAAGCATGAAATTACCGCCATTTGCCCGGCGTGTTGATATGCTCACGTGGCACATGTGAACGCATATATTTACGCAATTGCATATTTCAATTTTCAGGGTTTACCTTGATGGTTACGGTTGCTGTATCCTTCGTAGTCGTAGTTTACGCCTCCATCTTAGCGGCCTGTCTCATCCTTATGCGCAGGTACGTATGACGAAGTAGATAAACAGAGCTAAGAAAGGGCGATGATGTACAGATAATCAGACGATGTAAGCCTACTTACTGATGGACGAAGACGTTTGTCTTAGATGATGTCTTTATTAAACTGACGCTGCGTTGTCGAATGCATGGACAGAGAGACACAGAGACAGACAGAGACAGACAGAGACAGACAGAGACAGACGGAGACAGACAGAGACAGACAGAGACAGACAGAGACAGACAGAGACAGACAGAGACAGACAGAGACAGACAGAGACAGACAGAGACAGACAGAGACACAGAAACAGACAGGGGCAGAGAGACAGGCAGAAATATGGACACATATAGACAGAAATACAGGCAGAAACATAGACAGATACAGACAGAGGCAGACAAAGACACATCAATAGACACAGAGACTGGATGTCGTTGAACAATGGATTACTTTCTGTTTTCAACTGTCTGCCACTGGATTTAGTTTGTTTGCCGTTTAGATTCTTGTGTTTATGGCTCTGATTACAGACGCCGCCGAAGATCTCGGAGGCAGGACAAGGTGATGAGAGGCGTTGCCGTTAACAACCTGTCTCTGACATCCAGGACACCATCATCCCTTCGGCCACCAGTGACCCCTGTCGCTCGCTATGTCACCTGGGGATACTCGGCCACTGGTCATCATCAACACCATCCGTCGACTGACCCGTGCGGCCACCGCTCAGTCAAGTCTTTATGCGCGAACCAACTGTCCAGTATGCAGCACTGGTCAACGGCCTGTAGCGAAGGAGCTGGAACGGCAGCTGTATCAGCATCATCATCATCAGCAGCAGCAGCAGCAGCTGTTGCTATGGGCAACAGGTCTTCTGCCAAACAGTGCCATAGCTGCGCCGCTCTGGATGCCAGCAGACTGAGACTTGCGCTCGGTCCGCGTAAGGCAGTTGTACTGGACGAAAGAGATGCTCCACCTTCGTGCAGCAGGAGGATAGAAACATCTTCGCTTGGCCCTTTTGGAAAAGTCCAACATCCAGGTGGTAAAGTCTTTAATTCGGGCAGAGACCTTGGACTGGATGGAAGAGTCTTTTGTACATTCGGTAAAGACCTTGATCAGTGTGGTAAAGACCACGTTCTTCATCAACGTGGTAAAGATATTCTTGGTCCAGATGGTAGGGATCTTTATTGTCCAGCTGGTAAAGACCATCTTATTCAACGTGGTAAAAACCTTTCTGATCTAGGTGGTACCGCCCCAGACCAAGAGATGTCTGCAGAACAGCACAACCCCTGCAGCCATTGTCTCTTTGTTAGCGGATCACCAGTGATAGGCGAACGAAGCAGAGAAAACAAGATAGAAACGAGCAACGAAGCTAAACAGCCGAAACTAGATGAGACAGACCCCAGGGAAGAGGAAGACATGCGCACGGAGGAGGAAGTCGAAGAGCAGAGGAGGCAGCAGACGGACGACAGCGGCAGACAAATCACGCGCAAACATGACGAACAGTCTCTGTGCGGTACAGACGCTGATTTGCGGGATAACGACGATGACGATGACGACGACGATGATGACAGGTTACGTCATCCGGACCTCGTGATTGACAGCTGCTTCAAACGAGCACTTGTCCATTGACCACAACACGCGGGCCCAAAATTACCGCAGCCATGATCGTAAAACACCACTAGCAACGCATTCATAATACCATACACCATCATGCAATGTATTCGTCAAAATAATCATAAATTATGCCTTTATTTGATAAGCGTCATTATCGTGGCATATTCATCATCACCATCATCATCAGCATCTCCTCCTGCTCCTGCTCTTTCTCCAGTTTCTTCTTCTACTCCTCCTTCTCATCATCATCATCATCATCATCATCACTACTACCATCATCATCGACATCTTCCGCAGGTATCGTCTGTAGGAGCATTTCTCAAGCAATTCTCAAGAAGTAGGCGAAAATTCACGAGATAAATTTATTTGCCGCGCGGTATACACAGTCCATGGGTTCTGTGCTGGACCAGTTTTGTCACGTACGGCTCCACCAGAAAAAACCCTTGGATTTGTTGTAGCTTCAAAACTTGGTTTCTAATCTCTATCACCCTAGAGAACGTTCTCAGTTCTCCTGCCACTTGACCTGGAAAACCGAGGCCCTGCATCTGAGTAGGCCTATGTACGTATATGCATTATTATAATGGCCGTGTCATATCGTCTGCCTTGGCGCTATAGAAGTCTTAAGATCTGCCGTTAACCTGCCCGATTCCCATCGTGTCATTCCGACATTCGCATCCATCGCCATCAAACTGAGGCTGGTGTCAGAAAATGATAACTACCATCACATGAACAAATGTAAATGAAAATGCACACGGTTTCATATAGCGACCGTATGGCCTCAACCCTGCTCATTTTTCGATTAAGTTACCGGGCGAGATCTTTCACCATCGCTGCCCGTTTGATTTGGCGCCACACCATTTAAGGCACCCAAGAACGGGCCGTCCTTGTCCGAGATTCAAATCTCTGAAACGGCATGAAGGTCACCGATGAGTCAAAATCATCATCATTATCATCACAGCCGTATGAGCAGCAGCAGCAGCTGCATCACATGTTCCGATATATTGGGCGTATTGCTTTGTCCTTCTCTAGTGCCTAATTAGTGCCAACGCCCATTCGTCAACGCGCATCAGATGACGCAGCGAGACAATGAGTCCATTGTCTACACACATCCGAAAGCTCCTGCAAATATTTTGGGTTTGGTTTCCGCGAGAATAGCCTATTAACTAAGCGCCAAAAGCAATCAGCGCGTTAAGGTTGTGACTCAACCCAACAATTACCACTAATTGCCCATTTGCATTAACGTCACCAAAACACAGAGAAGATGTGCTGTATGACTAGTTTTTTCTCGAATGAATGGCAACATGTAGTGTAATGTAAACCTCCGAAATTTCTCAACGCCATATATTGGCTGCGTCGGGGAGACTAGGCTTAGTTAGCTACATCGGTAAACGCGTATGCCAAGGAGCCTCTGTGCGTGAGGATCCCCCGTGCGTATATCGGTAGTTGCTTATATCAGATTTTTATCCATGGCTAGCACGGTCTGTACATGGGGACCTTTAATGGCGTGGCGCCCATTCAAACGGGCAGCGGTGGTGAAGGATCTCACCCTATCAATTCATTGAAAAATGAGCAGGGTCGAGGACATACCGTCGCAGTATCAAACAGTGTACATTTACATTCAGCGTTAAAGGGTGCACAAGAGTTACTGTATGTCAAATCAAATACGCAAGAGCCAAGTTGTTTGGTCAGTGTTGGTGTCCAGCTATATACTGTACCTTGGTTTGGAAATGTGCTGTAGATGAGACTTTTCCCTTGATTTTTGATGGTAGACATTTTCAGATGTAGGCCTATCTGTGACTCGACGCAATTCAAGTGTGGCGGTCGCGGTTTTGACATGACCGCGTTATTCGTTAGTCTACATCCTAAAGTCTGGCTTATACCGACGCTAGAGTCTTCCGCACTACTTAATTGGTATCGTGCGAATTACCTCGTCCGACGATCCCTCGCACACAGGGAAACCCTTGATATTTGTTCGGTGATTGTTCCGACAGCGTAACGACATCAATCGCATCAAAGGCCGTTGACGTCCGTAGGAAAAATTTGTGTAACAGGTCTCACTGTTAGGCATTCTACAGTTTCCGAGTAACATCTGTTTAGTAATGGCGCCCTAAACTTAGGCTATTGTCCTAAAATGACTGCCGGTGTCTCTGATCGGCCGACTTTAGGCCCTATAAGATACTAGACGAGAGGGGAGTGACGGGGTGGTAAACTGTAAGACTAAATTATTAGACGGTATTAAAATATAAATCAGAAAATAATAAATATCAGAAACTCTGAAGCGAACAAAACGACTTAAACATCAAACTATTTATTATACAATTTTTGTTAAATAAAATAATTTTTACTGTATGAATCTTATCTATGGACAAGCTTTACGGCCTGTCTTTCACACAAGGGCACCGACCCTCAATAATGATAGCCGAATATACTTGAATATTGTTTACAGCCTTTCAAGAGTCCTTTAGTAATAGAGCGTTGATTATAAGTACTTCTTCCTACACCATGTCAGCCCTATATCCCGATTTGGATTTTACCTCCATCACGAATAAGCAGACAAATTTTTTATTCATATATTGAAACTTTACATGTTAGCCTCTACTAAGCCCCGAATTCCACCGATTTATACATCGACGGCTTCCAGTACATCTCATATATAGGCTTTATATATGTCTGGGTGTGTAAATATATATATATACAGGATATTGGGGAAATGCATCCCAGAGGAGGATTGCGAGTCCAAGTGAGGGGCAGTTCCCCATTACTCTACAAATCATATCTTGGAGACATTGCCTCAGGAGACTATTGTTTGTCATTTATAGTATGCAGTGAAATAAAGAAAACATACAGAGCAGAAAGAAACTTGATTATTGCACTAAGTTTATAAATTATGCAAAGTACGTGCATTAATGAAATGAATCGTTCATGTTTATATCGACGCAGAATTCGAGCCTTGGTTGTTCTCAGCATACCTGATCAGAAAAGACCAATATAAGGACGATGACAGTGATGATTACTAAATCATCCTACGCTGCCTTCTCTGCCAATCTTCGTAACATGTTTACATTCAATGTCCCTTCAACAGGTTCTTACATATGCCTACAATGAAGGAGGAAGCCTATATAAAGGTGCAGTTGCTCGTCACATGGAGATCTGCGTATTTTTGGCCAGAATCTGTTTCTGGTAATCCGTCTTGCAGTAGAGAAGACCGTCCGATTGGGCATAGTTGTTCAACCTATGGCAAAATTTACAAAAAAGAAACCTATTTTGTAAAATTGTTTATTTATTGCGCTTATAATAAGCTCGATGTCAGTAAATCAGAATGCGAGGCACAAGAGAAGTGTGAAAACAACTTCTCCAGGGTCGTTACACCACAGAGTCCGTTCAGCTGGCTCGAGCACGCAATCGTTGAATTACAAGCCCAGCGCGCTATCGAAGTTACCACCCTATCGCACAATTAATGACAGTATATACAATCATCAGCTATGTAGCGGGTTTTCATCGTGAAAAGCTAGAAAGCAACTACATACATGGCTGGATCCAGTATTTTAAGTTAGAGGCGACATATAAAATAACAAAAACTAGCAAACACGTCAATCCGCCATATTGGGGCATACGTCAGTTAGACCTCTTTAAATCGGCCATTGACAGCTATAGCCTGTGATAACTGATTTTTAACGATGCTGCGTCACAAAGAAGATTAGCGTCGCCCTCCTCCTCCATCCAGGCTTGAGACTGGCACTACCATAACACGGCAGTGGCGGATTTTTGATAACTGATGTAATTTTGCGGCTAAATAAGCACGGTAATCGGATAATTGGACAGTAATTATGCCCTAAGTGCGAAGAATAATAATCACTGGAAGTCACACACACATCAAGCCATTATTCTATGCACTGCAGTAATATATATATACATATGTACAGTATATATAATATATATACATATGTACAGTTCATATACTTTCGAATACGTTGCCTGTAGCCTGTGAATTATGTTGATACAATACCAGTCATAATAATTAACAAATGACGTATGCTTCTAAATACATGATACGATGCGTTACTTGTGAACAGGCGCCATATAAATGTCCGGATACACAATGCATTCTGTCTACAGTGTTAAAATCGGAAATTTATTTGAAGAAAAAACGTCAAGAAAACGAGGCTGATCAGGAAAAAGCAAAAGAAGTAGTCGGTGAAATTAAGGATTTCACATGAATCAATTTTGTGGCTACTTGCACTTTATAAAAAGCTCCAAAACCAATCTATTACAGAGAGATAGGAAACTATAAGTAGGAGCTTATGAATTCGTTTATCATCCGTTGTAGGGCTGAATTTGTGACACTACCCACAAGCTCCAAAGCTAGTCTATAGGACTACAATGAAAAGTAGGTCATACGAGCAATATGAAATAATTTCGCATCAGATGTAGCGATCACAACGTGGTGGTTATTTGCAATTTAAAAACAAAGCGAATCTATTAAGGTTTAAAAACCGTAAATTAGTGAGTAGAGGGGTTAGTATTGGCAGTTGTAAATACGAAAACGCATAGTGGTTATACTTGAGTGAATTTTTGCAGACGCTGCACTTGAAGCAGAGTTTGTGATAGATCCTTCCGCCCGCTTCCATTCGCTCGGCCGCGTACACCGACTTTCCACACGTGTCACACTTCTCCGCTTTTGGCGCCTGTTCACAAGTAACGCATCGTATCATGTAATGTAATCGTATCATGTAATGTAATACATTTAATCTATGTAATTATATAATATATATATATATATATATATATATATATATATATATATATATATATATATATATATATATATATATATATATATATAATATTCACAAACGTAGGCCTATACATATGTGGCCATGGGATTGTCAGAGGCCTATGCAAACATAATAATATAACACATCATTTAAGATATTAAGTACAAATATAAACTATTGTTGTAATTAGATACTGGCTCTGAATATTAAATGCAATTCGTTGCTAGATCTTATAGCCATGTTTTGGTGATATGATCGGCTCATATTTGTGTTATTTCAGAAGGGCTTTGCAGTGAATTTCAGTAATTTTAGCTTTATGCTATAGGAAACAGACAGGTGATTTACACAGCAAACCAAACTTCCGTGATGGTCTAAATAAGCCTGTAGACCTAGGCCTAAGTAGGAAACTTCTGTGTGACAGCAGAAAAGACCACCATTTCTATTATTCGCCAACTGAGAAAGAAAACTAAAGACTAAAACTGTTCAAATATTGCGGGTCAGCGCCCATCAGCCGCGCACAGATCCATAGAATCGAGTAAGTCTATATAAGCTTTGTGTTTATATAAGCAAAAGCCTGTACTACTTAGGGTAAGTAGTAAGTAAGTAATACATTTGTTAACACGCCATATGTTCATCGACTGAGTGAGGAATCGTAGGCGGGTCATAGGATAGGGTCAACAAGAGAACAAAATGAAGTAAAGTTCAGTAACATAAAACTCCCTCTGCTGACATCTCTCAGACGTACTCAGCTGAATTCCAAGACGGATAATGCTTACTAACAGAGTGACGGATAAGCATGTGTTTATTATCTTTCCTTTTACAAGCAGACGTTGTTCACATCCTTAACTGAACTAACTGACACGTATACAACCTCAAATGTAAGTGGATCAGCGCTACATAAGGACTCTAGATTATACAGGCATATATGCACACCTACAGACAGACAGACAGACATAGATATATAGCAAGTAGCACTAAGTGAACTTTAACCTGAAGGTAATCAATAACATGCTTTGCGGTGGTAGCCATGGATGCATCCCTGGGGCAAGGTTAAATTACAGGAAATGGCAGGAATGTCATTTGCGATTTCCTCCAACCTTCAGAACTTCCAAAAACTTCAGAAATGCGCGTTGATTAATTAAGAAACGGACAGTTTCAGTTTAAGGACATGGACTACCACCCACTCCACCACCCATTCGACAGGGGAGTCCCCACCTCAGTCGAGGTTTGCTACCAGTTCTTTCGCTCTCAATCTCTCACACCTGAATATAAAAAAAACCGAACCCGTAGGCAATTTGCTGACAATCAGTCGTCCCCTGTTGCCTTGTTTCCAATCCTCTGTCTCTGTCTGTGTGTGCTTCTGTTTGCCTGTCTGTGTCCATGTCT
Source organism: Norana najaformis (assembly GCA_964023275.1). Taxonomy (NCBI): domain Eukaryota; kingdom Metazoa; phylum Annelida; class Clitellata; order Crassiclitellata; family Hormogastridae; genus Norana; species Norana najaformis. The sequence continues at coordinate 23,920,614 of OZ029922.1, forward strand.
GTCTGTCTGTTTGTCTGTCTGCCTGTCTGTGTCCATGTCTGTGTCTGTATGTGTCCATGTGTGTGTGTCTCGCTGTCTTCATTCGCTTCCCTTTCATTCGTCTGTCTGTCTGTCAGTCTGTCTGTCTGCGTCTTCCAAACGCCCAAGTAGCTATTAGGATGCAGGCTCAGTGGACATTCATCGGCTGAGGTACGAACTGGAGTTCCATCCTATGAATGGTGTACGATTTCTGTGAGGATGCCCATGCGTGGCTCATCCCTGCCAATTATCCGAGGGCATGACTAGTCTAACCCTGTCGGCCGGTGCAGTTAGACAGGAATGAAGATAAATATTATTGTACCCTTGTAGGGAGGAATTCTTTGGAAAGGAATTTTGAGGAAAGGAATGAAGGGAAATGGACTGAAACGAAAGCAATTAAGACAAAAGGAATGCACATAATCAGTGAGGGATGGTCCCAATAACTAGCCGTATGACGACCTTCCAATTATTACTACCTGCTTCTTTGTTGAAAGGAATGAAGAGGGTGTACTTATTATACAGACAGCCAATTATCATTCCCATTCAATTAGCATTTACGCAATCGTATAAATGTCAATCACCCGATTATGTAAACAACGCCTTGACATTCCTGGCGACATTTTTAGTGCATGATTGATTAAGCCTGTGCATAATTATTTAAGAGAATACTTGCCTATTCACACTCCCACAAGTATATACATACATACGCCGGAAATTAGCTGTGCCTTCGCATATTCCACGCGCTTACAAGCCTTAGTCAGGGTCGTTTAACGGGAGGGGCTTGAAAGAAGAGAGAAAGAGGTTCAACGGATACTGTGGGGAATTGGTGATACTGTATACATGCTCCATGTTGTAAACTGGCAGTGGTGATACATACAGCGCTGCACCATGCAGGAGGGTAGGGTTCTTGTTTGACCCCGAGGCTAAGGGCATCTGTTTCTAATTGCACGGCGTTTCTTATTACGCTGTAACTCAATAGGATAAATGTACGTATGTATGTATGCATCAGGACACTTTATATAGCGCATTGTAAGTACCTCATTTATGCACTGCACAAATAATCTAACTGATCTAAGCAAGAGCATTTTAAGATAGTCTGAAAATGTACATTTCACAGAGTCAAATGCAACATAGTATGTATTATATATATATATATATATATTATATATATATATATCCCATAATCTACTTTGTCCATTGGACAATTATTTATATTTATTATTATTCTTATTTTTAGCCCAATTAAGTATAATCCCTCAGGATTATTATTATTTATTATTATTGTTAATTATGTATATGCCTGTTGGGCTATTTTTTGTTATTTTCTGCATTTATTAGGCGCCAATGTCTAATGACTTAGCATCAATCGATGGCGCTGAGCAATTGTGAGTTAAGGACTTGCTCAAGGTCCCTACACAGTAACCGTCTCGGAGGAGGCTCGAACCCGTACTCTCAGCATTACAAGCCGAGCGTTCTATCCAATATGCTACCATGTCCCAGTGTTGGGCATACGATACAGGTCTGTGGAAACGAGCGGGTTGAAGGGTCACAAACAAGTGACGAATAGCCAAATGTTGGGCATCTTATACATTATCACACTTATCGTAATGTAACGTATCGTATTCCAGAACTTATATAGCGCCATTTGAGAGAATTCCTCAGTGGTTTGTTGTCGTATGCGAATACGGCGAGTGTGTAAGCACTGACTTTCGACCAACGTATTGGTAGGTTGCACGAAATTTCAGAGTTTCGCAAGTTCAAACTAGGCGCGTCTCCATTACTGATCATCGTAACATCGTAGGCACATTTCGTGTACATTAGAGTCATGTTAATTAATAATGTAATTCTTAATGAGACGTCTACATCATGCAGGCTAACGAATTCACTCCACAAGCGTGTTAGTATAAATCGTCAAGTGGATTAACATTAAACTCGACGCAGTGTTGCTGGTTACTCACTGTGAACGGCATCTTCTTACGATCGTTTCCGGTATGGCACAAAAAAAACAGTTCCTACGGTCGAGACCCAACGTTTTTCGCTCGTCAGACAAGTATCGTTACAGCGTAGTCCACAACACATCCACAGCCAACCAACTGCAAGTAGACGGAGTGTATATATACTAGTGGGTTCTAAGTGCGATCTGCAGTCCCATTATGAGAGGCCCATCTGTTTTAGCGGGGCTTCGGCAGCCCGTACAACTATATGACCACGCTAGCCTGTTCTGCCGTACAGCCTATAAGCTGAGGCGTTCTGTAATTAACAGCTATGAGTCAGACATCCAAAGTGGACAGACAGATCAACTGGAAGATAGACAGACAGATGGATAAACACACTGAGGCGCAGACAGAATGCTGTAGAAATTCGACGATTCAGACGCTGGTGGTGCACGCAGCTGTATACATCCCATACACCATCCCAAAACCATAGACGACAAGTTGGGATACACAATTACATACTCATATATATATATATATATTTATTTACACACGCTATATAATTTATGCAGTACATGTATCTGTACTGCAGAGCTTTATTAATATACAACTGCAGGCCGTTCCCCTTGCTATACATAGACGAGCGCCACAGCAACTGCAGCGAACGGACGACAGACGATGATATCGCATTAAATGTTAAATGGGCCCCCGTGGAAATTCTCCTATAGGTAGACTGGCTGACTCTGCGTGCACTCTTAGAAGAGAAAAATACGGTATATTTAGCGGTAATACTGAAACGTACTGAATCCAAAGATCTTAAGTCTTAGACTCTAAGACTCTAAGATCTTTGGTTTGTCTAAGACTCTAAGATCTTTGCTGAATAATAATAATAATAATAAGACAATTTATATAGCGCCGTAGCACAGCCGAGGCCGAAGAAAAGGGCGCTGTACAAGGGTTCAAAAATCAACTGCAGTCATAAGATATCCTAAAAAGATGTGTCTTGAGTCGTGACTTGAATGTGTCCAGCGATGGGGCATTCGTCACATTCTCAGGAAGACTGTTCCACGCAGTGGGTCCGGCGATAGTGAAGGAACGTTCCCCGAACTTCGTGGAAGAACGTGGGACATGCAGTTGATTCCTCGATGAGGACCGTAGCTGATATGTGTTCTGGTTGTCGGCTGTTCGAATACAGAAGTCGGATATATAGTCTGGTAGAAGACCATTAAGAGCCTTGAGTCTTAGAGTCTATGACTCTAAGATCTTTGCTGAAACTAAACATTTTATAACGCGTCCTCTTTCACAAATCCTATCCTGATTCCTCTTTGTCCCCTTATCTCACTTTGCGCTTCAATTCCAAAAACCAGCAACGTAACCATCTGACTGTCTGCCTGGCTCTTGGATTTTGACCTGGAACCCCACCCTTCCTGCCTATCGATTTTCTTTTGACTGAGCGCCTGTGAATAAGCTGGTTCCGCGACTTAGCTTTCGTTGGGGGTTGTAGAAATCTCGAGCTTACGATTACGATTACTTCTCGAAATGAGGTGCCCTTATTTCGTAAATGATGCCAGAGTTCAATGAGAAATGATGCTAGAGTTCACTGAGAACAACAATTATTAATCTGCAAGCAACTATTGCTTAAATAGCTGAAATGTAACCACTGGCAGGTGCGCGCTCTCGTGTCACGCTCAGAACCATTTCATCAAATGGAGTCTCGTCAAAAGTTGGCGGCTGAAACTGTGTTCAGAGTTCTTGGTGCCTGATCCCCTCGGATTCTGACCTGGCACTGAAACTGGCCCCATCAACCTGGCTCTTGCGGACTTGATCTGGTATGTCGCCGGTGCTTAAGCTGGTGATATAAGCTGGTCTCCCTGACGTAACTTTTGTAAGGAGCCGATAATTTAAAAGATTTACGTGACACTACCTTACATGATTGCAGTCTCAACCGCGACCTGCTTAGCCAGAAGTTGAGTAAGGAGGTGGGACAAATTTCTGAGGTCATTTTTTATTTTTCGGACCTCGAGCATTTTCAAGATTCCAATGAGACACCAAGTTTTTAGGGCGTTTCCTTTCTTCTTCGAGACCTTTTAAGGTTTCAAGTGGTCACAATTTCTTATGATCAGTCAAGCTTTTTTAAAATCAAAACTATGTAGGTCCTGGTCTCAAGGGTCCTGGCTTCGGCCTCGTGAGTCTTGGCCTCGATGGTCCTGTACGAAGTCCTGTCACTTATTTACAACGCACTTCAATACTGCCAACCCTCGCATCATTGTACCGTCAGTTATGACGAAGAATGGGACTTTACTTACTAACTAATTCTAACAAAAGAAAATATGGCGACTAGTACAGTTATCTGTCCGAATAATAAAAGTCACAACTTCCGGTTATATTTGTGGCGGGAGTTTGTTTATTTTTTCTCTGAAATAATTTTATTTGAATATTGTGTAAGCAGTTCTCTTGGTTCGTTGAAATGGAATTTTCGACAGGAAAGCCGAGAAAACGAATCAGAGTACTGGGTCTTGAAGAGAAGCTCGGATACAGCCATGCGCTTCAGTTCTACAGTCTTCCACCGACGGAAAACATTACTCTAAATGAATTTGAAGAACTTGCCACCGAGAGACTGAAAGGTACGAGGTCTGAGATCCAACGTAAACCAGGATGCTACTTTTAGAAATAGATTTTAAATGATGAAGTTTCACTTTCAGAAGCTTTGTACCGCAAAAACTGCAGCGATGGCGTTCTTGCCGTGTTATCAACTTATTAGAAACCTGTTTTCGAGCTGTAGCGATGTGAAAAGTAAACAAGTCCTGTTATGCGCTGGTGCCATATCCAAGACTTGGATTGAAGTCCTAAGTAAAGAATAGTGCCTCCCTAATGTTCCACCACCAACTGTGGACAATTCAGGTTTACGGTATTTTAGGAGCTCCATTTCCCCAGTATAATATATACACACACATTTATTGAGAGGACAGTAGGAGCCTACATGAAGCAGGTTAATGACTGCCAATCTACTGGAAAATAGACAGGTTTAATTACCATCTTTTTATTTCATCATTAAAGTAAAAATACCTTCAAATTCTTTATCATCCAATCATTATATAAATATAAACAATTACCTATGAATTAATACTTGTTTCTCTTGCGTCACCAGAAATGCAGGAAAGACTGCACCCAAGGTTTGTGAGAAATGTTAGGCTACTGATGCGCTCAGCATCTGTGAAGTCCTTTACTGAGATCCATTACTTGTGTTTTGTTTATTGTTATTGTTTCTGTTCTGTTTATGTGATACTGCATTTCTAGCTGTTGCAATCAATTTTCTGCAATGTTTTGTTAGTTCTAAAAGTGGTGGAGACCCTTGGTGTTCGACACATCAGAGGTAGCAGCGAGTACCGGGAAGCAATGAAAACAGAACTGAAGAAATTAGCCAACGATGGAAAGCTCAAAGGACTGACAAGAACCCAAATTGAGCGTGTAATGTGAACATTATTATTTTGCAATGATTCAGTAACCTTCAAAAAATCTGGGAAGCTTGTAATTTTCAGTAGTACTTAGCTGAGGTAAAGTTGATTCTGTGTGCTTGTCCAAGATTTATGCATATATAGTAAGTATAATTGTGCTTTATGAATTTTCTGTATTGAAAATTTTGTTCCTTCAGACCAGATTTAATATACAGTGTTACCATTATTCTAATATTGGCCACTGTGGAACAGTTGCTTGTTAATTGGAATTTATGTTTCTGTAGGAGGAAGATGATGCAGCTACTAAAGACCTCGTTGACGATAGACGGAGGGACCATATTTCGCATTTCATTCTTAGACTGGCATACTGTAAAACGTAAATTTATTTGTTAATTTATTTTTTAGTTCTTGGCCAAGTATCTGTAGTCTTGGTTGATTACATGTAATTAGATTGCAGATGTTGTTGCACCATTAATTTGCTTGCAATCCTTCACTTTATGCTGCTAAATTATGAACAGTATTTATCGTCATCAGTAGCATTTCCCTCTCTGGAGTGTTGCTGTTTTGATGACTCTGCCAACTGTCGCAATCTTGAGCTTGTCTCCAGGCTGTGTGTAGCCCAAAGATGAGTTGGTGATGATCTGCGTCAACTGTTCGAGTTGTTGTGTACCTCTCATTGCTCATTTCCCAAACATTGTTATTCAATCAGGTGTTGTCAGCTTGGCTTACTTGTGTTTCATAATATTCTAATATTATAAGATTATCTATAATTGTTCTTTTGTTTGTAATTATTATTTCTTTAAGCGAGGACCTCAGACGCTGGTTTATAATGCAGGAGGTTGACCTGTTTCGATATCGTTTTCAACTTCAGAATTCAGAGGCCATACAGAAATTTCTCAGCATGTACAATTTGGCATACACACCAGTGAGTCAGAATTTGTATTGAGCAAGATTTCAAAAATCTCTTCTGGTTAGTTTTCATAGTATTTTCATGGCATTTGTTTCAGTGTTTTTCTCACTGCTTTATGTGTATGCCAACTGTCAACCTGCTTGTTGAACCTTAACCTTTGCCGCTGGTTTAAAATACAATGTTAACAACTTTTTATATGATCTGTAAAAGTTTACTATCTTAAAACACATCCTGATAAATACGTACATAATTATCAATATACGTTTGAGCAAATACTTTTTAACAGCTGGACAAAGTGATTTATCCCCTCACTTCTGAAGTCCTAGTATCTTGTAATATATTACGTTACATAATCTATTTAGCACCAGTTATGGATATCTGCACAGAATCACCTCCAAGCTGTGGTGAAGCTGAACAGCCTTCAGAGGGAGCTAGCATTAGCACCTTTTGGAATCAGAAGGTGCCAATCAAGATGATGACAATTCCCAGCAGATGGGTCGGAACTGGAAAGGATTGAATTTGCAAGACAGAAGTGCAAGCCATCTTTATTCACAAGGCATATTATTCATGAGACAACTTATTTAAAGAAAATATCACTTGAGTCATCATACTTACAGACCAAGAAGTTATCTTCAGAGGCTAAATCTACAAGCATTACTGGTAATTTCAGGTAAATTAACTGGGATGGGCACAAGCATTTATAAACAGATGTTTTAGGGATTTTTTTTATCTTCACAAAAACAGATGTCGAAAGATGAAAAGAAACGGCTACTCGAGAAACTGATCAGTTCACGGTACAATATGACAGCTGTGGAGGTCACCAGCGATAAGACAGAATACTACAAGGTATGTGGTTCATAGAAATAAGTGTTGCTGTTATTCACAGAGCAGAATGCATTAAGTTACCATAACCCATTAAGTTACTTTAGAGGATGTATTTTAATAGTCTTCATAAGCCAGATGGGTGTTATTAAAAATGATGGTAAGACGATTTATACAGCACTGCAGTAAAAATGTTTGTTTTCTTGCACTATGCATTTATCGTTAAATCAGTGCTGGTATTTTTAAATGCTCGGATTAATGCTAAATAGTCCTGCGTGACTGTGGTTTGGAATACGGAGTGAAGCATTTTCGTGACATTACAAGCTGCGAAGCTGATCTAGTGTTTTAAACTTTTGTGTATTGAAAACTCTGAACTGAATTTGAATTTTAGGTCCGCTTTACAGAGGTTCTTGAACTGGTGCGAGGAACAAAAGTCTACCTTGAGAAGGGTTACGCATTTGTACCTCAGATGGAGCTGGTTGTCATCATAGTTAATGCATTTCGCTCCCGTCTGTCACATGACCTTGTTGTAAGAAACCTTTTCTGTAATTTTTCCTTCATTATATGACTGGTTGTTTCTGCTTGTTGTTGTGTGAGGTGTAACTTATCTGCAGTTCTGTATAATTCTTCAAATTAATTTAAAGGCACAGAAACTATTTAATTAAGTTGTTACTAGTTTATGCAGGATACTAAGTATATTTATAAATTGAAATATTATTGGGTAAACAAGTAAATTTAGGCCATATAATTTTGGATTTTATTTTCTTATAGAGTTTTCAAGTAAGAGTGCAGAATTTGCAGTGAGGTGCTATATGTGAAGATTTGTGCTTTTGTTGTTCAGTGGCATCAATAATTTGGTCTCTGATGACTTTTTGTTGTGCTTCCGTTTGGCAGATCATGTCTCGAGGTCTTCATCAGCTTTCAGAAGAGGAAAGGCTGATGCCAATGCTGTCAAATCTGAGCAGACAATACCTTGGGCAGGATTACAGCAACCGAAAGCCCACAGCTGGAAACATCACAGCGGATATGGTTGAACCGGTCAGCTACTGATTTTACTGTCATGTGATCTCGATTTCTTTTTTACATGAATTCAGTGCTAGTCAAATCATACAGTGTTGAATTTGTAAGTAATGCTATAATATTGTCTGGAACAACACCCATGAAGATTTTGTATTAAAAGTATAAATGGTTGATTCATAAGAAGTCATTAGGTAAGGTTAGATCTGACACGCAGTGTTCAGACCATAGGGAATGAAATACGGTCATTGGGAATTTCAAGCTAGAAATCTGAATTGAGACTTGGATGTCTTCAAGGTTTTTTGGTAAAGGAGTGTTAAGTTAACAATGAACCATAAATTCACACCACGGGTATCTTGGTAAAGGGGAAAGCACTAGTGTGAAACCAGTTCCATTAAACCATTAAACCTCTGAACAGCGTAAGATTGTTAGAGTGTTAGGAGGTAACAGTGGAGCCAAGTGGAAGAATGTTTCTGAATGTGATGTGAGAAGTTACGCTAGTCTGTGTATTTTCTTACAGCTGTCAAAAACGGCGTTTCCGCTTTGCATGCAGAATCTGCATCAGAGCCTACGCCAGCATCATCACCTGAAGCACTGGGGTCGTCAACAGTATGGACTCTTCCTCAAGGGCATCGGTCTTTCGCTGGAGGAGGCGCTTCGATTCTGGAGATTAGAGTTCATACGGATCATGGATGGAGATAAGGTTCCGCTTGAATCTCTTCTTATTTTACTATTGTTAAAATACAGAGTAATTATGAACATATAAATTTATAGGAATTTTAGGATATTTGTAGATTTTGCTGTTTATTTTCTAATTTACTAATCTGTTTCAATTAACCTTTACTGTTGTGCTAATTAAGAAGAAAAATTTAAAAATCTTTGGATGGTCATAAAAATTTATCAGACACTTATTTTAAGAAATTGCTTGTGTTGTTCTAAACAACAAGCTGTGTGCAACTGAGAACAGTTGCACTAATCTGGAATTGAACGTTGTTTTAATTTCAGTTTGATAAGCAGTATGCGTACAACATTCGACACAACTACGGCAAGGAGGGCAAGAGAGCAGACTACACTCCATACAGCTGTGTCAAAATCATCACAACTAATCCACCAACAGCGGGCGACTTTCATGGTAACAGCTGCTTCAGTCTGACATCTGACTAGCACCACACTAAAATGTTCTAAATTAAATGCATCTATGGGGCATCCTTAACGAGAAGCAGTCCACACTGATTGATGGCAGCATTAAAACATAGTCTTTGTTAGACGTTTGTTATACATTATAAGGGGCAACAGAAGATGTTGCTGTAATGGACTCGAATCTTTCTTTTATATTGCATTAACAATCTGGGTCAATGATCACTGCAGTCTTCTACCTCTGATGACCAGCTGTAATACAACGAAGCAAGCTTATCATGCTTTCTGATTTAGTGGACAAGATACAGTGTAACAATGTATATCACAGCAGCTGGATGGATGTCATCTGTTGAGTAACATATACAGATCTTATATGGGGAGTGAAGTTAGCAACCTGGGAGGTCAGCCTATTGTGGAAGGTTTGTCCAAGGAGAAGCAGCTTTGCAGCAGTGAAATTAGGCTGAATAATTGGGGTTGTTGTTGCTTTTTAGGTTGTCCATTTCGTCATTTTGAAGTCGACTTACTACGGCAACGTTTGCAGTCATTTCATCTGGCTTCTGATGGAATAAATGAGGTAAAATCAATAGTGAATTTTGCAATAAATTGAGCAGTTTGTTTTAAAACCAGATTTTGTTCAGAGATTTCAAGACTTGAAATAGCAGAGGCATGCATTGATCAAACCAAGTCTTCTCTCTGCTGATTTCTTTCTAAAACAGAATTTCTTTGATGGCATTTGTTTCAGTGCAGTTTTTGTTCATTTTAGATTTTGGATTTAGTGAAACAAGGACATTACCAGCTGGCCTGTGGAAGGCATTTTGAACTTCGTAATAATATTGATTTCAAATTCGTACCTCAGCATCCAAACCAGTACTTCGAAGAAAGCCAGAAACTGGGGAAAGAAACCAAAACAAATGGCGGTGTGTATTGTTCACTGGCTTGCATTCATGATGTTCAATTTGCCACTGTTATTCATGCTGTTCATTCCAGATTTTTTAAAGTGAAAGGTAAACTGTGTACAGAACTAGCATGAATTAAGAAATTTTCATTATCAGTTAACAGATTGGCCATGGAATGACTTTTCTACGTGTACGTGTGAATTCTGATTTTTGTATCTTATCAAATCTGATGGGATACACAACGATCTAGAGGTTAGCAATGATGGACTGTCAACCCTGAGGTTGGGAGGGGGTAATATCCCTGCCAGGGCAAAGATCTTTTGAGATTTCTGCTGCACCAGCGCCCCTTAGTAAATAAAATGAGGATGGATCTGCTGACTGCATGGTGTCTGAAGTAGATCAGGCACAGAGAGATAGGACTGGACCTTTGCCCTTGTGCCAAGGCTAAGAAATAGAAGTTGCTAATTTATATCCATGGCTGCCTCTAACTGTTAGCTTAAGAGAATGCTTTTCTTTTAAGTCTTCTACAGGGCTCTATACAAGATATCAGTCGATAGTTGCTTTTATAGGGCAGGTTCAAAAATAGAGACAAGTCAAAATGTAAAGTTAATATCCTGAGATTGGGAGGCAGTCCATAGACGAAGTGCAGTCTGAAAGATGTGGGCCTTTTCATTGTTTTTGTGGTTATTCTTTAGCTGATGCAAAGTCATCGGAGAGTCGTGTCATCCTTGTCCCTGTTGACAATCGTAAGAAGAATGTGCCAAGCAGCTGTGCTTCTGTTCTGGATCAGGAATCGCTCCTCGATGAGAGCTGCTGGGAAGAAATGGACGTTTCAGAGTTCAACCAAACTGTTGTGTAGAAAATGTGGACCAAAATAATGCAGACGAATGTAGTAGTTTATTAATTTATCACATTCTTGGCATAACAATGCAGCTTTACACTACTGTGGATGGAGATTTCATCTCTGCCTGTCACGTGAAAAAAATCTGTTGTCAGGTCGTTTTGGTAATCTGTACAGAAAAGGTTCTTCAGTTGCTGGATTTCTGAGGTTGTACTTGCACTTTGGACAAGAGACTCGTCCACTCTAGAACCAAACCCATTGTTAGTTCCTGTCTTACTGAACTGATGTGAAATATCTCGTGAACAGAATGGAGTATTTCTTGCTTCTCAAGTTATTTTAACATATTTCTATTAAGGTACTTTAAAAAACTACAACAGGACCATATGACTGATTTGAAGATGTCTGGAGAAGATCCTTTCTACTGTTTTCAACCCCTGAAATTGAGTCTCTGCTGTTCATCCTGAAATTATAATTACTACTAACTGGTGATATTTTGGTCACCCTCTTGTAATGCTGCCTGCCAGGTACTTTACTGGCTATAAACACTGTACAAAGACAAGTTATGTACAAAGTTCTGATGACCCAAACCATTTGTATTTTTGGGAAGTCCGTTCACAAGAAATAAAAGACCAACCTTTTAAATTTACATCAGTAAAAACATTACAGAAATCTGTTAGCTTACTGATTTGGAATTGTCCATAACAGTGCAACCGATACAAATACATCATTAAATAATACAGTTTAGCCTTTCTTTTCAGTTTCCATAAATCCACATCTGTTCATCCGCGTTGTTTCTCTAGTATTGCCACATGCCACAGTCTCTAAGCAGAATCACGCCGATTTTTGGCTGCGATTAAAGCAGTTCTAAACAGGCACCACGTGATGAAGCTCTCAAGAGATGGTTAAATCAACAAACCAGATTTAGATAACTTATCGTGCTTCAACTTACATACATCAGTTCAGTCATATCTTTCATTCGAGGTGCTAGCCATCTTGGATGCTGTACATGTACGTAAGTATTTGAAGTTTAATGATCTGTTTTAACTGATAAAATGCCTCCTGTAAATTCACTAGGTTAGATTACAGCGCAGTTCTGTTGAATGGTTCAACGATAATATATGGCAGTATTCGTCTAATCTTGCAGTTTTAACCTAGCAGTGCATAATGTTAAAAGAATGCATTCAGCCCGGCATTCGGCGCTTGTGGCCCATTGTTGCAATAATGGAGCACCTGGACCCTGCAGCATGTTTTTCTTCACACAGACTGAACCAGATTCATCCCTCAACCTGTGTTAAAGTCAAAATCCTATCCAGGAGTTGCCATAACTGATTAACAGTTTAAATTCTGCTGCCGGATCAGTGTTGTGATTCGATGAGACTGTGACGATCATTCGTCTGGAGATTTCAAACATGTTGTTACACTTTGATATCGGATTGACTTTCCTACATCGAAAAAAATCGCTGCAAGTCATTAAGTGCTATCTATCTATTCATCTTCATTTTCCAGAGTAGCACTTTTGTAAAGTACATTGCGTGTGTGCGTATATACATATCGACAATCATATACAGGCAGCACCTTTTAGGAAACTCAAAAGGAGCTACATAAAGTTATAATAGAGTCATCAATATAAAGAGTCAACAGCAACTCTTATTGGAAGCCAGCCCTGGTTTTATGTAACATAATGTAAAGAAGAAAGTTTATACAGTGCAGTTCAGTAGCAAAGAAAGCTCAACCGCTCTATACAGAGCTGTGAAAAACAAAGCACGAGTTGGCTGTTAGGCGACCATTTAATCTTGAAAGATTGTCCAGTGTCTTTAAAGTGAATAATAACCATTTCACTGACAATGGGGTCAATCGGTGCATCTAGAGTTTGCATTTTGATGCACAGATTGCAAAGATGTCAGGACACAAAACTCAAAAGAAGAGGTAGTTCAGTTAATTCATTCTGATCATTTATTTAGCTCCGCTTTAAGATATCTACTCCGAGTACGTGATCACTCGGTTGGATGATGTATTGCTGTAAGCTCTGATTTTGCAGTGTGCAGTCACCTGTGACTACTTTAATGTCACCTACAGCGATACAATATCCAGCTGTAACAGCTTTCTGCAGCTCGGCCAAAGCCAAAAAAGCAGCAACGTGAGGTAATGGTTGAACGGTTGTGGTGCCCAAGAGGCAAGTGAGATGATATGACATAAACAGGATGTACCATAGGCTGTGCTATAAGTAGATCTTGGACCTGGAAATAAATGGGGCACAGTAGCCGATTGGATAGAGCACTCGCCTTGTAATGCAATCGGGATCGAGTATGGGATCGAGCCTCCCCTTATGACGGTTACTGCGTAGGGACTTCGAGCAAGTCCTTCACTCACAATTGCTTCACAACTCAGATTCAGATTTACCGACCTTGTGAGCACAATAAATGCAAAAATAATAACAAAAGATGTCTCCAAAACAACACTGGTAAAGTTAAGTAACATGTATGAATGACAAGAGGAAATACTGCATGGTGGAGTGATATGACAAGGTCAAACAATGAAACTGTCTGGTTATGTATCCAATGCTGAACAATTCTGTATCAACAACACATGCAGCTAGCAAACATAATTTATTAAAATCAGTCCTAAAAATCTACAAGTACTTTGCACAGACTTTGCAACTGCAGTTCGGCAGAAAATAAAACAGAAAATTGCACATGTGACAACAGGTGACATGAATCTCTTCTGGTTCTCGCTTCAAAGCCAGTAAGCAATATCAGTAGAATACGTTTTTTGTGCATCCCAAAGCGGAACCACTTTGTTGGCCGAAAAACCGTTTGCATCGGCAGTTCAGTTGATTGTGGAAACGTTAGGTAGACAAGCGTTAATGAAGCTATTTTCAACTGACAGTTGGCTAGTAGCTCTTAGACACTGACATACCTGCAAAGATTTAACTACTTCTTGTAAACTAAGAGACATGCTAAAGCCACTACCTAACATTCAAATCTGTGGGTATTTGTGTGACATGTTGATCTCGGATGAAAAGGGTGCTTGGCAGCTTGAGCCTATGCATGCAGGTTGTGAAGCCAAGACACAAAAGTTGTTACAAATTTTAGTAAACTGGCATTTGGAAACTTACATTCAGAAATATACTGTTTCAAATTATGTGCTTGAATTTGAATGGATTTTTATCTCTGATCAAAGGCTACACGCACTGCACAGCACACACCAGTGTATAGTTTAAAGGTACTGGTAATACTATTACGGTATTACATGCTACACTACACTGTATACAAATTTTACGCTGCGTCTACATGCTGCCTGTACATGAGAACTTCATGTGCACACGATCCACAAGAATGAAAGAGAACATTGCTTGGCAGTCTTAGCGATCTGATAAGACATGCTTGAAAATGTGTTGGAAACTATTTCTTGAAGATGGATGCTGAATGTTTTCTGCAGGGAAACGTGAGAAACAAATTTATAAAAATGAACATGGGTTAAAGAATTGAAACACCATAGCCTCTGTTGTAGTATAAACGGTTAATTCCAACCAAGAAAACAAATGTTACGCAACCTCCTATAAACTGCATGCTTTGAAAAAGACTGCCCTAAACTTGGCTCTGATTCATCTAAGAAATGTTGCTGGGCTTTGCTTATTGCAAAAGTCCTTGTCAGCAAATTTACTTTTCACCAAATATAAAATATATATCAACCAATTCATGTGGAGGAACAAATATGGTAGCTCAGAGCCAAGTTGAGGCACTCAGTGAAACTCAGAGTACAGACGGAAAAACGAGACCGTTATCAGTACTGACTTTTCGTGATTTGCTTTCCACCAAAACTTTTGCAGTCGACTGTGTGCGATTCGGATTTTTTTAGGCCACCTTCAGAGTACATACTAGCATAGGGACTGCTTAGTTGAGCGACTGGTCGTAAGCCATTCTTCATTCGTCTGACCAGCAACGACACTTTTCCAGTTACCGTCTAAAAAGAGAGAAAGCATTAGTTGTGCTAATTACGGTAGGCCTTTGAAATGCTGTGCACGAAACATGCAGGTGAGACACGATATATGGATATACATATATTTATATGCTAATACAAAACCCTTGCACACAATGCAAGTACATCCGACTATCCTTACACGTTACATTCTTTGTTACAACATAGACTCAGTACTGGTATAACGTTAACCCTGTTGTTGATAGAGTGCTGGAAGGTATCGTGGAGTTAAGCATATCGAGCCCTGCTAGTGCTTGGATAGGCAACCATTGATGGATGGTCACCCATCCAAGTAGTAAACAGGAAGTGAGATCTCCTTATTTCCTGGTCACAGGATCTTTCAGTCTGTCACACAGCACGATTTGGTGGTTCCTCAAGTTTGAACTTCCGCTAAGCAGCATGACAGCTTCACTGTGGTTGGACCATCACTATGGAAAAGATTATCAACTAACTTTACGCCTCTCAAGTCTTCCCTCGCCTTCACTGTGATATCTGTTGAGGAGGCTGAGAGTATTCGTCTTTCAGAAAAACAACTCAACCTGTTACTTAACTCTTAGCCTCTGCTAACAATTGACATTGTAAGGCAGTCTAGTGGTAGCCCGCCACTTAAGATGCTATATAAGTTCTCATTATTACAATTACAATTACATTGCATCAAAGCCAAAAACCATCTTATTTTATCGTCTTATAATGGTGCAGTTGGACTGGAGGTACAGCTGAGGAGTCTCCCGGAAGTGGCACTATATTGCGATTTTGATGTGAAGTCACCATCGACTGATGCCTTGAGCTTTATGATAATGGTGCTATAAAAGCCTTTAGATTAGATTAGAATATCCATTCAAATTACAGTAAAGAATTTATACAGCACCACTTCAGTTTAGTGGTGCAGTATTGCTTGCTTAAGAAAGAAGAACCCGGCATTAGGTTGATAACTGTATAAACTTTAAAAGTAATTTCTGGAAAGAGCAGATGCTAATGTAGCCAGAACAACCAAGGAGATCAATTGTCTAGTAATAAATCTCAGTAACTGCGGTCTGTAGCCAGACATTACTGTGGCCTTCTGAAGTAATTAGATAAAAGTTGCTGTTGGCAGGCAACAATGAATATGCTTTCACTCCAGACACTTAATGTCTGAGCCACACTTACAATAGCAGAAGTGCATCAAGCGACACAGAAAAGACAGCCTCAGCCAAAGTTCAGACAGTGGCTACGTAAAAAGGCAAATCTTGCAGAAGGCGGCATACAGTGAATAAGAAGACATACCTTGTGTACAAATGACATCATTTGAGTAAGAAGGCATACCGTAAGGAAGGTGTACAATTCAGTAAGAAGACATACTGTGAGTAAGAATGCATACCTTTTGTAAGAAGGCACACCTTGTGTAAGGTGTACTTTGATTAAGCAGGGACACCTTAAGTAAGAAGGCATACCTTTTGTACGAAGGCATACCTAGAATAAAAACGTGTGCTTTGATTAAGTAGGTATACCTTAAGTAAGAAGGCATACTATAAGAAGGCATTCTATGAATAAGAAGACATACCTTTTGTAAGAAGGCATACCTAGAGTAAGAAGGCGTACTTTGATTAAGTAGGCACACCTTAAGTAAAAAGGCATACCTTGAGTAATTTGGCTGCATAATCTTGCGTGGCACTGTGAACATCTTCACCATTTACTGAAATCACTTCATCACCCACCATCAGTCGTCCATCCATCTCGGCAGCTCCTCCTCTTATCTGAAAAAACAACATTAAAAAGCTAAGGACTGCGCTATAAATACTGTCCTTTTTTCAGCTACTGATAAGAAAACTAGAAAAATCCCAAATACCACGAGCTCTAAAATAATAATTTTAATCCTCATATTAGAAATATAACTACAAGAAGTACTGTTTATTATTTATTAATAGTTATTAATGCTAATATTAATAACATTTATTTTTACTCTACCAGAACTTTACAATATAACTTAGCCTCTGATATGAAATTAATCATAACAAACAGACATACATGAATTATGAAATAACATCATAAAAATAAAATGAATTTGTAACGCAAACCTTGTATACCACATAATGTAATAACAAATATATAAAAATAATATATACAAAGAAGTCATCGGCGTACTATATCAGTGATGAGAATTCCGGTGCCATCCCGTTTGGAAACAATGCTTAAGCCAAGACCTTTTCCAGGTTTCTTCATTAACTCAACTGCCAAACTGTCACATAAGTCGTCCTCCTGGAATGCCGATTTCTCTCTCAAGACAACCATACGTAGAGCTGCGGTTGGCCTTCGCAAAATTTGAAGTGCTTGAAAGTGAGTTGCAGTAGTCAAATCTTCGCTATTAGCCTGGACGAAAGAATGACAAGAGATGTTTGGTACGAATAATACCATGGCAATACTATTATTAGGCGAATTATTACTGCTATGACATAGTGTATCAAACTGACATCGATGCCAATTTTGGCATCAGCGGTGACTAGGTTGTTTGTTACTATTATTATCAATTTTGTTACAGTCATTAATATTAGTATCATCATCATTGCCTTTGTCTTGTTGTCATCATTATCATCGTCATCATCATCGTCGTCATCATCATCACCATCGTCATCATCATGTACATTTTTAAAACACCAAGCTCACCAAGAACATATAACTTGATTTAAATTTGCTTATACAAAGAGAGATAACATTCAATATGAACCACAACCACATAAAAGCTCTAATTATTGAATCCAAACGCACAGATGACAGCAGAATCACCACTCAGTTCTGTGCATTCCGTCAGTTCTTCAACGTGGCTCAGGTCTAAACTTATCAGTTTTGACTTGTCTGCCCAACGTCGCCTGACTTCTGGTTCCCTGACATACAGAATTTTAACTGGGCTTCTCCAACGGATACGATTTTTACTATGGTTATATGGTTCTACTATGGTTTTACTATGGTTACTAAGGTTTCACGTAGTGACCATCAGTTGATCGATCCCTTGTGCATTATGATAATGGCGCTATAGAAGTCAGTAGATTAGATTAGATAGCAGTAGCATCACCTCAAGTATCTGATCTCCAAAGGCAAGACGGCCATCTTTGGCTGCTGCTCCCTCTTTGTATATTTCAAATACAAAGACCGACTTCTTCATGCACAGACAAACAAATACAACCAATCCTTTCTAATAAATATAGTGTTAACATGGAATAAACTGTTATCTGTTAAAACAACTTAATTTTAATATGACAAGGCAACCACGCAATGTGTTTAAAAAGCCCTTAAAAGCACTGTACAGAAAATTAGTTAATTAAAATTTGCACTACTGATTAGTGATTTAATGACCATTATGATCCATAAATGGAGTAATCTTGAATTATTTCAATATTTATTCTAACAATTTCTTAAAAGAATTATGACATTTAACGCTTCCTGCATAGCATAATCCACTTGCACCTGAAGCTGTGCCCCTCACATCCAGTTAAAAATATGCGAGCATTTCTGCATGTCGGCCAGCATTGCACCGATCATAGCAGGCCTTTCCTCTGCATCTTCCAAGCACTTTCATTGCCATCTGGAAGCAGTCCAGCAATATGTGGGCTTCGTTTATAGGCTTATAAGCGTTTATTCGATTCATTTGTTTACAGAACGGATTTTTTTCTCCAAAAGGTAAATCAGAAAGAGCCATGTCCTGATGCCAACAGCATTTGTCGTAAATACTGCATTGTTTAGAGGCAGCTGTCGCTTCTCAGCATAGCAAAGGCACGCAGGGAGCAAGGCAGAGCTCAAAGAAAGATAACTTCTGAGCAAGTTCCGAGGCAGCACAGTCACTCCAGCTGTGCCTGAAAGAATTATTCAACTGTGATGATATTTACAGCCTCAAAACATTGACACTAACCCAAACATCTACCAAAGGAAAATGTTAACAATTTATGCAGGACACAGTTTAACTGAAGGCTGAGTGAGTTGAAGCCAGTGGTAGCAAAGTGGCAGATTTACCAGGATTTACCATTTCTCTGTTCACATTAATACTGAGCAGCAGAATGTTAAAGCTAATTAAGTAAGTAAGTAAAGCATCTTTAAACACGCTACACATGTATTGGCAGAATGAGGAATCATAAGCATAAAAGCTAAATAAAGATAAATAAATCTAGTACAATAGTTGCATCAATCCTATGGGTCAACCATGACCTTTATTTTGACTGGGGGCAGGGTGACTTTTGAGGGGTTCTCGGCACCCCCTAAGAGGTCCCGAAAAGGCATTACGCAAACGTCATGCAAGTTCCAGTTGGCAGAAGTTTGGGAAAGACTCGGACAGAAGTGAGATATTTGTGGGGACAATGAACCTTCAGCGGGAGGTAGTCTGAACATACTGGGACGGAATGTTTCACCTTTCCCTTTACAGATCACACCTATGTACAAATACATATGTATACATACAGATACTACATGTACACACATACATGCATGCATACATACATATGTACATGGATACATACAACACATTCATACATTCAAAATCAATATACCAATAATGGAATGACAAGTTTTATGCCATATCGACTTTCCCTTTACAAATCACACCCGTATACAAATACATATGTACACATACACAAACATACATACATGCATGCATGCACACATGTACATACATACATACAACACATACACACATTTATACATTCAAAATTAATATATATCGATAACAGGGAATGACAAGTTTTATGCCATATCGACAAAAAGTCTACTTGCTCGTGGATCACTCACAAGGAACGTGTCAGATCCACCGATGATCTGAACTCCGAGGGCCTGCTTTCCCTTCATGATGGAAATCGTTGTAGGCTTTCCTGAGATAATCGAACAGGTCACGGGGTCATCCACGATAGCAGCGTGAGAAGATTGCACTTGGTTGGAATCGGAAGGTGTTTCTAAACAGTTCAAAATCCCCCCATAACTGGATTACTTGAGCAGTCATAAAATACATACAGAAGCTGGCAAAGTAAACAGCGAAAAGATCAAGATTACCGCAAAAGGTTCGTGCTTAAAATAACTGCCATTGTTCCTGTATACCTGGATTTTATCCAAACCTTGTTTTCACATTTTAAAAATGTGGACATCTTGATGAGACAAGATTGGCCATTTTAGTTATTTAATTCACAAGATCTGCTGGAACAAGGCGTGTCTATGTTATTTATATTAAATAACAAGGTCAGGATTTCTCTAACAGGACAGAATTTGGACTTGGTCAACTGGTCAAATTCGTAAGTCAGTCAAGTCAGTTGGTCAGTCGGTCAGCCGTCAATCAAATTACAGAGCATGTGCCATGCCTCGATTCTTCAATCAGTATCTTATCTCATTTAACATAGCTGTGCATTTAAGAAAGTTCACATTTTTGCTCAATTATAATTGAAAACACTGATAATATCCTTTCAGACCACAGACCTTTATCGTTGATTTCTTTTGAAGGGCTAACTATGCTTTCATTCAACTCAGTAACTTCTGTAAATATTTTAAGCTGAAGCTTTGGTTTCTTAGTTTGCTCTTGAGCCTAACAGAATCAGAATCAGAACAGAATCAGAACAAGACGAAGATCAACATCAGAGAGGAACACACCATAATAAAGAAATAAATCTTGTATAACAACAAAAAGTAATGCTCCCATTATGCAACATTATTTTCAGGTTTTTACTGATCATAGTGTTAAGAATAACTCAAAACGATCGTAGTATTAAGAATAACTCAATACCCACCAGGTGGTCCCTTTTCATATTCAACCTTAACAATTATATTACTATGGATGGAAAAGCAAACTGTAAGCAAGTAAGTAAGTAAGCTAGCATTTATAGCGCGCTTAAACAAAACTAGTCTTGCACGAAAGCGCGTAACATGAACTAAGTTAATCATAATACAGTCTAAATAGATAAGTTTTAAGTGCAATGTGGATTATGCTCACCAACTCCTTTGAGAAGTGCCTAATAGGTGCTATATAAAAGTTCAGATATATAAATACATATTAAATTGCCGCTTTTATGTTACATTTATATAGCGCCTCGTAGGGTTCTTAGAATGCACTACATAAATGTCTAGTTACAGTACATTTTATAACATACTTTAATTGCTAATCAATCTGTGAATTTATTTCCTATTTAAGCGGCAGTTACAAACCTTTAATAAAACATGTATCCTTATGCAATAGAGGAAAGTTGAAATCTATTCTAACCTAATCTAATCTAATCTAATGGCAACGACTTATGAGACACTGACCTGTTTCTGTGACGCACATTTTTCCACGGAAGAGTTAACTATTTCGCTGCTTTTGCTTGACGTATCACACTAAAGTGGAAACCGACAACAAGACAATGAAATAATTACATTACAACAAAGATCGTCTGCTGTTCACTGCTAGTCACTGTTGGTATAAGTGGCACAAGACAGAAGGCGTAATATATATTTATAAGCAACACAAAGCGCCGTGGCTAAAACTGTGAAGGCCGAGAGCAGAGAAATAAAACTGGCTTTGCTATTTTGCATACCTGTAGCTTCTCATCATGAGTTGCAGGCATCTGAAATGAGTTGGTCTGGGAAAACAATAAAGGACTTAATATAATTTCTTAGAACTATTCAGACAGACAGAGACAGTTGCTTGCTATAGCACCTTTCTCAAACCTCATAAAAGCAAATATCTAGCAAACAAACGAAAACCTAAAAGCTTTATTGGTGACTGGCAGATCACAACCAAGTCCTTTCTCGTCTGTGTATGGGGTTCGAATTCTGGTGCAGTGCAACATGTTGACAAATCTTTGTTGAGTTAGGAAATACGAGTTGTTTCACTGCCCAGTTCATCCCAATTATACCTCGTAGATCAATGAATGGACCACACGAAAATGACCAGTTCTTATAATAAATTAATAATAATAAGAACAACAACAACAACAACAACAATCACAACAATAATAATAGTAATCATATTATTATCTTGATGATTTCTAGCCATTCCAGAATTTTTTCATTCTCCAGAGAATTTATTAATTCCTGAGGGATCATATATACTTCATGTAAAAAACAATAATAACAATAAAAATAATAATAGTTATTATTATTATCTCAGAATATAATTTTTCTTCCGGACAATATTTTAACTTCCTGAGGGATCATAAATACCTTGGGGCAAACAAAATAAGAATAATAATTTAATAATACCACTTCTAATATGGACTGATATGTAATATGTTACTGGACCAGATCAGTTACGTTACTACAAACTAGTTTGACTGGCGTAATGCAAAGGTAAGTAGAGTAAATTACGAACCGAGTCGTCGTCATGGGCAGCGACTGTGTCTACTATGGGAGGATGACAAGTTCTGCTGTCATCTAGCGTCGTCCCAGAATCGACTAAAGATGACGTCCGTTGAAATGCATCATCGTCATCATAGCCCTCATCGTCATTCTCTATCACATTTCCATTTCCTTCTTGCTGCTGGATTTCCTCCTGCGAATCATCATCATCTGCATCATAATCTGCTTCACCATTATCATCACAGTTGTCGCCATTATCGCCATCATCGTCATCATCCCCATATCATCACCATCATCCCAATATCATCATCATCCCATATCAACATCATCATTCCATATCATCATCATCATCCCATATCATCATCATCATCATCACCCTCGTCATTGTCACCACCAGCGCCATCGTCATCATCACAGGCAGATAAATTCAACAGCCATGTATGATTCATTATTCGAACAATTACTAGGCAGAGCTAAAATCAATTCTGTCCTATCACCCAAAAGCACCTGCTCAACCAACCAAAACCTTTTTAACCAGCACATCAATTATTTTCCGGCAGTCTGTCTGTGGATGCATTTAGAGAGATAAAAGCTGCAGAAATTGTGAGCTTTTCATGTTAAAGGACCCTAATAGAAATTCACTGAAGCTGCTAGCGAGAAAACGACCGCAATGTGAGTTTCTCATTTGAAAGCTTCTTGCAAATAAATCGGGGTTTAAAAAAAATTTCGTATGAAAAAGTTTGCTAACCAGTGACACTGATTTTGGCTTCTTTGGAATGAGGGTAGATGAAGAATCCTAAACAAAACAAAACCAAAAAACATCTCAGTCAAGTTAATCATATGTTTATATGCACCGAAATGCATGCACATATGTTGTACATATGGCAGATACTAGACACACCGAGCAGGTTGAGTAGCAGTATGTTCTACGCCTTCTGTACATTATGGGCGGGAAAGCCGAGTTAGCCGACCTTATAAAAGGTGTTGTGTTTAAGAATGGCTCAGAATGGATTTTGGTTTTGGTCCTGCACAACCATTTTTCTTCCCAGCCTCTTTCAAGTAGTTGTGACCAAGTGGATGACTTGTTTGGGCTCCTTTTGAGTCTTTTTTCCATCTCGGTTCTTTTCCAGCTGTTCTCCATCACCATCGGTTGGTGGACATTTTGTTTTCTTCTTGAGAGGCTGTTTGATGGTTTTGTTGCCATTTGAGGTCGATGTCTCGTTTCTATGTGGGTCATGTTATGCTTGTAAATAGCAGAGGAAATAAAACATTTTAACCTAAAGCTGGTGTATTCTTCCCTAGCTGTAGACAACTGTAACATATGAAAGCCCATCCAAAACAGTTGTACTAGGAAAGTCAATTGTTAAAATAGTTAGGGTTACTAGAGATTTGAGTTTTGAATTTCTTCACTGTTTTGAAATTTTAGGTAACTGCTTTACGCCGATCCAAAACAGTTGTACTAGGTTTAGTCAACTGTTAAAATAGTTAGGGTAACTAGAGACTTCAGTTTTGAATTTCTTCAATGTTTTGAAATTTTACGTACAGTAAATGTTTTATGTTCAGGGTGTACTTGGCTGGCTATACAATGGACAAGTGAGTTGCAAATCAGACTGACCAATGAACGAACTGACCAAGTATTTGACAAGTGGTCTGAGGAGTTGAGAACAGAACTTTAGAGGAAGGTCAAGAGACGAAATGGCTGAATAAATCACAGCTGCAGAATGAAAGTAGGTATACAGGTTTGAAACAGCTGGAAATCAAGTCCCAAAAAGGAAATGGAAGAGGCTGAAACACAGCACATAAGGAGGAACACAAAGTTGAAATGGCCAAACTTAAGTTAAAGCTCAGGCAGAGGAAAGAAAACTAAAAATGAAGCTGAGGCAGAGGTAAGAAAGTTAGAAGCTGAAGCTAAAGCAGGAAATGGAAACTTACATGCTGAAACAGAGGAAAGAAAGCTAAAGGTTGAATGAAGCAGTTGTGAAAAAACTACAGCCAGAGGACAGGAATAAACAGCGACACTAGCAGGTGGAATTAAGATGCCTAGAGGGAGCTGAAATAGAGGCAGGACTTTTCGAGAAAATGAAACTTCCCAGACGGCGTCAGCGGTCTAACTAGTAACCGAAATTTGATGACTCTGAAGTCGAACACTGCTTGCTTTCATTTGGAGGCTGTGACCAAGACAAATGGACTGCTCTATTACGTACGCAGTTGACTGGCAAGGCACAGAAAGTGTTTTCCGAATTGTTAATTGATGAGTGTAAAATTACCCGTGCCCATTCCACAGGGATTGGTCACGCTAGCTCGTCCTGCGTAGGCTTAAGGCAGGCACGGGAGCATCAAAGCGAAACCAACATACCACACCCAAAACTACTGAGGTGGCTAGAGGGGTTGAAACTCAGACAATGGATATATCAGCTTGTTGTCCAGATTCCTAGGTTGATAAGTGTTATTCGCCATTTTGTTCTTCATATAATGGCTGATATCCTAAGGTTGTTTTGTTCTGCTTTGCATTTTTTCAAGATTCAGATTCCTTGCAAAGTTTGGCCAGTAAGGAGTTAATAGTACTGCCACACAGGTGAAAACCAGACGAATTAAGAGAATTACTGGGGTCACGCTTGAAGTACCTTTTGTCTAGAATCGAGTGGAAAGCAAATTTGGCAATTGGATTATCCTTTGTTGTTCAATTGATAAATTGCCGGATGGGATACATATTACACACTCTAGTAGATAATGATCTCGGGTTGAATGAAACGCCTCCCGATATAGAGGTAACAACTAGAGCCAAATTGACGTTGGTAAATGACCCAGGAAATATTGGGGTAACAACTAGAGCCAAATTGACGTTGGTAAATGACCCAGGAAATATTGGGGTAACAACTAGAGCCAAACTGAAGTCGGTAAATGACCCAGGAAATGCAAACACTGCTGCCTGTAGTGCTCAGACGCCGATGGTAAGTTCACCTGATGTTTGTACCGAGATAACTGCGGACAATGCTTTGGTTAAATCGTTCGAGGGACCCGACGCGAAATTAACCGATATGTCTTGTGACTTTAATTCGGTTAAACTGTCCAATACGGAATTGTAATTCGGTTAAAACCGTCTGCTTCCGAATTGCTGCCGTAGTTCAAGCTGCCTGCAGTTGATAGCAGCTGATGGGGAGCAGTTGTTACACTATTTTGAACACAGCACTTGTATGAGATTGGAAGGATATAAAGTTAAGCCTCAGGGCTTAGGAAGAACACAAATTGTGTTTCCATCTAAACTGCATGCTTTTTATTGCACACGATATTCCAGCGAGTGATCAGTGGGAACGCACAAAACTTTGGACTGCTTATTGCGACTTTTCTGGTGGCCTTGGAAGTGTCAAGGGCGAAGATATATCGTCGTCCCTGTGACGTATGTCAGGATGAGGCAGAGGTATGAACACAACATGTGCTCCTTAATGAATAAACCTGCCAGTAATTTCCGAACCATTCTCAACACTTCCCAGGGATATTTTGGGCTTCAATTTGGCATCTTCTGTGTAGCCCGTGAATTTGACCTGTCCGCCTAACGTGTCTGTATTTGAGGAAATTGATGCTGCAGAAGGTCGACATCTTGTTTCTATGTGAGTCATGTTACACTTGTAAATACCTGGGTAAACAAAACACTTTAATCTACAGCTGAAATATTATTTCATATCCGTGGACAACCTGTAACAATGTATGTATGCATAGATGTGTGTACGGATGTATGCAAGGATGCATTTATGTACATATGTATGCATGTATGCATGTATGTATGTATATATGTATGTATCTATGTATGTATGTATCTATGTATGTATGTATGTATGTATGTATGTAAGTATCTATGTATGTATGTATGTGTGTATGTATGTATGTGTGTATGTATGTATGTATGTATGCATGTGTGTATGTATGTATGTATCTATGTATGTATGTATGTATCTAGACTTAATATAGCACCTTTTAAGAATGGATGGATACATAATGCACTGGATAGTATTTTGTATTTCTAGTGCACAGGTAAAGGCAGTTTAAAGCAGTTAAGCAAAACATCATTTTCAAAAGAACATCACATGGTATTACCTGTGTAGGTATAAAAAGCAACAATAATAATTACAGGTAATTCTTAATTATATCTGTCTAAGCTTAACACGTGTATCTGGCACACCATGACCTTCAAGAAAAATCATGCAATGCAATTTAAAAAAAATAATGGCATGAGTTTGTTTCTTTTAGATTTGTTACTTACTTTATAATCAACTGTCATTGTTTTCAAAGGATCAGTTGCCATCCGTTGTAGAGATTCATAATTTCTGCACAAGACACATAACAAATGAAGACAAAGACAAACATACACACACACGCACACGCACACACACAATAAAACACACACACATACATACACACACAAACACACACCGTAAATATATACACAGATCTCCGATATATGCATATTATATGCTCTGCTTGGCACGTTAAGTAAGAAGATATACTAAGAAGAGTCCAGGATAGCCTGTGGGGTCAACAGGTCTTTGATGAATTCTTACATTCACAGAATGAGATGCTCTTCGAAGGCAATCCAACTGCAACGGAATTTACTGCCAGCGGTCCAAGCAAGCCAAGGCCAATCACACATTAATCTCCTCGATCCTCTGCTTACAGTCAAGAAACAAAACCGCTGCCACGGCTCCATTTGTCAACAGGAAACGCCACGTTTCACTGAAAGCTCCATGTTAGCCAGTAAGAAACTGGAAAACTGGATAATTCCGTCAAGTTACAAGTCAGCTTAATGTTAGCCCCGAATTCAGGCAAATGCGATGAAACATTATATTGCAGCAAATCGGATAAATACACGCCTATAAGACAGCAAAGCGTTGAGCAAATTGTAAATACAAAATAACTAGTATTAAGAATTATAGCTAACAATAGATACAAGTTTGAACTACACAAGCACACACATACAAACATACTGATACACAGAGAGACACAGAGACAAAAAGACACATACACATATGTATGCCTCCACACATATTCAAACAATGAAACACTAAAATAAGACAGATAGATTAAAGCAAGTATGTATATGTAAGTAGGTTATAGGTATGTATGCACGTAAGTGTGTATTTATGTATGTAAGTATGTATGCATATAAGTATGTATGTACATATGTATTTATGTATGTATGTAAGTATTTATGTATGTATGTACATATGTATTTATGTATGTATGTATGTATATATGTATGTATATATGAAGACACTTAATATAGCACCTTCAGAGTGCCTCACAAATGTTCCGCCTATCCTAGTTGAAGAGATCTGTTAGCACCGCAGCACAGACACCCGCCGACGACAATAATATATAATTTATATACAGCAATAACAATTATGCAGATTTTAATGAAGAAACTGTGCATTGTCTTAGAACAAGAAGCTTAATTAAGACACAATAAATAAGAGAAACGACAGCTGCAGGGGCAAACGAGCAGGGAGACTGCCAAACGGTGGCTAATCACCTCACAACTGAAACCCCCCCCCCCATACAGCAGCTGATGCATCAATATACAAAGACGACAAGATTCACTGATCTTCGCGTGCGGTATAACTGCTCTTAATAAATAATAATAATAATAATAATAATAATAAATAAAAATAATAACTAAAAATAAAATAGATCAGCTACAGAAGTGATTCTGGCTTCAACCTCATGACTCAACCTCATAGCCAATCAATTATCAGACTTTGTATGTAAGGCATTTCACTGTAACAACACCAACCGAAGTAGAAGAATCTTCAGCCTTGGCGAAGCGATGCCTTTGATGATGGCCGACGCGTTCAGATG
The DNA here is from genome assembly GCA_964023275.1 of Norana najaformis. Classification (NCBI taxonomy): domain Eukaryota; kingdom Metazoa; phylum Annelida; class Clitellata; order Crassiclitellata; family Hormogastridae; genus Norana; species Norana najaformis. The sequence continues at coordinate 23,948,750 of OZ029922.1, forward strand.
ACACCGCCCGAAGAGCACGTGACCGTTTACCTGGATTTTTACAAAGTCAGTAAACAGGAAGGTGAAATTGTAACTGCGGAAGCACCTACTACTACACTGACCACCGCTCTCATCATCATCCTTGCTGTCACAACCAATACCCACTAATCGTCATCATCATCATCATCACCACCACCACCACCATCATCATCATCATCACCACCACCATCATCACTGCCCACCATTATCATAATAATTATCACCATCATCATCATCATGATTATTGCTGTCATTATTAAGTATGTATGTATGCATATGTATCTGTATATGTATGCATGTATGTATGTGTATGAATGTGTAGTTAAATACGTATGTACATGTGTACATACGTACATACATATATATGCATATGTAGGTATGTACGCATTATCAAGAATCACCAATGACAATGATCACGAGAGCGCAACCATTCATCATCGTTATCATTGTCATTGCTAACAGTTGTTTGTCAGGCAGGGAGAGGCTGAACATTTTATTACAATACGAACATATACAATTATATGAGATGACATCCTCATCTGCGCCTAGGGAGACAAATTCCTAATTATTACCACTCCTCAGACACCAGCTGTCGGATTATAAAGCCGATAGTTCAGTAATTAGGATGAGCTGCTGGCTGGCTGGATGTTTGGATAGATGGATGGATGGATGGGTGGATAGATGGATGGATGTATGGATAGATGGATGGATGTATGGATGAATGGATGGATGTTTGGATAGATGTATGTTTGGATGGATGGATGGATGTATGGATGAACGGAAGAATGGATGGATAAATGAATGGATGGATGAATGAATGGATGAATGGATGGCTGGTTGTTTGGATCAATGGATGGATGTTTGGATCAATGGATGGATGTTTGGATGTATGAATGGATGTTTGGATGTCTGGATGTTTGGATGAATGAATGAATGGATGAATGGATGGATGGCTGTTTGGATGGATGCTGAATATTTGTGTTGCAGGTGAAAAGTGAAGGAGAAAGCAACTGAACAAAAAGAAGCAAATGCCGTGCAGAAGAAGAAGAAGAAGAAGAAGAAGAAGAAGAAGAATATGGAACACTTCTATCAGCAGACTTTCAGTTGTTTATGATCAAACGCTGCTGAAGACACAAGCAACACTTCGAACAAACACAGCTGCAATACCACAAGGAGACGAACAGACACGAAGAAACAAGGAGCAGAAGACACAGACACACAAAGACACATAAGAAAAACCACAAAGGCTCTGTACAAAACGAACCAACAGGAAGTGACAAAGAGAACGAAAAGCCGGCAGACAACCCCATATAACGAAATACACAAAGGCTATGTAAGAAACGAACAGACAGAGGCTGCCAAGGACCAGGAGAAGAGAGACACTGACCGACACACACACGACAAAAAACAAAAAGCCAACGTCTGGGGAGGGGGGCTCTTGTGAAATCTGAAATGGTGAAAAACTGTGCAATACGCAAATTAGGCCAAACCCTCTTTAAATTCTGCTTTTCAACAGACGAATTCTCAGCCACTTCAGAAAGAGGAAGATGCCAAAAGTGGTTAGAAGAAAATTTCATCCACCGTCTGCATTCAGTAGAGCCCGGAAATGCAGCCCAGACCAAAGACAAACCAGACGTAAAAGCCGAGATAACGAAGACGTGAAAGAACAAAGAGAAAGCTAAGAGACCATTGAAAATCGACAGATAATGACAAACACACAGATAGACAGACAGACAGACAGACAGACAGACAAACAAACAGGTAGAGGGAAAGGGAATGATAAGGAAATCGTTTCTGGTCAGGCCCCGAATGCACTGGATAGATCCGGACCACCAACAAATGCACATAACCGGTGTGAAACCAAATCAGGTCCGGGCGAAAATAGTTCCCAAAACTGTGAATGGTTTACATGACCAGGACGGAAATTTTTGGAAATAGATCCATTCTGGCCAAAACATTTGCTACCACTTTGATCATCAAAACTGAGTTTTGTCTTAATCATGACTGTTAAAATACAGAATGCTACGGCAAATTGTAGGGCTTCTAATTTTCCACTTACAACAATATTATATCTTATCAAATTCTGCACCAAACGTAGACCGAGTGGGAACCCTCTTCACCCCCAGATCCGACCTGGCACCACACCGGGACGAATTGATTGCCTGTTGCTATTAGCAGACACAGTGGGCCGGGCGAAGGAAGGTGAGAACGCAACGTGACGAGAAAAAACAGACCTCGCCGAAACTATTGATTAGACGACTAGCAGACAACGCAAAAAACGGCATCCACTCCAGCATATATGACTACAAAAGGATGAAAGCATGCACCGCAAACAATGCATCCAGTCCAGCATCGGATACTCAAAAACCGAGAACTATGCTTCGAGACAAGCAACGGCAACGAGCGTTGCACTCAGAACGACAACTGATCACACCGTTCGTTGTCGTTTTCTTTCATGTGGAGCAGAAGGACATCTTGAGATTTCTACTCCACTTGCACCCCCACCTCCGGGCAAACTCCGCTATATCATACCCTGTCGGTTGGAGGATCAGACGGCAAGGATAGGACTGGCCACCCGCCCTCACACGCCGAGGTTAAGAAAATGTAAGAAAATTGCTGTGTTATCACTTCATACCCACGGCAGCCTCTGATGATGTTGATGATGATGCACCATTATTTACTTGCATGTATTTTGCATTATCTGTCAGCCCACATATGCCGAGGTTAAGAAAATGAAGTCGTTAACACTTCACACCCATGGCCGCCTCTGATGATGATGATGATGATGATCCATGTGTTATAATTTATTTTCACGTATTTAGCACTATATGTCGGCCAAAAATCTGTACTCCCGTATACATTATTATCTGTTCATCTGTCGAATTATTTCTTTGTAAATCTGTCGCTACCAGTACAATACTTCCAAACATCTGTTAGACCTTCTCCCTGTCTGCCTATTCGTCTGTCTGAATGCCTGTGTCATAAAACATCTCAGCGGCTGCAGATTGAACCTGCAGTGAATATCCAACCGTTTCTAGATTGGCCTTTCAAAGACGCTGGTTCCCTTGGGTGCAATCGATCCGCAAAAATTAATGACCCTCTGGCCACAAGATTATCATCTGCCCAACTTCCATTTAGCGCAGCTTGACTTAGACGCTGGTAGCTTTTACACGCCCACATTTTCTGGCAGCCTCGAGTTACTATGAATACCAGCGACCCTTTGAAGTCAGTGACCTCATTAGGACGGCGACAAAGTCATTTCTAAACATAGGCAGCAAGAAAGCAAACGACTAACTGAGTAAGAAACAGTAACAAAATGAGTAAAAATTAATTAAATAATTAATTGATACAGTAAGTAATACAGCGAGTGAATGAGGAAGTATGCGTAAAGCAAGTAAGTAAGGAGCCTTCAAACGAATACAAAGGCATCCAACTAAATTCATGACCAGGACACATACACAATGAGTGCATAAGTAAGTAAGTAATACAGCAAGAGTTATAAAGTCAGTAAGAAGTAAGTAAGTAAGAAAGAATGTAACTAAGTAAGTATCATAGTAAGTAAGCGAGTAACTAAGCTAGCAAGCAAGCAAGGAAATGAGTAAGTCTGACAGTCTGTTTCCCCATATACATTTGTCTGTATACAGTGTCTAAATCTGCCCACACATTGCTGAATGCACAGTACAGCAAGGCCTCACAATTTATGCCCATTTAAACAGCCACTGATTTCAGACCGAATCACGTGACTTCCTCCTCCTCCTCCTCCTCTTCACCATCGTCGTCGTCGTCCCCCTCCTCACCAGAATCCATCCTCACTTGCCAGAGGAATGATGAAAGAGACTCCTCACACAACTCTGCACCGCTTTTTATTCTTCCTGCAAGACCTTATTAATCGAGAGAAGAAGCCCTCGCCGTTTCACTACAGTGAGTTATATTTTCTCCATACGAATCGTTTATACAGTACACTTCCGTCCGGATAACTTAACCAGTCTTAATATTGACATTACGACCATCGTAAAGAAAACATTAACGAAGAGCCGAGGCCTTTCTGAAATTCTTGAGCCGATATTTGGGAAAACCGATCCGGCAGATGCGTAGTAACATGATGAACAGATTCTGTACCAGCTCACTGTAAAAGGATTCAGTAAATGATCCCAAGAAAAACCAGAGTAGTTTTCCATAGTCTGAGCGTGGCAGTAGTACCTAAGAAAGTCTATGCTTCTTGGTGCATGACCATATCCTGGATGTCTGCTAATGCCCTTCACCACTGCCACTAGTGATCTGGAACCGAACCCTTTTTGCCTATCGATTTTGTTTTGACTGAGCGCCTGTGAATAACTTGGTCCCCGCGGCGTGGCTTTCGTTGGGCGCTGTAGAAATCTCGGAATCACGATTACGCTTTACGACGATTACGATTAAAGCTCCCACGGCCCTAGCGAAACGTAGCGGATGTACTCATTTCCTCCTCTTTGGCCCTTGCGCCGGGAATGGACGAATCCCAAGGTCTTGGACATGGGGGCCAATGCATCGTAGGGCTTGCCGTTTACTTCCCAGCTTATGCCGGTACCAAATTATACGGCTTGGTGACAGAGGCATGTGTTGGCAACGCAAACACCTTGCTCTCAGTCATTACTCTTGGTCCGATCCGAAGTAGCCAACCAGCAATCTTTCAATGACAGACCCAGCAAGCTAACCGGATAAATGACCAATTAAATCGAAGACGAGTTAAACCGATAATTCCGCCTTGACTGTGATGTTACCCATACGAAAAAACGGTTTTTTTCGGTTGATGGATTGCTAATTTTTAAATTTAAGAAAGAATCTACAGTCCTATGCCGCTGTGGATATTATCATTTATAGCGCACATAGTAAACAAGAAATTATCTAACCTCACCTCATCTTACCTTACCTTACCTTCCCTTACCCTACCTTACAACCAATCTGTTGCTATTTGTGAATACCCAGTGGCACGAAAATTCATCTCATATCCTAAATTTTAAGGATCACTTCAGAAAGTAAGCATCTGCAATCAAATCACTTATTCACCCAAATGACTCTCTGAACACCTGATACCTAGGCACTCCTCTGCTCTACAACCTGGTTGTCTAGACGTTCTTATTTACAGCGCTAAAGAAATGCCGAGCTTACAGATATAGGACCACAATCATTAAACTAATGAGGCCTGGCTACAACTTAGTCGTCTACAGCACGAACGGCTAATGAACTGGCCCTGCAGTTCAGGCTACTTTAACTGAGCTCCCTGACAGGCAAATTCCATCCAGAACTAAGAGAGTAACAAAGCGCACACCACAGCTTCGGTTCAACTCTGACATTTACGAAACCAGTCGTCGCAGGAGTCAGTTAGAGCATAGGTGGCGCCACTCTCGTCTTTCCTCGGATCAAACTGGGTTTGAGCAACAGCGCAACTTTCTTTCATCTCCCATATCTGCATATTCAATTACATTAATCGCTGAAATATCTGCATCACGAAAAACCTTGTAGTCGTGTTAAATAAATTATTACATTGGGGGAAGTTAAATATATCACCTGCTGTTTGTCCGACTACTCATGATTTTGCAGGGAAATTCTTGATCTTTCTCACGACGAAATTTTAGGTATAAGGCTGAAATTTGTCAGTTCTTATTCTCTGGAAAGACTTCTTATCCTAATTCTTCACCTCCTGTCTTACAATACTACTAGCCAACAAATCTTGCACAGGTTCACAAACTTACCTTTTCCTAACCTAACGAAATCTTTCACCTGGACACCATTCCTACATCTGTTTTGAATGAGTGCTTTGATGTCTTAGGTCCATCTGTTACACCAATTATCAAATTCTAATTACTAGTATATGAAGGATCCTCCCATATGTTTTTTGTTCATACCATGGTTCATCCTCTGCTGTTTAAAGAAATCTTTTCTTGACACTGGAAGTGGTGTGGTGTAAAATGTAAACAACAGAGAACCAAGCATGGAAACATGTTGTACATTACATGTCAACAAACAACTAGACAATTAATTACCATTTAAATAACAAATATACTGGTTGATTGCATGGACTAAGATAAGTAGTCAACCAGTTGAGGGCGAGATCAGAAACCGCAAACCATTGCAAAAGAACAGAATGGTCCACAGTATCAAAAGCAATATACAAGTCAACTAAAACAAGTGCCACCATCGTACCCTTACCAGCCACATATAAATACATACACACATATATACATATATACACACATATGTTGGGCTGGGTTCACACAGATACATTTGGGTTGGGTTCTAGAACATTCTCAGTTGCTGGTCCATGGCTTTGGGATTCGTTCCATCAGTTCTGTGATGTCATTCAGGTCTAAAGTTAAGACTCATCTATTTAAACTTGTTTACCCATAGTAGCCTAACCTATGACCTTTAGAAATTTGACCAGGCTTCTCCAATGGATTGTGAATTCGATTACAATTTTACTTCATGTGACCACCTAGTTATGCCTTGAGCATTACGTTAATGGCACTATAGAAGTCATTAGATTAGATCAGATACATGTATAGATACATATACATGCATACATACATACATACATACATACATACATATATACATACATTAACACACAACATGGACCATGACCAGATGGACAGACAGACTAATGCAAATATCTTATACAACTTTGCAGATTGGATAAAAGGTCAGAGCAGATATTCGTGTTCCACTTAGTCGATGTAAAACGAAGCCTTTAGGTTGGAAGATCACGACTGATCGATGACCCAGACCAATCATCCATTTCCACACACACACACCCACACGCAGTGGATCAGAACACCGTCCGTCCGCTCTAAACGAACGCTCTCCAAATGGTATTGCCTCACAAGGATCATTCGATTACGAAGTCAGGAAACATTCATCCACAGATCAGACGCTAGAAGGAAATGCCTCCTGAGACTCGTACGAGTAAGCGGAGGAGAAATTCAATGTAGATGGGAATAAATTAATCGCAGTTTAAGGAGACTACAGAGAACAGCAATTGGAACGGACAGTAGAAGAGGAGCACGAAACGAAGACACCAGAGGGACAATCAAGATGAATTGACTCAATACAAGCTTTCTCTGCATTCTCCTTGAACTCATCTAGCACCTCTGTAGCAAGCCGTGCCCTTAACAGAGCCTAAAAGGAGCTAAATAATTCTCCACAAACACATGCATACATATATACATACATATGTGCATACATGCAGATATACAGACATACATATATACATGCTTAAGTACTAACATACATGCATACATACATACATACATATGTATATATGTTGCACATACAAACATGAACACATATATTCACACCCACGCATGCAATTTGAGTAGAATGCCTCCACTGCATACGATCCACGTAAAACCACGTAAAACCAACGAAGCGCCGAGCCAACCATCCCCCATCAGGTCGCCAGGATAAACTGCAATTCTTCTGTCTGCAATGGATGGTCCAGCCAGACAGGAAATTACCATTTTGATCAAATATTTATGCGGCGCGTGGCAAAGCCCAACAAAAGCCGGAATGAGGACCGCAGACGAATGGACAGAAAAATTAGCCAGTCCGATGAAACCTCACTCACTTCGGTACATGGCAAGCGCTCCACTCCGGGGATAGGGCACTCCGATTGAGACTACTAGAAGAGACTCTCCACTTTCACATACATACGGTATATCAATATACGCACATATTTATCCACTGGCGATGCTGTGGATACTACACTCTCAAGTGAACATTTTGATATTGCCTTACTATACCTGATGTTTCCTAAGTTTACCTTTCTATATGAAGCTACCTTACTTTACCCTTCCTAATTTTACCACGCCTTACCTCAAGTGTATTGTAATAGGTAATACCAATTTACCAGTTAATTGGTACCTACACAAAAACAATCTAAGACCCCAAGAACTGCCTTTGGAGTAACCAGTCATACATCAATCCCTAGAAGTACTCATTTACCCTTTTTGGCCTTGGTTGTTATTATTATTATTATTATCGATCACTAGCATAGCTTCATAGAGCTTAAACTTTCAAAGCCTCTGGCTTTTAGCATATAACCGAAACATAGTTGGCTTTTGGTCAGTGGAGAAATCCACGGCGGTTGCAACACAGATTTCAGGACTTGCTGATTCTAAGAGTAATCCAGACATCTTGGTCTTCTCTGAGAAGTTTCCCTTCAACAGGCGCTATAAAAATTCCTGACTACAATTACAATCTTGCTGTGCAGGATTATCCGTTACAAACTGTGCACGGTATTGTAACTGTAATCAGCAACTTCTAATGCACCAGTGTCTAATGAACAAGGCATCAACTGATAGCACACCAAAGCCAAACTACAATCAGGTCAATATCCACCAGGTAAGTGCGATACAAGAAAAAGTGCTCACTGCTCACAAGGTAAATGGCAACAAAGGATCAAATGAGTCAGACGTCAATTCAAAACTAGATGTGCAGACAGACAGACAGACAGACAGACAGGCAGGCAGGCAGGCAGACAGGCAGACAGACAAGTATACTGAAAGCCAGAGGCTTTGACAGTTTAAGGTTTCTGTGGAGCAAACAGAGAGACAGACAGACAGAGAGACAGACAGAGAGACAGACAGACAAACAGACAAATATACTTAAACCCAGAGGCTTTGACAGTTTAAGGTTTCTATCGAGCAGACACACAGACAGACAGTCACACAGACAGAAAGAGACCAACAGACAGACAGAGACCAACAGACAGACAGACACACACACACAGACACACAGACAGAGACCAACAGATAGACAGAGAAGCAGGCTGGCTGACAGAAATGCGAGTGGCTTACTTCAAGGAGCTCATCGCCGACGTGTATCCTGCCGTCGGAGTCAGCAAGGCTGAACGGGAGGATGGCAGCGACGAAGACGCTCATCGTAGCCGTATCTCGGTTGCCGACGAGACTGAGGCCGAGGCTCGAGGCTCCGTTCCTCTCGAGCTCCACCAAGTGCAGATCGCCATTCAGATCACCATAAACTCTCTGGACCTTCTCTGCAAATCAAAAAACACAGTAGTCTTAATTCCACCGACAGGAATTACTCGATCTTGAAACCAATATCGAAGAGCAAGAAAACGAATAAGAAGACGAAGATCAACGATGACAGAACAATGAGTGGCAGCTGAGGGAACATCTCGTTTGCACTGAATAATCCACTTCCAGGCTGTAGCTCTTTATGTTTGCATGTGTGCATTTATGATGTATGTGTGTATGCATGTATGTATGAATGAATGTATGCATGTATGCATGCATGTATAAATGCACGTCTGTATGCATGTATGTATAAATGAATGTATGCATGTATGCATGCATGTATAAATGCATGTCTGTATGCATGTATGTATGAATGAATGTATGCATGTATGCATGCATGTATAAATGCATGTATGTATGAATGAATGTATGCATGTATGCATGCATGTATAAATGCACGTCTGTATGCATGTATGTATAAATGAATGTATGCATGTATGCATGCATGTATAAATGCATGTCTGTATGCATGTATGTATAAATGAATGTATGCATGTATGCATGCATGTATAAATGCATGTCTGTATGCATGTATGTATGAATGAATGTATGCATGTATGCATGCATGTATAAATGCATGTATGTATGAATGAATGTATGCATGTATGCATGCATGTATAAATGCATGTCTGTATGCATGTATGTATAAATGAATGTATGCATGTATGCATGCATGTATAAATGCATGTCTGTATGCATGTATGTATGAATGAATGTATGCATGTATGCATGCATGTATAAATGCATGTCTGTATGCATGTATGTATGAATGAATGTATGCATGTATGTCTGTATGCCTGCATGTATGAATGTATGTAAGAATGTATGCTTGCATTCATGTATAAATGTATGTATGTATGTATGCATGTACGTACGAATGAATTTAAGCATGTATACATGCATACATTCATGTGTATATATATGTCTGCATCTAGTTATGTATTATGTATGTAAATATGTATGAAGCACAGTTAAAAACCTCACAAAAAGCTATAGGCATACATCATGAAATGTCGCCTCAGGTCGCATACCCCCCGCCGTGCAACTTGCAACATATCTTAAAATGCCCTGCGGCATTGATGGTTGTGCAATGGACAGCCACTTCTGCCTCCACTTGAACGTCTTGACACACAAAAACCACTTCAAATCCCTTTTTTCAAAGTCGTTTGCCACTCAGTGGCCAGCTGTCTAACGGTTAGCATACTGGGTTGCCAGTTCAGAAGTCATGGGGTTCAAATGCAGGGCAGATGCCAAGGCAGAGTGTCATGCAGTAAAGTAGTTGGCTTAGGTATCCTATGCGCTGTACAATCCAGGGTTCACAATCCAGGATTCTTTAGATTCCACGGACGCAAAAAATTAGAAATTACAATCCCAATTCCCATAGGCTGTTGTTGACCTATCAATCAAGCTCACTATGGGAACTGATTACTCAAGTGATTAGGCCTTCAGCTTCTATTTTACTTTAGTAATAACCACCTCCCGACGCCTGGGACATAGTGGCGCCAGAGAAATTACGCTATGAGATTCGCCTTGATAAGATGAGAAGAAAGAAGTGAGGTAGGTAAGCTAAGGTACTGATTGACCTGTCTCTAAATCAACAGACTGCGACACGGTGGGCTATTCGACTACCACGCTGGGTGTGTAATCGAAAGATTGCGGGTTCGCTCCTGCTGAGCGAGTTCAGCGTAACGACCCAGGGCAATTTGTTTCCGAACAGGTGCCTGTGTAACTAAACCGTACAACTTGGTGCCGACGTAAGCTGGGAAGTAAACTATAAGTCCTGAGATGAACTGGCCCTGAGTGCTGAACTTTGGGATTCATCTGTTGCCCCCTCGAGGGCCGAAGAGGGGAAATAGGCGCTCCCCTGTGTTCCACTTTAGACATGCGAGTACTTTTTTACTTTATATCAATACAGGTCAATCTCAACAGAGATTAATCGGATAAAGCACAAAATGCAATGTAGGCAATCTAACAGTTGGACAATCTTTCTTTAATTAGTAAGTAAGACATTAGTAAGTAAGTAAGACATCTGTTAACACGCCATACGTCCATCGGCTGAGCGAGGAATCGTAGGATTAAGGATTGCAGAGTGAATAGCTGGCTTCAGCCGTTGCAGTAGGATTCAAACTCCAGACGCAGAGCTGATGGACCAACATGCTACCATTCAGCCACCGATCAGTCAATCACAGTACAGAACAGAAAGCCTTTAGCCAGGGCATCCACTCAAAATACTCCATCCATCAATCAAAACCCACAGCAGCAGCAGCATAAAAAGTTTAAAGGTAAAAAGGTGGCATTATGGAGAGCAGCAATTCACACAGGCAGCTTTTGTCTGGTATCAAGTGATGCCACTTATATGCAAAGCATTATCTAGACAACGTAAATGCCTCCGGAATAAGCCCAATTCATACGATAACACATGCATGTACACGCACGCACACACACGCACACACAAGCACCCACTTAAGCAACACATGTCTGCATAAAAATACATCCTCCACTACTCTTAAAAGTAATGTATGGAAACTGCAGACACTGACAAAGCCAAATGTCTGGCTATAAACCAGCCACTGTGGCCCATTTCCACACAATAATGTGGCCAGATGTAGTTATTAGACAAATACTGTCCGTTAGTCCGCGACTGTTGATGCAATATGACATTGACTACAGCATACGCACATCTACAAACATTCCAACCATAATGTTGTCTGAAGCAAGCAGAAATTACTTCTCAGAGAGCAAAAATTCTCCTCTGCTCCTTCGCCTAATAGCTCGGATTGCTCGCTCGCAAAGTCCTGCATCCAGGTAATTCTGTTGCATGTAAGGTCAAGTGAAAGAACAAGAAAAAGACAGAAACAACCAGATGGCGCTTTATCAAGCGCCGCCGTTTCGTTTCTTCAGAGCACGTCTTCAGCACCTGTCTATGTTTACTCGTGGCCTCGTCTGAAGTCAATAGTGAAAGGCCACTTTAACAAGAAACAGACGAATAGGAAGCAGGCAAAGCAGGTCAGTGAGTTCTGCTCACTCAGAGCCATCAGTTCATCACATGAAATCGGTTGCATATCTACAGGCTACAGATAAAATAACACATACACACACACCTACACACACACACAACAGTCTACACACAAAATCGCTCCACAGCCATAGCTGCTCTGCCCCGCCCCCAGAATATACCCCTGCTAGAATTACCCCAATTACCTGACCAATCATATGAACTTACCAACACCACCTCTTTCAATCTCTGCCTAGGACTTTCACTCAAAACTGAAAACACCCCTATTCCACAAATCCCATCCTGATTCCTCCTCTTCCTCTTATCTATATTACTGCTCCAATTCTAAGCACCATCCACCGTAGCCGTCTGACTGTCCGCCTGCCTGACCCCTGGAGCTTGATCTGGAACTGAATCTGTCCCTTCCTGCCTATCGATTCGGTTTTGACTAAGCACCAGTGAACAAGCTGGTTCCAGGAACTTAGCTTCTTTAGGCGCAGTAGAACTCTCGAGATTACGAGTTCCAGTACAACATACTACATGTAGTACAGTCCATACACATGACAGGTAACAGCCTACGGAACATCCTGCATATAAAATGGCAACATATTATATCAAGAGCTTGTGGTTACAGATACAGAATGATAGGCTACATATATAACTGTATAAGGCCTAATCAGTTGCCAATAAAAGGCTACACACAAAAGGTCATATACATGTACATACACGATAGGCTACATATGTAACAGGCAGGGATGTAGTCTGGCTCTGCTAATGACTAGTTTTAAACAATGAGAGCTAGAATACGCCATAGCTGACTACTGCGTCAGTCTTCAGTAATGATACATTCCGTCTGCTTGGCATGTGGAACTTGGACTCCGTCTTGTACATGAATAAAAATGATTGATTTTGACAGTTTAGATTAGATGACAGACGTTCCAAGCTGCTAACTATTAGCAATTTATCATCGTGCATTAAAGTATTAGCATTAACTAAGCTGCTAACGACTCGCAAGACTGGAAGCAACCAAACTGCGAAATAACATAACATAACCTCAACCGTCATAAATAGATAGCAAGCTTCATTATCTTCTTATTCTTTCTTTAGTGTTCTGCCCTCTGGCAGGGAACCAGCTTATTCACAAGGGTTCAGAAATCCAAAAACACCATTCCTCTCTGTTCTATGCCATTTTTAAACTGTTTTTTGCTTCCTTTATCCATCATTCAGTCCAACAGCATAGTTTTTGGCCTTCCTGCTGTTTTCTTTCCTTCAGTTCTTCCTTGAAGCACTGTCTTCAGAAGTGAATTCCCATTTATCTCTCCTCTGTTCTATTCACCAGTGTTTTCTCTTCTTGCACCAAGTGCTGTATACCCACATTTGTTTTATGACCTTTCTAGCTGGTTTTGGCTATGTTTTTCCATATCCACATTTCAAATGCCTCCAAGCTCCCAACTTCTGCCTTTCCAATAGTCCATGGAGTGTTACGCTCCATAGGAGGCTTTTCACCATTCTTTTAGAATTAATAGCTAGCAAAATGATGAAATCACTGAATTTAATTATCACCTTTTTATCTGTTAATAATTTTTTTTATTTTAAGGTTTTTTATTATAAGTTTTATTTTAGTTTTATTTTATACTATTTTTATTTTTATTTTATTCTACACTAAAATTTTTATTATAAGGTTTTTATTAAAACCTCCAAATATGGAAGTCAACAATTCCGAGTAGACCAACAGACGAGTCCACGCTATGTTGTTTTACGTCTGCCCATTAAATCAAGATCTGGACTTATTTCTTTGAAACAGTGCTACATAAGTAACCTTCAACTGTAGGCCTACATTAAAACAGTAAGAAAACTGCCAAGCGCTGACAAAAAATACACTTCGGGCAGAGCCGGATTAAAAAGTAAGCAAAATATGCATTTGCATGGGGCCCCCACTGACGAATGGAATACGAATATTTCTGTAGATAAAAAAATTACACAAAATTAATTATACCAGCATTGTTATAGGAAAGAGTCATACGGAATAGTCCACATATAAATAGACGACTTAAATAAAGAGCTCGTGGCTACAGATATGATAGGCTACATATATAATCATATATAAGGCCTAAATTAGTTGCCTAATAATATAAAAAATAATAATATAAATAATAATAAAAAAGACTAATAATATAATATGCATATTATGGGGCATGGTAGTCGACAGGTTAGAGCACTCAGCTAGTAATGCGGTGGGTATGGGTTCAAACCTCTACTGAGACAATTATTGTGTAGGGACCTTGAGCAAGTCTTTCAAGTCGTTCCTCAGATTAAGATTTTCTGGCCTTGCCAGTGTAACAAATGCCATATAGCAACAACAACAACAGCAATAATAACAATAACACTATTATTATTATTATTAATTGTTATAGTTATTATTATTATTAATATTATTATTATCATCATCATCATTATTATTATTACAGTCTACATAACAATAAATGGCAGGCCTGCATCATAGAACTGTTGCAACAAGGAAGTTATTTGTCAAAGAGAACATTCAAAGCAGACAACCTTTATTCTAACATGGACACGCTTTGGTGCTTGGCTTCTTACTCAGAGTCCCCAAGTAACTAAATGTATGTAATGTTCCGGTCTTGTATCACCCAAAACAGCACTGAAAACACAGCTGCTGGAAAAAGGTGCCACTTGAGATACGCTGGAAATGCATTCAGAGCTGTATAATGCAGAATATTATATGCGTCGACAGATGGTTCTTCCAGAAGGATCAATCAATGCACACGAAGAGAGTATGTCTGTGCATTTATCTCAGTATATGTACAGCACATATAAAGAACACTCAAAGGCACTAGAATATGTCTGTCTAACAGATCTCTTACGATAAGCTGAAATGTTCAAGCAAAGAAAAGATGATAACCTTAGTCAATCAAAAGGAAGGTAAGAGACGGCTGAAGGTTGCAAATGTGCAGTGGAAAATGGCAATATGACTGAATCAATGTACAGAATGCAAGGGACCACATGGCAATGAGTCAATGCACAGAAGACACAGAAGAATAGGTTGCAATGTGCAGGGGAAAATGGCAATATGACTGAATCAATGTACAGAATGCAAGGGACCACATGGCAATGAGTCAATGCACAGAAGACACAGAAGAATAGGTTGCAATGTGCAGGGGAAAATGGCAATATGACTGAATCAATGTACAGAATGCAAGGGACCACATGGCAATGAGTCAATGCACAGAAGACACAGAAGAATAGGTTGCAATGTGCAGTGGAACATGGCACTATGACTGAGTCAATGCACAGAGGGTAAAAAATCAGTAGTTGGCAGTTAAACTTGGCAATATGACTGAGCAATGCACAGAAGGCAAGGGACCAGAAGGTTGGAACTAGCATTGGAACATGGCAATTGTTGACTGGTCTATCTCCAAACAATTACATACAGATTTTCTACAAAGACTGTTAAACAATACATACACTATCATGTTGCCACACATGGCAAGACAACTAACTGGAAGAAACAAGATTCCCTCTGATTTTCTCAGTGATAGAGTCAAGATACAATGTTCAGCATGGTGGTCTATCGGTGACGCGTTTGGTCAATGATCATGCGATTGCGGGTTCGACTCTGTGTAGCGACCTTGGGCAAGTTGTTCGCGCACACCGTGCCTCTGTCATCAAGCAGTAGAATTTGGTACCGGGGTAAACTGGGAAGTAAATGGCAAGTCCTGCAATGTACTGGCCCCATGTCCAGGATCTTGGGATTCTTCCAATGCAGGCTCAAGGGCCTAAAAAGGATATGAGCACCTAGCATATGTCTCACTTGTGGGGTATGGGATACTTTACTTTACTACATTCAAGATACAGGTAGCACTGAGCATGAGTTTTTTTCTTTTGTAAGAGATGTCAGGAACACTCTATTATACCCAAAGGCATAGAAAAAACTGTTATAAAAGCTCCACAGACACTTCACCATCAGAAAAATAGAGTATGAATATGAAATATCAACAATTAGGGCATAAAGCAAAAAGATGAAAGAGTGCCAGAAACCAGAAATTACCAGAAAATGAAATCCTATACAAACATTCTGAATCAATTAGCATGATGTCGACAGTTAGAACAGTCAAAAAACCTGGCAAGTACACTCACAAAATGACCACAGAGTTTTACAGATGGCATTTTCTTCAATGGTCTTTGACAGCAGAACACAAAAAGACGATGCACACAACTGCAGCTAAGTGCACAAGTGCCCAGCATCCTGTGTGTCACGCAGCCGATGTCCGGTTGTCTAACAGTCTATATTTCAATGGCAGCGTTAAAATCAGAACACATCCGGACATTTGTATGTATCCTGGACACTTACTCAGAGCCGTTAAAAAGCGTCACAAAGCCGTTAAAAAGCGTCACAAAGCTGGAACAATGGTGCAGAAGATACGAGCAAAAGAAGCAGTCTCTCTCAATCTGACTTTATCATACGTGGCCGTCTTTTATTGACCATAAACAAAACCCGCAGGAAAGAAGAAGAAGACGAAGAAGTCATCTCAGTCTTGCAACTCACTGCATGCAAAATAGATGACGTGAATGCCAGGCACGGCTTTACGTCGCATCCTCTCGCTCTGTCACATTTCGTATTCAGACGAAGTCATCAAGTGTAACAAACCGGCCATAAGAGGCCTTATCTGACCAGAGAACTTTCATGGTACTTTTACCACAATAAACATGGTATTAATCCATGGTATGTCCAAATTCCAAAGTAATACTCCAACCAGACTGATTGCTCAAAATGTAATCAATGAGCTTGGCACAAAAAATTTTTGGTGTACAGCCTACAACTACACTTACGACTACCTACAATTACCAACAGCTACACCTACAACTACCTACAAATAACTACATCTACACCGTATGCCTACAATTACATTCAACTACACCTAGATTTACCAACACCTACACCTATAACCACCTACAACTACTCTGTGTGAAGAACAAGGTCTTGGTAAAGAAAAGGCTGAAGAACTTCCAAATTATGTGCTTTCCTTCTTTTCGAAGATCGTGAATTAAAATTCTCCAAACTGAAGCTCCACCAACAACGGATTAAATGCAGTTCAATGCTTATACGATACTTTTAAAAAGTCTATACAGCACTGGATGACTGAAGAAGATGATAATATGGCAATGAAGATGACAGGGATGGCAGTAATTGTGATAGTGATGATATCATCACCTGTGACAATATCATCACTGTCATCATAATGGTGATGACAGTTAACGACAACGAATGCAATACTTAACACAGCCATATACTGATGAAGACAACAATGATGAAGATGGTACCATACCATGCAGCATTAAAAAAATGAGCATATAAACTGCACACTGAGGTAAATAAGTAAGTAAGTAAGTAACTAACGCATCTGTTAACATGCCATATGTCCAACGACTGAGCGAGGCATCATAAGTGTGGACAAACACAAAACAATTTACAACAAAGCAAACAGACATAGCAAACAGCACAGCCACAAAGGCAGACAAACAGAATGACACTCAACCACAAGACAGACATACAGAATGTCAAAGGTCATGACGGTTCTTTCAATCATGCCAAAGCCTAAGAAATAATCACAAGAGCTCAAGATCTCTAAACTTCTTACCGATATAATTGGCATCATTTCCGTGTTGATTCATCTGCCGTCAGTCCCTGTGACTCACGCTTAATCAGAAATCTCTCTTCTATAGGAAACAGATAATTCGCTCAACGACGATAACACTAGTCTTCAATCCAACAAAGACAGAGTCGATTGGGGCGAGTCTGTGGAAATAATCCGCTTCTGTCCACGAACCGAATCCACATATCTAAATCGCAAAAACAAAGTCACGTGAGCATCGGAGACGATTCAAACGCGCTTAAATAAAACACAGCTCTAAGCGAGAATCCACACTGCTAGCTGACCATCTTCATCCAAGTTTGCTCGCAAACGACCGGCCGGCCGGCCAGTAAGGAATAGGACGGCTGGCCTTCCGAGGCTGCCTTCTGAATACTACTACTTCGGCCCGGCGCCTTAGCTACAGTTGTCCAGACTGTTCGATGCCAATGGTTGTACGTTGCAACGCTACAACATCCCAGTGTACGAGGCCAAGGTTGGAATGCGTAGAATTCTGCACCGGCTGCAGCTCATCCCAGGTCTTCCAGTCTCCAGGGAAACAGACACGAATCCTCTGATAGGGCAGCAACGCCGCAGAACCTTAACGACACTCTACTGCCGTTTCCGATCGTTTTCCGATGCATTCCACTGACCCAGTATTCGTCTTATTTCGAGATTTTATGGACGCAACACGCGTGATGTCAATTGATGATGCCTCTAAATGCGCTGTTTATATATATAAAGGCCGATGCTGCAAAGGCGCCATAAAATGAGCGGCAATAATCAGTGATAACCAATAACCAAGAAATATGCCAGGAATTTCTGTGTTGCAACACGGCAGAGTCTGAGAGAAGCTATAAAATTCCTGAACAGTAAAATCTCAAAATTTAAGTGATGGCACAGTCAGACGATAGGCTGACTGGAGATGATCGGCCTCTTCACTATATATACACTGAGGCTAAGAAAATGCAGTTGCTACCACGTTGGACATGGTGGTGTAGTGGTATGGTCGGTGTCTCGTAACCGTAGGGTTGCGGGTTCAAATCTACCTCGAGCCACTGTGCAGTGACCTTGGACAAGTTGCTCACTCACAGTTGTCTGTGAGGAAGGCAACGGGAAACCACCTCACTCATCTCAATCTCGGATGGCATAAAAGCCAACGGACCTGTCTTCAGGGAGAGAAATCATCGTCATCATCATCATCATCATCATCATCATCACCATCATCATCATCATCATCATCATCATCATCATCATCATCATCATCATCATCACCAACACTTCCCATGAGGGGCTGCCATTCTCTCGGGGTTGGATAAGCTACTGCTCTCTTTTCTCCTTCCATTTAACATATAAAGAACAATTAGAACAACAGCAGCACTGAGTATCTCTAAATAGATATCTTGAATGACAAATATGTAAATTATTTATTTCATTATATTACATGTAGTCCGTAAAACATTTCAGCTAAGATTATACACTTGCTTAGAAGCCTCTATAGAAGCATCGTCCTAAGATTCAAGGATCATCTGACAGCATTGCAAAGCCAACGTCAGCTGTCCACAACAACACACCCAACTTCATATGCTGAAGATTTGGAGAGAATATGACAACATTCCCATATGGGCGTCATACGTGTTAACTATGGGCCCATACGATTCCATATGGCAGGACAAGTGAAGCCCCTATAAGAATAATAAGGGCTTCATATGTTCTAAATTACATATAACTTTGATGTTTTTAACCTCCCAACTTGTGTTTGTGCACCTTTACTGGGAGAAAAAGATTTTTTAGGACTGTTGAGTAAGGACAAGATGGTATTCCATGGATGAAAGGTCACCCATCCAAGTACTAACCAGGCTCAGTTTTGCTTAACTTCACTGCACCAGTCCAGCGTTGTATTGACAAAACCTATCGGCCACCCAATGATTCCACAACGATTAGTTGCCAGGGAAATATTTATAAGGATTAAGAGCAGCATCTCGTAGGACCAGGTGTGTCTGCGAAGAAGCAAATGCGCTCAAGTTGAGCTGAAGATGACAGAGGGGAAAACACGGTCCGACTAGAAAGCCGTCTTCTGAAGAGCCCTTCATTCCTCCGATAAACGTCTGCACTTGGACAGTTTACGCATATCACACAGAATGCTCTCCACTTGATCTCTGGCCAGAGGATTTCTCTGAAAGCACCAACAAACGAGGAAACATCTTCGAAATTTCTCATCTGTTCCCTGGAAGTGAGTTAGTAAGACGCGCATCTAGCACTTGACGCGATTCTGCTTTTGTTTTCTGACCCCTGTGACCCACCAACGCCTACGATTCCTCGCTCAGTCGATGGACATGTGGCGTGTTAACAAATGCATTGCTTACTTATTTACTTACTTACCTAATTCTGCAATATTGGATCTAGCCATTGCTCAGCACCTTTGCAGTCGCATCAGACAGATAATAATAATAATAATAATAATAATAAATAAAAATAATAATAAATAAAAATAATAATAAATAATAAATAATAATAAATAATAAATAATAATAAATAATAAATAATAATAAATAACAATAACAATAATAATAATGACAATTTATATAGCGCCGTAGCACAGCCGAGGCCGAAGAAAAGGGCGCTGTACGTGGGTTGGTAAATACGTGTAAAAAGATGCAAGATAGTCAAGTGGTTAGCTTGCTGGACTGCTAACCCAGAGTTTGGGGTGCAAATCCCCACTGGTTTCAACATTTCACTCCATCTGCACCCCTAGCGAAGTCGAGTCTATATTGTAAAACGAATAAATCAGCTGTTCACTGTTGGCTGGAAGACAAGGCATCTATGGAGAGGACTGGACACCTGCTCTCATATGCCAAGACTAAGAAAACGAAGTCACTAACTCTTCATACCTCTATAGGGGTTAGCTTAAGGGATTGCTCCTCATCTTCTCTTCTGTAAGTAAGTAAGTAATGCATTTATTAGCACGCCATATGTCCATCAGCTAAGCGAGGAATCGTAGTGAATGGTTTGCATCAGTCAGATAATTCCCACCCACTCTTCCTCATATCTCTCTCTCCTCTCCAACCCCAAACACCACCCCCCATACCTGCCACGCTGTCTCTCCGTCTTACACTTGGATCTTGACCTGGAACCGAACCCTTTTGCCTATCGATTTTGTTTTGACTGAGCGCGTGTAAATACGCTGGTCCCCGCGGCGCGGCTTTCGTTGGGCGCTGTAGAAATCTCGGAATTACGATTACGATTATCAATCCAGAAGGCTGAGAGTGCTCACAGTAACGAAGAAAAAACAATTGAAACTCGCTGACTCCTTGCGCACTCTTAGCCCCTGCACTTACAACTTACATTGTAAAGCACCCTAGAAGTAATTCTAATCGTAATCTCAAGATTTCTACAGCGCCCAACAAAAGCTAAGTCGCAGGAACCAGCTAATTCACAGGCGCTCAGTCAAAGCAAAATTCATATAGGCAAAGGGTTTCGGTTCCAGGTCAAGATCCAAGAGTCAGGCAGGTGGGCAGTCAGACGGCTAAGGTGGGTGGTATTTAGAATCGGATCTGCAAGATAGATAAGGGGAAGAAGTAGCTTGCTATACAAATGTGTATGCGATAAGCAGGCTGAAATTTTACAGAATTTTACAATCAAGACAAAGCTTTAGCTTTGAATGCGATCGGTGAATCACTCTCGTTACGCTGTCAATATTTCTCTATTGATTCAAGGGAATCAATACGGAAATGATGTCCAAGTAACGTGAGTAACTAAAACAAACAGTTAAGACATCGGCAAATAACAATGAAAGACTACAAATAAACCTGAAAAAAACAGCTCATCTTCTGAAAAACCTGCCGACAAACCAAAATCCAACGCAGCTGACATATACAAAGTACATCTTGTTTTTTTCACTGGAATCTAAGCAATCAGCACTTTTCTTCTGGAAAAGGCGCCACTGAGACAATGTATACGCACAGAGCATTGTACTGAGCAGAAAGTCAACATAAGCCTCAGCAAGCACCCAATGTTTCCCCATCATCCAGAAAACATCAGTAATTAGCCAGTCACACAACAGAACGGAATGAGTATGTTCACACACTCATACACACGTGCACACATACATAAACACATGCACACACACACAGAGACAAACGCAAAAACATACAAACCACACCACAAACGCATGCATACACAGGCATAAAATTCCTTTTCCAGTTACATCAACTCAATTAAATTGGAGAAACACATCAATAAAAACGGAGACAGTCATGAGTTTATCCAGTGCCATAAAGTTAAAGAGTGTGGCCGAACGTGGGTTGAGCCCCGCAGTCATAAAATGCATCGACACACATACACTGTACCAACATGGTTTCTGCTGTTGTCTCCAGAGAGACAGGCAGACAGACAGACAGACCGACAGACAGACTTGTCACATGAAACACAGCAACAAAAACATTAATAATAATAATTACCGGTACTAATGAATTCAGTTCCTTTGCCCCACACTTCAAAGCAGATCCAACCAAACTGCACCAAGCTATACCAATAAAAATAATATTATTAATAGTAATAATAATAATAATAATAATAGTAATAATAATAATAATAATAATGATAATAATAATATATGGCTGAGGACGAGCCCTGATTTTCCAGATACCCTTTTACAGCTGTTAGCATAATTTTTTGTTCCTGAAGGATTACACATATACCTCGGGCAAGAAAAATTAATAATACCCTTAGACATCTCCTAGTACAATTTTTTGTTCCACAGGGATTACAATTACCTCTGGCAAAATAATAATAAGAACATAATAATAATAATAATAATAATAATAACAACAATAATAATAATGATAATAATAAAATATTTGTAATCCTGAGGGCTCGTATGTACCTTGGCTAAAAAATATTAATAACAATAACAGTAATAATAATAATAATAATAACAATAACAGTAATAATAATGAGAACAAGAAGAAATTAAAAACAGGAAAAGCAATAATAATAGTTTAATGGGCATAAGGCATTGCGCACTCCAGTCTCAATCTCAATCCTGTAGCACTTCCAAGTGCACTTTTTGCATTTTTCTCACTCAGCTGAAAGGATTATGGACAAACAAAAACAGGTTTTTATTGACACAACTGCAATAACAGGATGGAGAAGAAAATAAAACAAGCATAACCAAGACATGAAACACCTGATCGAAACGATTCCTGTCCGCATCCAAATGCAATTAGTTTCAACGCTCTTACAGCAGACAGTAAGTAATGTGGCTTGACAGTTTGCAGAACGCAATGTCTGGTAATCAAACACACCCACGGTGGCTTACAACCAGACATTAAAGGGTCACAATGACTGCTCAGTGTTGGGCCACACAGGGCAATCACACACCAGGATAAAGATCTATGCAACAACAAGAACGTAAAGTAACATAATGTAATCATAAGAAGTAATGTAATGTAATAATGCATAAGAAGTAACATAACTTAAACATGCATAAGAAGTAACATAACTTAATCATGCATAAGAAGTAGCGTTATGTAATCATGCACAAGAAGTAGCATAATGTAATCACGCATAAGAAGTAACGTAAAGTAATCATGCATAAGAGGGATCCTGTCAATTGTCATGGAGACAAGAATCATTCCTAACATGCACATTTTGCATAATCATATTTTCCGATGATGTGCTATCACTCTGTTCCCCCCTCCCCCGTTTCCAAAAGGTTTTGATTGAAACCCAACCTCATTCTAACAGCAATTGCTTCACACATCAATTGCCTCAGGGGCTGTCAGTAACTCTGTTCACAGACGCAGTGGTGCAAGATCTTTGGGTGTCACTGGGTGAAAGAGAGACATACTAAACGTTGTATCACAGAAGCTGTTCAGAGTTCGCTTTTTAATGATCTGTTTATCTGAAACGTCTTCAAACTGTTTGCATGTGTCCCAGATTAGGCTCTATACAAGCAAAGAAAACAGTTTTTGGTCTATTTTCTCCAGGTTTCTTGAACTGAATGACCAAAAGGAACTTGTGTGAACTCGTGTCTTTAGCAGACAAAAACTAACTGAACCACTGCGAGCTGCGTAGCAGGTCATCACTTCTGAATTTATGAACAATTTTTTACTTATATTTCTTTCAATGCGAGCTGTGTAGCAGGTCACCACTTCTGAATTTATGAACAATTTTTTACTTATATTTCTTTCAATGCGAGCTGTGTAGCAGGTCACCACTTCTGAATTTATGAACAATTTTTTACTTATATTTCTTTCAATGCGAACTACAAGGGTCAATAGACAAGGCAACTCAGAAGTTATTTCATAACAGAAATTGGTCTTCACCACTTGTTAAAAGCACTGAGTGATTACTTCACCTCTTGTCCCTTCCACAGTTTCCCAGGCGCCTGAAATCTGTCATAATAGACAGTGGTTTCGCTGGTCTGGGTCCGGAGCGTCCCTGATGAGTGCATTCTTGAAGTGGCGCTTTATAAATGTCAAATTACAATTACAAATTACACCTTACCCTCCTGGCTTCAATTTCATTCAGCGCAAACAGTCAACCAGGCCAAATACCACATTGTTTATTAATCACATGTTTCTAACAAATGAAAGCCCTCTGAGAGGTGCGGCCCATCAGATAATGGACCTTTGGGCCTAAGCGCAGACATAAAAACTACTCCAGCCCTCATACAACTTTCCTTCCCCTGAAACGTTGACAGTCAAAACGATAAAACAACACCAATAATGAAATAAGAACCGTTTTCCCATCTCATAAATTAATTAACGCAAGCACCCAACAACATGCGCGCCCTTCAACGAAAGGCCACTCATGCTGTTGGGAGCTACACATTGCCATCTACCAGTGAATCTCTCATCTAAGGAACTCGTGTGAAAGTTTCATATTTTACTCAACTGATAGTTTTTCTATCCCAGGCAGAAACATAGCAAAACTACCCACTATAACTGGACAATATTTAAAACCTAGACCTATATTTACCAGTCTTGATAATTACATTACTTACAAGAATCGTAACTGTAACTGTAATCATAAATTTGTATACCAATCCGAGGCACTCCCCATGCTAGCCTTAACGATATAGCCGTGGACATGCAGAGAAGACTGACTTGGAATCATCGTCATAAAAACAGTTAATTAATCTGTGATTAAAGCCTTGGAATGAACTCTAAAGAGGTGAGTTTGAGGACTTAAAAGCTTAGAATGGGTGGAAATCGACAGAATTGTCTTGATACTGATTCTAAAAGCAGCTTCTGGAAGAGTGCAGCGATAAAGATCATCCCAAAGGGAGTCCAAATGTTGATGCAGGGTCAGAAGTCGGACCACATGGTAGAATAATCTGAGTCCAAGACATAAAGAATGAACCAGAAGCTGGACTGGTGGTGGGTCAGTGTGTCCGTCTGCATCAACACCGTCGTTGTAATTCCTCATCCTCCACACAACACGGTCCAGAAACTCTGATCAAAGTTCTGTCGACTCTTGATGGAGATTCGTCTGTGCGTGCGTGTGTGTGTGTGTGTGTGTGGGGTTAAGCGTGTCACTGACTCTCACTTCACTATGAAATGACCACTGACCAACACCTCGTATGCGTGTCTTGAGTAATGAGTACCTTACATTACAATAATTCCCTGCAGAAAGTTTGCGTCTCGAACAGGTTGGCCAAAAACTGACTGGCAAGCTGAACGGCAGGAAAGATCAGTTTTTACAGTCACTCAGTTTTGCCCCAAAACCTTTTCTCAGTAACTGCCAAAGGGAACACAGAGCAGATGTCTGCCATTCGGAACCAGCAACGAGGTCTTCCAGCTAAGTATAGATCAGTCAGAGAAGTAATTTAATCGCCACTATCGTGTTCTGTGGGTCCTAGCATCACAACGCATGCGCTTTGTTTATTAAGCCTATCAGTCAAAACTGCCCATAAACAAAGTCACAAAACTTCCGAAGGATATACTATACAATATGCTATAGAATATCAGTCATTCTACACAACAAAACTTACAAAACTTACAAACATAAATACTCTCGAATATACAATATACATCGGCGCAACTATCTTGACTATTGTGTATAATGTTGCTATATTTCCTAGTGGTTGCTACCAGTGATTCTGGTCCTGTAGATCTATAATGGTTTTTGTCACTGTTGCTAGCTGTCTCCCTGATAAGCTCAATAACTGTGCTATTGAATATCAGTACAACTATTGTTGGTCTTATTTCTACACTTGGTGATATAGATGTTATCTGTTGCTGTATTACACTTGGTGATATAGATGTCATCTGTTGTTGTATTACACTTGGTGATATAGATGTCATCTGTTGTTGTATTACACTTGGTGATATAGATGTCATCTGTTGTTGTATTACACTTGGTGATATAGATGTCATCTGTTGTTGTATTACACTTGGTGATATAGATGTTATCTGTTGTTGTATTACACTTGGTGATATAGATGTCATCTGTTGCTGTATTACACTTGGTGATATAGATGTCATCTGTTGTTGTATTACACTTGGTGATATAGATGTCATCTGTTGTTGTATTACACTTGGTGATATAGATGTCATCTGTTGTTGTATTACACTTGGTGATATAGATGTCATCTGTTGTTGTATTACACTTGGTGATATAGATGTCATCTGTTGTTGTATTACACTTGGTGATATAGATGTCATCTGTTGTTGTACTACACTTGGTGATATAGATGTCATCTGTTGTTGTATTACACTTGGTGATATAGATGTCATCTGTTGCTGTATTACACTTGGTGATATAGATGTCATCTGTTGTTGTACTACACTTGGTGATATAGATGTTATCTGTTGTTGTATTACACTTGGTGATATAGATGTCATCTGTTGTTGTATTACACTTGGTGATATAGATGTCATCTGTTGTTGTATTACACTTGGTGATATAGATGTCATCTGTTGTTGTATTACACTTGGTGATATAGATGTCATCTGTTGTTGTACTACACTTGGTGATATAGATGTCATCTGTTGTTGTACTACACTTGGTGATATAGATGTCATCTGTTGCTGTATTACACTTGGTGATATAGATGTCATCTGTTGTTGTACTACACTTGGTGATATAGATGTTATCTGTTGCTGTGTTGTTAGTCCAATTAACAGAACAAGATTTTGACGACCTATTTAGTTCCCTAAGTTTTTCAGGACCTCTTAGTTGATGACCAGTTACATTACTTTCCCACTTCAATCATGACCTCTTCAACTATATACTGGTAAGTTCCGTGGATAACCCTTGCCCCAACCAGAGCGAGTCAATGCAATGATGCGCCTCCAAAATCAAATGGGGGCACGGTGGGATCGCCCTTCCCAGATCTGCCCTTGATGCCACTCATATTATCCGACTTTTCACTTCGCTAACCATGTAGAGTCTGACCGATTCTAGGTCGAGACTCAGACCTAGATCTGTAATTTCTGTATAATCTGAATTAAGCAAAGGTCTTCGCCTCAGTTACTGGATCAGTTGGCCGTTTGTTGCCCGGTTCCCACCTAATTTCGGTGATACCGATGTTATCTGCTCATTAACAATATCACAACAGACACTGATGTGAATAAATAGCTGCTGCGCCATTTCGTAGATTGGCAAGTTCTATCTATCACTGGAGATTTGGACCTGTGTTCAGTGTTGAAAAGTTAAAGGGTTTGCACCTGGAATTGCTTGCTACCCCGTCACTGCCTGATGCCATCCACAGATCAACTTGGGTCCATGTGTCGACCTGAACCATCCCTATGTAGGTCACAGCAAGTTAGGTTTCTGTATACCGTAGCCTTAATACTTTCAATGCTCATGCAAATTCTCCGCAGTTTTCACAGCCATGCGCAGACACTAAACTAAGATAAGCTAAGGTAAGGCAAGATAAGATAAGCTAAGGTAAGCTAAGCTAAGGTAAGATATACGCACCTGGTAATTTATTATGCTCCATTATCAATATTAATCCCATAAGGTAGGATAAGGTAAGGTAAGGTATACGCACCTGCTAATTTATTATGCTCCATTATCAATATTACTCCCATAAGGTAGGGTAAGGTAAGGTAAGGTAAGGTAAGCTAAGATAAGAGAATGTAAGCTAAGATAATGTAAGCTAAGATAATGTAAGCTAAGGTAAGATATATGCACATGCTAATTTATTATGCTCCATTATCAATATTAATCCCATAAGGTAGGGTAAGGTGAGGTAAGGTAAGCCAAGGTAAGGTAAAGTAATAAGACATTTGCTCAACATTAATCCCAAAGACATGGTCCAGAGGTTGAAAGTTCTTGGGAGATCTTTTGGCAGAAGCGCAACCATAGCAACAGCAATAAACTAAACCGGCTGAACCTTGGGTTACCAATTATACACGCACTGCTTTCAAACCTTCAAACAACGCAGAGGTAAAACACAAACTCATCAACAATCTGCTATCCAACACCAATCCAGAAAGTTGCACACACATACAGACAGGCAGACATACACAGACAACTAGGCAGACAAACTACCAATAGATGGCTATAGTGGTAGGCTACTATAGATTAGGAGATAGGAAAGGAGCAGGAGGAGAAGGACGATATTAGGAGGCACAATGAAAGGATGGAGGATGGAAAAAAGAAGAAAACAAGTGCTATGAGGAGTAGACGGCTTGAGAAGCCAGAGGATGAAGCAGAAGAGGAGGAGGAAGATATCAGGAGGCGTAATGGAAGCAAAGAGGAAGGGCAAAATTTGGAAACAAGTAGTAGGAAAAGTAGGAAAAGGTTTAGGATACCAAAGAAGTGAAGCAAACAAGAAGGAGGAGGGGAGGGGGAAGAGGAGGAAGAGGAGGAGAAGAAGGAGGAGGAGGAGGAAAGAGGACAAGTAGAAGCAGGAAGAGTAGGAAGAGGAGAAGGAAGAGAGAGAAGGAAAGAGGATGAGTAGAAGCAGGAAGACTAGGAAGAGGAGAAGGAAGAGAGAGAAGGAAAGAGGATGAGTAGAAGCAGGAAGAGTAGGAAGAGAAGGAAGAGGAGTAGGAGAGGGGTGAAGAGGGAGCACTACTTAATAAAAAACAATCCACAGACCTAAGGCACTTTCCACAGTTCTTGCAGTGCAGTAGGAAGCAGAAAGTGGAATTTCTCATTTCTCCTTTCTCCGCCTTAATGACACCTCGTAAATTTCCACAGGCAGAAGCAGACTTTCACTTGATTCAGATCCATAGATTCCACCCTCTCCGTCCATTTTCCCATTTAGCTCCACTTCTTCATTCACCTTCCCCCATATCTTTCTCCTCATGCCCTCCCCAACACTTTACCACCTTCCACTTCTCCCTCATCAACCACTTTTTTGGACTCCACTCTAACTCTTCCGGTACCTTCTCCCACTTCATCACCACCACTTCAGCCTCCTATATCATTACCATCAGCTACTTCTCCTACTTCAAGAGCTGCCACGAGTACTTGCAAGTACTCAATTCCAAAAAAGAATCAAGCATATACTTTTTTAGTACATCAAGAATTTCAGCTAGGTACTTTGTTCATTACTTATTTCAGTCAATTAAATGCAAATCCAGCCCAAAGCCTCAAAGGAATGCCTTCAGTGCCACCTGTCACCAATTTCAAATGGGGAACTTGGGATATGAACCCCAGTCACAGAGATCAAAAGTGATATATTGCCTACTCCACCCCAAGCCAACTCCCTCACATCTTGCAGCACATAAACAAATCATGGCTCCCCTGTCTCAGGTGTTCCTTTCCATTATCAAGTTTCTGATTCTGTTCTGTTATTTCTCGACCACCTGTTTCTGAAGGCATCAGCATCAGCAGGTAGTAGTACATAGTAGTTCCAGTGTTTAACGACGTCTTATGGCATCAAAGGCCGCTGACGTCCCCCTCCTCTTTTATCCAGGCTTGGGACTGGCACTACACGACTAGCGGCAGTGGCGGAGTTACCATCATTAGGTAGTAGTAGTAGTTCCTCAGTTTAACGACATCTTATGGCATCAAAGGCCGTTGCCGTCGCCCTCCTCCTTTATCTAGGCTTGGGACTGGCACTACCCCCCAAACAAAGCAGTGGCGGAGTTAGCATCATTAGGTCAAAGCAAGTGAACTTCTAATACTGCTGTAGGTGAGGTCCACGTCCGCGCCTCGAATATAAACCAAGTGGCTTAAATTAACTGCCGAATAACTCCGCCACTGCCTGGAGTAGAGCCAGTCCCAAGCCTGGATGCCGGAGGAGGCGACGTCTAACTGTTGAACGGGGATCTACTCGGTAGACGGCCTGGCGTGTAATCTCAAATTATGAGGAAGACATAAAACAACCTCTAATGCAACGTCATATGTACAGTAGGACATATAAAGCCCATATGGAACCATATGTAGGACATATAAAGCCCATATGGAACCATATGTAGGACATATAAAGCCCATATGGAACCATATGTAGGACATATAAAGCCCATATGGAGCTATTTGTTGGACATATAAAGCCCATATGGAACCATATGTGGGACATATAAAGCCCATATGGAACCATATGTAGGACATATAAAGCCCATATGGAACCATATGTAGGACATATAAAGCCCATATGGAACCATATGTAGGACATATAAAGCCCATATGGAACCATATGTAGGACATATAAAGCCCATATGGAACCATATGTAGGACATATAAAGCCCATATGGAACCATATGTAGGACATATAAAGCCCATATGGAACCATATGTGGGACATATAAAGCCCATATGGAACCATATGTAGGACATATAAAGCCCATATGGAACCATATGTAGGACATATAAAGCCCATATGGAGCTATTTGTTGGACATATAAAGCCCATATGGAACCATATGTGGGACATATAAAGCCCATATGGAACCATATGTAGGACATATAAAGCCCATATGGAACCATATGTAGGACATATAAAGCCCATATGGAGCTATTTGTTGGACATATAAAGCCCATATGGAACCATATGTAGGACATATAAAGCCCATATGGAACCATATGTAGGACATATAAAGCCCATAAGGAGCTATTTGTTGGACATATAAAGCCCATATGGAACCATATGTAGGACATATAAAGCCCATATGGAACCATATGTAGGACATATAAAGCCCATATGGAGCTATTTGTTGGACATATAAAGCCCATATGGAACCATATGTGGGACATATAAAGCCCATATGGAACCATATGTAGGACATATAAAGCCCATATGGAGCTATTTGTTGGACATATAAAGCCCACATGGAACCATATGTAGGACATATAAAGCCCATATGGAACCATATGTAGGACATATAAAGCCCATATGGAACCATATGTAGCACATATAAAGCCCACATGGAACCATATGTGGGACATATAAAGCCCATATGGAACCATATGTAGGACATATAAAGCCCATATGGAACCATATGTAAGACATATAAAGCCCATATGGAACCATATGTAGGACATATAAAGCCCATGTGGAACCATATGTAGGACATATAAAGCCCATATGGAACCATATGTAGGACATATAAAGCCCATATGGAACCATATGTAGGACATATAAAGCCCATATGGAACCATATGTAGGACATATAAAGCCCATATGGAACCATATGTAGGACATATAAAGCCCATATGGAGCTATTTGTTGGACATATAAAGCCCATATGGAACCATATGTGGGACATATAAAGCCCATATGGAACCATATGTAGGACATATAAAGCCCATATGGAGCTATTTGTTGGACATATAAAGCCCACATGGAACCATATGTAGGACATATAAAGCCCATATGGAACCATATGTAGGACATATAAAGCCCATATGGAACCATATGTAGCACATATAAAGCCCACATGGAACCATATGTGGGACATATAAAGCCCATATGGAACCATATGTAGGACATATAAAGCCCATATGGAACCATATGTAGGACATATAAAGCCCATATGGAACCATATGTAAGACATATAAAGCCCATATGGAACCATATGTAGGACATATAAAGCCCATATGGAACCATATGTAGGACATATAAAGCCCATATGGAACCATATGTAGGACATATAAAGCCCATATGGAACCATATGTAGGACATATAAAGCCCACATGGAACCATATGTAGGACATATAAAGCCCGTATGGAACCATATGTAAGACATATAAAGCCCATATGGAGCTATTTGTTGGACATACTATTATATGTGAATACTGTCATAATTATGGGCTTCGTATGTCCTACATACAGCAACTGTGGTGTTGGAGAATGCGTACGGTATTAGATGAAAGAGCAACAATAGCAATTTAATAAACCGGTAATGGTTCAAGACAGAGGGGGAGGGGAGGCACAGGAGGACCAGTTTGAACCTGGGCAAGCCGCAGTTTGGCCAGTAGCTCAGTGTAATCATTGGACAGGATGTGATGTATGTATGTATGTATGTGTGTATATATATACATATATGTATATATATATACATATAGCCAGCTGCTAGGTTCCTGATTCTTTTGATGTTTAAAATTGTTAAAGAATCACCTGTGACAAGTTATGATGGCTACGTAAGCGGCCACTCAGAGAACCCTGTATGTTCCCGTAATTACAATGTATACTAAATAAACTATGGCCTTATATACAATTCATAATATATAGGCAACGTATGTTAAATAACCTATATATGCATATATTCATAGTGTACAATTAATTAACTATAGATATATATATTATATATAGCGCAACAAACAATGTATAATAAACTATTATGCACACCATGTATAATAAACTATATACATATGCACAATGTATAATACATAAATTATATATATATACAAATGTTTAATAAACTATAAACATATACAATCTATATTAAAGAAACTATATATATACTATATATAATAAACTATGGCCTTACATATATACATACAGTATGCATGAGTAGCGACATAATATAATTCACCCATAAACTAGCAAGTACTCGAGTACTCAACAAAGAATTTGACAGAGTACTCAATTCCAAAAATACTTTACGATGGAAGCCCTACTTACTTCTCTCCCTCACCATTCTTTAGCTCCTTCTTCAAAACTTCCATTTCATTCACTACAAACTCCAACACTTCCTCTGCCTCCTCCTCCTCCTCCTCCTCATCATCATCATCGTCACCACCACCTCCTCGTTCTCCTCCTCTTCCTTAGACTCTATTCCACCCGAATATCGCTAGATGGTGCATTAATAGCTGCCCAGGAACGGGTAACAGAGAGCACGCAATCCCATGATAAACAGATTAATAAATAATATTTCTGCTACAGGACCTGATGGAAGCAGAGAGGGAAAAGTGGGACAGACATCAAATCCACCTCCACGCTAAAAGCGACCATCGAATGATGTGTGTATATGATGATAACAGTGCTATCGAGGTCATTAGAGTAGATGAGATGAGATAAGAAAAAGCCCTCAGACTCTCAGAATCTCTCTTCACTTCACTGATTTTGCAACAGACGAAGAGGCATGCATGTCATCTCAAGTGCGCCACTGCAGTCCATTCCTCTCGAAAGGGTTTTGCCCCGAGGATTCACACCACGTTCACTGCAGTCAGCTGTTCCTACCCACAGTCCTCCAATAGGTGATGAAGTGCTCCAGTACCATGTTACTTCTTGTGCATGATTACATTATGTTACTCCTTATGCATGATTAAGTTATGTTACTTCTTATGCATGATTACATAGCATTACTTCTTATGCATGATTAAGTTATGTTACTTCTTATGCGTGATTACATTACACTACTTCTTATCGGCATAAAATCTCTTATAGCTGAACTAGAATTTTTAAGACTGCCATACATCAAAATCACGCCCACAAACAAAATTCGCGACCTATAAGCTCAGCTGCCAAGTGCATGTGACCAGTTGTATGATTAGTACACATGAAAACCACAAGGTTTTTTTCCAAAAAGTTGACAACAGTTTCTCGTAATTAAGTTTAACAGTTCAGCGTTAAATCTAATTTCCTGATCAATCTGCTTGCACAAGTGTGACGTGGTGGTCTTTTCAGTTTGTGCACTGGGTCTGTTATCCAACGATTGCTGGTTCAGGCCTGCTGAGGGGATTCCACGCAACGACCTTTGGCAAATTGTTTGCACACACGTCTCTGTCACAAGCAGAATTCTGTACGGATCCGAGCTGGCTCATGTCCTGTACCACAGATTTGTTTATTGCCAGCTAAAGGGCTTAAGAGAAGGAAACGAGTGCCTCCCCTAAGTGCCAGTGTGGGACACGAGACCTTTACTTTACTTAAGCTAACTTACTTTACTGTTTGCATAAAATCCTTAAGCAACAACCAAAACTTTACCAAAACTTCATAAATTTGCCAGTTTGCCAGAGGTGCTATATAAATTCAACAGTACAATAAAACAAATAAAGTAATGTAAAAGACCATTTATAAAGCACCAGTTCTAGGATACTCCAAATTCACACAAATGCTCAGTAACATAATAATGGGCAGACAGTCGCACAAAGCCAGCTCCGACCTGCAAAAGCGGACGTCCACTCACAGTCTAATAAATCCGCAAGGGGCCAAGCTAAAAAATGCAAAGGTGGAGGCCCACTCATGGTCTAATAAATCTGTAAGAGGCCCAGCTCAAACCTGCAAAAGAGGAGTCCACTCAGTCTAATAAATTGTCAGAAGACCCATTTGAGCAACGTGTGCCTCAGATTCACATCTATGTCTCGGAATCAGGTTTACCGACTATCTACACACAGTAAGTGCTCTAAATAAATAAATACAATCCTGTGGGGCAGCCAAAAAACAGAAGTCATGCCACCGGGCGCCACTCGGCTGCCTTTGCTTGTAGGGCGATTTCGAATCACTGAGTAAAGCAGATGCGAAAAGAGCAATTGAGCAATGTCTGGTAGACGCATGCCTCCTAAAAGCTGTTGGTTTCCACAAGATCCAGTTGCACTAAACAACAGGTGGACTGGTGCAGTCTGTCAATTAGTCTGCAATAAATCCAGAATCGATGCTAAAGTGGCATCTTCATTTCCTATGGCAACGGATCATACAAAATGATCAGCTCTGACTGTCTTCAGAGCTGTTTTCTGGGATTTCAAAAGCAAAAAAGACCATCGGAAGCATTTGGTCAAACGCACTGAGCTTATGCTACTTTCAAACTGTCCAAGACATTGTACCCTCTCTGGTTACCGAAAAAACTAACAAACAGATTAGCACACACCACCTGCCTCATCGAGTTTGACTTGACTGAGCATGTGCATCTGTAAACAAGCTGATTCCAGCAACTTAGCTTCTCAAGCACGGAAGAAATCCGGAGATAACAATTACAATTAGATCCCACCAGCAGAAGATTCGATTTAATTATCAATACAGTGAAATCAAACACACAATAGCCACATTCATCCGTTCTTCACCCCGAACTTGGCCACTGCAACTTCCTCTTCTTCCGAATCGACTCATCTCAAAGAAAACATCTTCGAAAAATCCAAAATGCTCTTGCCGATGCAGCTACCAAACTCCCAAACACCACCACATAACTTAAGTGATCAAATCACTTCATTGGCTTAAGGTCACTCAGCACATCCATACAAAATCATATCTCTTACCTACAATACCCTTCAAATTTCTCAACATTTGCCAGCAACTCATTATTCCAGACCTATTCATTCTTCCTCATACCTTTCTCTATCTTGACCTTCAGTCTCCTCATCTCTCAAATTTTGCAACCGCTCTTTAATCTGGCTCTTTGGAATGAGCTACCAAAAGCTCTCAGCTAGTTGGCTCATCCCCTTTCTCCTCTGTCAGCACAAGCACTTCTCCACTTGCCCTCTCTCCTGACGTTTTTCGCTCAAGAGTGAAAACTGAACTTTTCAGGTTATCCTACCCTGTTTCCGGTCCTGCACCATTTCATGAACACCATCACCAGCGATTTCCACTGTAGCACTGTCTCCCCAGCTTAACCCACCTGGATTCTGACCTGGCATGGAAACTTACCAAACAACCTGGCTCTTGCGCACTGGGTGACTGAGCTGGTCATCCTGACGCAGCTGTTATGTGGCTTGGAGAAATGCTGGAGATTTACAACTACATTTAAATGAATACATAACAAGAATTCAACTAACATGAGAAAAACATGGCACTTAACAGACAATGAACAAGAATGGAGATCATTTGTTCACACACATCACAACCAAATAGCTGATGTCAGGAATTTATGATGATGACAATGATGACCAAAAAGGTCACATCAACATATTTTATCGGCTCCATGCAACAGTGACTCTCTTGAACAGCAAAATAATTTATAGCTGCGAGCATTTTACCCACACCCAAGTCTGTAGTGAGAAGAAACTGTCTGTCCATCGTTACCCTCAGTAAGTCACGATATGTTGGCCACTGTCCTGTTTCTGCATTTCCCTCGTTACTCAAATAAGTCAAAATGTGTTTACCAAACATCTTTGTTGAACAGAGAAGCATATCAAAGAAATTTACGATCAGCTTAAGGTACACTTGGCACATCTGAGAGGCTCTTAACAGGAGGTATAAAGGTATAAAAAGTCAAGTTACATAAATATATTATAAGATGCATACACTAATCCTACAAAAAGCTCATTTTCTGGTCGAGATTTTGGCTTCACGGGATTCCAGTACATGAATAAATAAGGCAGAAACAAAAGCAGCTTCACTGTGTAAGAGAGTTTCAATGCATGGGAGGTTTTCCAGTACCGAACTGAAACTTCTACCCTGGCCAGGAGCTAAACCCATTACAATTTTAGAGCAGTGTATTCTGCGTCTATCACTGACTAGCTGGACACTACTTCATCATGATTAAATCACCGACAACAAATGCTCATTCATCAGTTCACTCATTCATTCATTCATTCATTCATTCATTCACTCCCTTCTTCATTCACTCACTCACTCACTCTAACACTCGTTCATTTACACAGCACTCCTTCAAGGCGTTTTTATAAAGGCATTCTAACCTCGATCCCCACAAAATGCGACATTTTAGAATGTCGTCAGAAGGTACACGGAGAACTGCTGACCACTAGGAGATGGTCCATCTACCTGGAATGGTCTAGAAAAGCCAAAGAGATTGTTATGTCTAACACTCCAAAGCTCTTAGCAAGAACTAGGCATCTCTAAAAACGAAGGACCCCAATATGTTACCTCCAAGACTTCAGTGCTTGTTTTTCATCTTTCAGTTAGAATGACAGTCTTTTACAATGACTCAGTTGAAACACTGCGTATTAAGGCAACCACTCTAGGCATGCCTACTACAGACCATCATGTTTTCAACTCTACATAACTTAATGTGATGTAAATGCAACAACATATAGAGAACTGTATACAGTAGCTGTTTTAATAGTATTATTAATAATAACAATAAGAGATTAATAATTCAAACATCAAATGCGAATCATAGGCATTCTGATGATATTTTGGAGTGAACCAGATCATTTAAGAATGACTGCAGTATTTGCAGCAAACTACTTCTGTGCGAGAACGCATTACGTAAGATCTAAGTTTCACTCTTCTTCAAATGTACACAGCCATTTCGAGAGTAAGGCACTGAATGAATGAATGAATGAATGAGTGAACTGATGAATGAGCAAATGGCATTCAGATCTCGACTAAAAACTCGTCTGTTCCTGACCTCAATCCTGTCGTAGGCTGTTTGGATCTTCTGGAACTCCCTTCTTGGCTTTTCGACAAGACTCACCCTGGAATTTGGCCCGCACAACGATTTTGCTTTGTTGCAACCATCGACTGATGACCTTGACCATTATTATCTGATCCACCATACAAACTCACCACCAATTCACCTCTTGCAATCTCTGCACAGGGTCTTCCACTCAAAACTGAAAAAACTACTCTTCCACACATCCTATTCTGTTTCCTCTTCTTCCTCTTACCTCTGCCGCAGATCCAATTCCAAACACCACCCTCCGTAGCCGTCTGACTGCCTGACACTTGGATCTCGACCTGGAACCGAACCCTTCTTGCCTATCCATTTTGTTTTGATTGAGCGCCTGTGAATAAGATGGTTCCAGCCACTTAACTTTCGTTGGGCGCTGTAGAAATCTGGAGTTTACGATTACGATTACAGTGGCGTTATAGCTGTTCTCAGATTATTAATTTTTATTACCGTGCCCTACATGAAGCGCCGTACACCGATGAAATTATATCAAACTCGTTAATTCTCACGAAACACTTCGTGCGCCCAATATAAAACCAGGTAACCGCAGAACAATTTCGGTCGGAGCGATGCTGTTAACATGCACGTGCTTTTTAAAATTTTGTGGATAAAGTAAAAATCATGAAGGCTTAACCTATCACCCATAACAAAACAGTATAACGCCATGATATTCGAAAGATCGTACCTTTACACCAAACTGATTTTTAAAAGAAACAGACTACAACTTACGCAGTAAATAAATACAAACACGTTACGATTCGAAAAGACGGCAAAATTGACAAAATAAACAACCTCCTACGAGATGAACGCCGGCCCTACGTTGAAGTTGATTTAGAACATCGAACAAAGATGTTATACGCCCACAGTGAAGTCCCGGTAACTGGTGAGTAGTCTTCGTTGGAAAAGCAGTCGTATAAATACTCTCAGGAGTAGTTAGTGACCTTTTGAAGTTTCAAAACGTAATTATATCAGATTAAAGTTAAGATTCTAAACATTTTTATTACCAAGTTTCGATCATCACGCCACCTCTCGCAAATTTATGTAGCGCCTTAAGTAAATTTTAGCCCTGAATTTATCGAAAAGCTCGGTATTGACCGATACAAATTTTAATTTTAAACTCAAGGTACAATTTAAAAAACCAACAAGTGTTCATTCAGAAGCACGTCTATGATCTTGAACAATTAATTCATGCCGCTAAACTGCAGGCTGCTTACTCAAATGTTTTATGAATGATCACAGCTGACCAGTGGCTAAATTTATGAGATTTTAATCTCGTAATCGTAATCGTAATTCCAAGATTTCTACAGCGCCCAACGAAAGCCGCGCCGCGGGGACCAGCTTATTCACAGGTGCTCAGTCAAAACAAAATCGATAGGCAAAAGGGTTCGGTTCCAGGTCAAGATCCAAGAGTCAGGCAGAGAAACAGCGTGGCAGCTAAGATAGGTGATGTTTGGGGCAGAGAGAGAGAAAAAGAAGAAGGGGTATCAGGATATGATCTGTGGAAGAGGAATTTCGAGCTAGCAGGGCCCGTATACGGGGACCTAAATGGCGTAGTGCCCATTCAAACGGGCAGCGGTGGTAAAGGAACTAACTCTATAAATTGATTGAAAAATTAGCCTGGTTTCGGCCATCCGGTCGTTATTTATCTGCAAGCGTAGCGGAAAGGTCAAATATTAATCAAGGCGCACAAGTTTCGCTTGTACTATATATATGTAGTCTTTGGGACTTTCCAAGGAGCTCAAAATATTTATTATCAACAACTATAGAAATGTTGAGTAAAATTATTTAAAATGATGTTATGTCCAGTATTTGCAGAAAACTGAAATTTGTCCTAAAATTTGTCTGAAGCACTCTTAGAGGCAGAAACTTTCGTCGACGTATTATGTATAGCAGAAGTCGTCTGTCTATCATTAGATAATTAAAGATGGCTGGGCAATTGAAGTTAGTACCACCCTTAAGTTTTTGTTCTGAGTTGTTATTGAATTCCTCCACTCCCTGTTTCATGATATTTTGAATGGTAATTCGACTACTGCTGCTCATAAAGAAGTTTAGGCCGCACGAATACATCCTACATGGCATACTGGAGATTGCCAACGCGCTGGCCTGCTTTGCCAAACCACTGCTCCCCTTTTATTCCTTCTCAGCCCCTATGCTTCCCACAACATATCTCTCTTTAGTGTCACTTTCGCAGCTAATTCAAATCTCACACTTCCATACCTGTTTTAAGTACACACTGGAAGGAAGAAAAAGGTGAAGAGTCTGGATTAGCACTAAAGGGGTCATTCAGTTACAATATTTTGCGGATTTATAGTTTTGGGGGTTCACAACAGATTGTTGGTTATGGTGCTGGACTGTAAGACCAGCATCCGTGGTTCAAAGCACCACCAGGACAGAAAGATGCTTTGAGAGTTTGTGCCTCTTACCAACCTTGGCCGTGAAATGGTTTCGGCTCAGTTTACGCTGTCAGTGATGAAATCAGATGGTAGGAAAGTGGACTAGTAACCCACACTCACATGCCGAGGCTAAGAAAATGACGTTGCAAACACTTCATGCCTCTTAAGGCTCCCCCTTATGGTAAGCCTAAGGGACTGCTGTTTTCCTATAGTTTTTGTCATAATTTCTTTCAGTTCAGCTCCCATAGTTTTCTGCCTTTTGGCATCATGGAGAGTTGGGAATGGACTTACTGATGTTCCACAGACGTCAACTGGATGCAAGAATGTTTCGCTCAGCTGTGATTCACTTCAAATGGGACAGAATCCTTTGAAGCCAATTTTGTTGAAAGAAATTATTATTTAACTTTCCTCAAAATTCACAAGATTAATCCTAAATTTGCTTTTGGAAAGACTTCGTGGTTTTTGTTTCTCCCTTGTCTCCTATTCTGAAACTTATTATTTACAGATTTTATTTTTATAGGTTGTGAAAATAATTTGGTCTATTATTTACTAAGATTAGATTTCATTTGACTGTTGTGTAATTTTTCATTTATCACGTAAAAATCATGATTGGGTCAAAGCTTCAATTCTTCCATTTCCTTCTGGTTTGAAATGGTACTAAGTACATTGCTTATATTTATAAATTTTGTATTATCTGCAGGGGACAGATATCTTTAAGTATTATGAAACATTTATGCCTTGTGTTGAGGCTGTTGCTTGTATCAAGAAAAGCTTTCGAATGCAAGTCTGAAAGTGTGACCGGTTTTACTTCCCTTCATTCAGCTGTTGCTTTCTTAACATAAAAGGTATTACTGCTTAGATCCAGTGATTGATCCTGAAACTCAGCAAGAGTCCGGCTGCTCTCAGACGGACCGTCATGTGAATGGTATTTCAATTCCTTATCTTACTTTTCGTCGTT
This sequence comes from Norana najaformis, assembly GCA_964023275.1. NCBI lineage: Eukaryota > Metazoa > Annelida > Clitellata > Crassiclitellata > Hormogastridae > Norana > Norana najaformis. The sequence goes on from OZ029922.1 coordinate 23,989,525, forward strand.
CTGCAAACTTGTTTTTCGCATGTTTTGATTTGCTTACTGAGGAACATTCTTTCTTGAATATGATTGTTAGTTTACTTTTCCCCTTTTACTAGGTAATTTCTTTATGCTGAATGAGCGTAAATGTATATTTGTTCTTGTGAACCAGAAAAGAATTACCTTGCTTATAATGTCTAGAACATCTTTCATCAGAACAAACAGTTATGCATTTTATACTAAAAGGCATAACAGAATCAAGGATAATCAGTTTTTCAATATTTTAGCAAGTCATTTAAAATCAGATTTTGAATTGTCACTCGAAATGCAAAATCAAGTTGATTCCCAGTCTCACATGTCTAATTACCAGCAGACATTTTAAAAATTATTCTATGATTATTCTTGTTATTATATAATATACACTATTCTAAATATTTTTAAAAGTTGGAAAAAATGTATTGATACAGCTTTGATGCGTTGCTGTCTAGTAAATGATGAATGTATAGATTAACGAATGAATGAACTTTCAGTTTCATATTTGTAAACACTGGTTTATTTGAGATTTAAGTGTAATGAGATTATGCTGATATCTAAGTAAATAATCTCTCTCTTATGTTGACAGTTTTGTGCTTTCCCATTGCCGGCATCTGTTGCAATGGTAAGCTTTACGATGGACTGACTCATGCATTTACTAAGAAGGTGCCGTGCCACTGGACGTAAGTTCTTCCATTTTTTTCCATGCTGAAACATTGTTGAGTGTATGCCCTACAATTTGCGAGTTTGACCCCACTCTGAAATGTTCAATGTATAGGGACTTCAAGCAACTTAATGCAAATTATTATTATTATCATTACACTGTATTATTAATCAGATGCTTTTATCATGCTAATTTGGGAATACATCTGTAGTAATTTAGTAATTGTAACAATGCAACGAATGATGTGGTTTTACCTGCTAGAGTTTGAAAAGCTTATTACACTACGAGTACAAATTGTTTACAGTATGATGGTGACTGTGGTGGTGACTTCTAAATGCATAGAAAGATTTCTGAAAGCAACTAACGTCATTTTTACTTTATACAATTATCACTGTTGCCATCATCATTTTTCTTTTCGTCGTCATAATTTGTTGATGTATTGTACTTTTGACTTGACCAGAAATGGCAAGAAATTCAGTGTGGCGTTGCTTCTGTCAATATTTCTTGGTTGGCTTGGAATAGATCGGTTCTACCTCGGCTTTCCTGCACTTGGTAAGGCTTTGATTGGTATCAAAAGATTTACGTCTCAATTGTTTCTGTGTTTTCTGTGCTTGTCTACTGAAGGAATGACCGGTCAGTGTGTGTGGGGTTCTTTTGAGCATCAGCTGTGTCCACTTGTCACCACCCTCTATCTTTAGTCCATTTAGTTTGCTTACAGATCATGCTGCTCAGAATATGACTTAAGTCTCAAGCATGGATATGTTTCTGTTGGTTGGCTACGAATCTTGGATATAGTGATCTTGTTGGATGTAGTGATCAAACAATTAGGCAAAATGTCATTCCAACAAGTGTAGGGGGCTCATGCATTCGTTACAACCCATCTGAATCGATAAGTAGTCTGTGAGAGCTTGCCAGTGAAGGCATTCTCCAGTTGTCCATGCATCATTCATCTCCAAAACCAACTGGATATTCTTGAACTTGTACTAGGGTGCTGATATTAAGAAATATTAAGAGACTAAATGTCTAGTTGTAGTTCGTGTGCCTTGTAAAACCCTGGATGAGCATATGGGTCATTTACAACAATTGCTGAAAAAATATTTAAAAGTGTCGGGTCAGGCGTGGTGAAGTGAACTGCTTTACTCGATCAAAAGCAATACGTGTCAGTGAGTTGCTTTTATTCTCAATTTAACCGCTATTGGTCAATCCTAACATGCATGAACATGATTTGTATCGTGTGAATGAAAAGCCGATGAAGAACCTTGGGCTGATTTGCTGGCAACAAATGATGTTTCACGTCGGCCTCATGGATCATGTTGTCACTCCTCTGATGTGTGTCGCCATTGATTGATTGTTTCTCAGTATTATTTTGGTGCTGTGTCGTTGACAGGTATGCTGAAGTTTTGCACGTTTGGGTTTATGCTCATATGGACCCTTGCGGACATTTTGCTAATCGCAATACAGGTAAATATTATAAGTAATTATTGTATTTCATAACCTCTTATGCACTTAGGGAGTCAGACAGCTGTCTTCTCAAAGGATTTCAGATCATTTCTTGTGTGTCTTTGTGTGTGTTGGTGTGTGGGTGGATGGTTGTATGGGTTGGTAAGTGTATGGGTGGATGAGTGTATCAATGGGTAAGTGTATGGGTGCTTAAATGTATGGGTGGATGGGGGGTAAGTGTACAGGTTGGTAATTGTATGGGTGGGAGAATAAATGCATGGGTGGGTGCATGTATGGGTGGCTGTGTGATTCAATTAAGTAGGTGATTTATGGATGGGCTTGTATTAAGAGGATAGGTGGAGATGATAAATGGGTGAGCTCAAACTGTTTAACGATCCTTTGTGCATGGTAATTGATGTTCAAATGTAATTTAAAGCAGGCAAACGTGTGTGACTTTTAAAGGCCTCTAAAGCTGACAGTGAAATTTGTTGTTGTGACATTTGTAGGTTGTTCGGCCGGCTGATGGTTCTGATTACATCGTAGACCGATACGGACCGGGTCTGATACGCATCGATAGCAACAACATGACATACGTTCTTCCTCCAGGAACATAAAAAAGGAAGCCATAGTGCTCATTTAAACATGTTTGCACCCATCTGCCACGCACCCAGATACTCACCCACAAACAACAACAACATCCGTTGTCACATGAGCCTTCGGTGACTCGGTTTAACCAAGGTTCAGAGATACCGTTTAGGGGTTTAATGGCTGAGATGAGTGTTGACATACTGAGCATTTGAAATTGAACTGACTGTCATGTGCAGAGACTGCTAATTTCTTCCAAGAGATTTTGAATGAAACCTGTCTGTTAAGATCAAAGAATTCATCTGTTCAGTGGGTTATGGATACTAATTAGACTGTCAGTTTGAGGCAGTAAGCTACGTATCTCGTCTCTCTGGGGATAATTCCAGATCTACCGGTAATTATTTTTTGTTACAGAATTACTTCTGGTATTAGGAAGACGGTATTTGGCAACCTGTTTGATTTCTAATGAACCTTGACTGAGTGGTACATGTGCAAGGTTGGGTCATTTCCTTACTTGTGTGTTAGATGCCACTGCTGTGATGTTGTAGTATTTTCCAGTAAAGAGGAAGTCCTGACTTCAAGTCACGACTGTGGACATTCTTCGATTTCAAGTAGTCACACATTTGACACAGTTATGTTTACTTGTATGTTATACATCTGACTATACATGCAGCATCTTTTGGAATCTTACAAATGTGCTGTTGGTTCTTGGTAAACTGTAGAAGGGAATTATGGTGATGATGTGATAATGATCTTTTTACTTGACCCTGTATGAATGGTCGATGCTACAGTGAAATTGTCAGATTGAAGTCGATGTTCTGCTACAATTTCGTAGCCTTATCAGTCCAGCTGTTTAAACCAGTGCGTATCGTGTACATGACACTAAATAACTTGAATTTATTTATCGGGAATACAGGTTCCTGAGGCAAATTCTTCATAATGAGGTATTAATTGGCAAAAATCAATAATCCAGACAAAGCAGAAGCCTACCATAAAATTGTCAATGATTTTTAAAACTACTGCGCTCATAGCTGAGTTTAATTAGATTGAACTGGATGGTCAGGTTAACCTGATACTCTAACTTTTCACTTTTAAATCACTGTTGTTTTTACAGTACCTAAGTGAAATGTGTGATAAAAATGCCGAACCAGACGATTTTACGTGGAAGTGGATTGTCATTTCTAATAGTGGATTTGGTTTCAGTCAACCACAAGCAGCCTTGATAACCTTCCACAGTTCTTAGCAGTCGCTTAAGAGGCACTATAAAGCATACGTACTTATTTACGTACGTACATATTTACATACATACATATTTACTTACATACGTATTGCATGCATCCATATTTACAAACATACATACTTACGTGCATGCATACTTGTGGGAAAAGTGGTACAAAAGGTGCACGATGTATTTTATCTTATCGCAGTCATACCACTGAGTGAAACAAGACAGCAAAGTAAAACTGATGCCTTGAATTCTCTGCCATCAGTTTGGTGGTATCTGTGATGCCCTGCTGATCTCCAGTGACAATACTCTAACAAGATGATCTGGCAATAGTGTCACAGGTTGATGCACTCGGGGCTCTTGCAAAAGCTGTTTCTGCTCAGTTTTGCTGCTCTTGTTGTCGGATATGATCGACATGATCTTGCGATCAATATCGAAATAACTAGAAAACAACAACTGGAAACAAAAGAATTTGACATGCACAGCACACAGTATCACAAATCAACTGGAAGAAAACAACAGTTCCTTCCTAGTAAGTGGCTGAAGCACATGGATGACTTCAGCAAATAACTTTGTGTACAGCGCCCTTTTTGCAGCCTCAGCCGTTCTACGGTGCTGTATAAATTGTCATTATTATTATTATTATTATTATTATTATTATTATGAAGCAACACTGAGTTTGAGGAATCGTGAGTAGATGCAAGTGAACTTGAAGAGGAGTTAGGGTTACCAGTGCTTTATGAATCAGATGCACTCCATATTAGAAGAAAGTGGAAGCAATTTGCTTATGGATTGGACATTCACTTTCACATGTCCATTCTGAACCAAAAGAGAAATTCAAGATTAGAAAGAGATAATCAGAGTGAACTTGTACTTCGCTGTCCTTGACAGAGCAATACAATCGGCTGAAGCAACATGGACTTCATATGTCCTACTATATGGAATTTATGAGAAACATAGAAGCCCATGTGGGAATATTGATTTCTGGTATGTGGGATTCTCATGTCCTGAATATGATGTTGCTGTTGGGGTTTAGTTTCCCAGGACTTTTATTGTCTTTTATTAGTAGGCAACCCTTGTCCCGACCAGTTTGGGGCCGACTCAGTGGCATGCCCCAAAAATCAAAAGAGGACATCCCTTATTGGCCCAGTGGAGCTACCCTTGATATTTGTCAATGCTCGTCGGCTTTCGACCGAGATTCTCCAATGGATTATGAGTTTGACTACGAGTTCACATGAAATGAATATCGACTGATGCTTTATACATTATGATAATACGGCGCCATGAAGTCAACAGATAGATTAGTTTTGATTATAATGCTTGGCTAAGTAAACAAGTTTGATGATGATGATGTGCTAATGTATGATGTACGTATAGAACTGACCCAAGCTACTGGAACAGTCTTCCTGTAGAAATTCCCACTGATTTCTGTCAAATCCGGGGATGCATGGATCTAAAGAGACATTTTGACCTTACATTAAAATGCACCTTTTAGACAAGGTGAATTCAATGGGGGCCATGACTCCGTTTGAGTACGTATACATGCACATATGCATTCATATATATATATATATGCGTTTGAGTATGCATACATGCACATATGCATTCATATATATATATATATATGCATTCATATATATATATATACATGCACATATGCATTCATATATATATATATATGCGTTTGAGTATGTATACATGCACATATGCATTCATATATATATATGCGTTTGAGTATGTATACATGCACATATGCATTCATATATATATATATGCGTTTGAGTATGTATACATGCACATATGCATTCATATATATATATATGCATTTGAGTATGTATACATGCACATATGCATTCATATATATATATGCGTTTGAGTATGTATACATGCACATATGCATTCATATATATATATATGCGTTTGAGTATGTATACATGCACATATGCATTCATATATATATATATGCATTTGAGTATGTATACATGCACATATGCATTCATATATATATATGCGTTTGAGTATGTATACATGCACATATGCATTCATATATATATATATGCGTTTGAGTATGTATACATGCACAAATGCATTCATATATATATATATATATGTTTGAGTATGTATACATGCACACATGCATTCATATATATATATATATATGCATACATACACACAAACATACATGCATACATACATAGATGACATCAAAATCAAGCTGAAATCAGATCTGCTTGGAAAGGTCAGCTAGTCCGCAGCTGAAGCCACAGACACACACACACACATGGCCTTGACCCTGCTCATTTAATGAATTAAACTTGTCCTGGTAGTAGGTCATAAGTTGAGGTCGAACTGACAAACACTTAGCTGAACAATTAGTAGTTGGGTGAGGGTTCCAAAGAGTCCGACCAGCCACTGAATGGGGTCGTTGACCCAGAACAGTATAGGTCGGCAGTTACACGTACATGCATAATATGTGTATATATTGCATACATTCATACATAGAACGCTGTATATATATATATATATATATATATATATAACTGCATGTAACAGTATATGTATGCATTTATGGTAACGATATATGTTTTACCGTTTCAACCTTTCTCTAATGTTTTTCTGTTTCTAAATGAAAGTAGCTTACACCCCTAAATAAGGCCGTTGCTTAATAGTGTCCGGTTGCTCATAGGCCTAGCAGGCCAATAGGCTTAACTTACAATAGGCCCTTCGAAGGCAGACAAAAAGAACAAGCATGAACTTAGTGCTATAAGCCTAGGCTAGGTGTGTGTGTGTGTGCGTGCGTGTGTGTGTGTGTGTGTGTGTGTGAGGCCCGGGGCCTACATGCTGCGTATTCAGCCGGCTGAATGTCTTGCTCAACACTCGAGTCGTTGCGCCCCTTTCGCCCATAGGCCTGAACTTTATCGGGCGCAGCTCGTTCCAAATACACAAGAACAGCGTGTGTCAAAAAATCTGGTTGGATATGCGCAAGGGCGTCTGCAGGGTTTTGTGAGTGAAGACCAGCAGAGGATCCAGCAGTTTTGAAAGACAACAAGTTTGACGGATCTACTAATTCCCCCCCCCCAAATTTAGAGACCACCGTTTATTTAGCAATTGCTTGACAATTTTATTGAAAAAAATTGACTTTTTACATCTGAATGGATGACTTTCAAGGTTTCTACCATCATCTGCTTCATCCCTCAGATACTTTTAGCCAAAGCCGAACTCAGACGCACCAGAAACTGACTCCGTACTGAAGTCCTGATTGTGCTGTTACAACGAGATTTTATTTGTGAAATATGAAAGGACTTTCAGGCTGCACGGAAGTCTTTCATTCATTACGCAACTCTGTAGCCACTTAAAATTACTGTCCTCAGAGCCGTTACTCTACCCCGATGGGGTTTAAGGATTTTTCCACTGAAGCGTAGACGCAGCATTAATCCATCAACCGGAACCAATTTTACTTTATTCGCCATCGGTTGATACCTTGTGCATTAGACACCGGCGCTCTAAAAGTTTCCAATCAATATTTTTCTCTTTTATTCAAGTGTTGACTCTTAGGCCTATGTGATTACAGGCCTATATAATTTGTTTGTTAGATTAGCTTAGAGTAGCGCATACAGCAGAGTAGAATAGAGTATGTTAAAGTCAATTAGAGTAGATAGAGTAGATTAGAATACAGTACATTACAGTGGGTAAGATTGAATAAGAATAGGTAAGGTTAGATTAGAGTAGAAGGTTATAAAAGGTTAGATTGCAGTAGATTTGATTAGAAGTACATGCGTGCCTCAACAAAGAATTATTCATTTCATCTGACCTACTGCATTGAACCCACCCACGCACGACGCAGAAGTCAGAAACAATTCTAATATTCCATGCGTGCCACACCTGAATGTGGAATCGATTCTGTTTGTCTTCTGAGATAAATATTTTTGCAAATATTTATGAGTTATATAAACTCTAAATTCCGATATTTCGCAATTTATTCCAGAAATGCAGCCTGGGGCCTGCCAACTCACAGTTTTTCCGAACACGGCGTAAATATATTTATATATGGGCCTCAGCATACTGCAAGGCAAATAAACGATTCCTCACTGTATCTGTCAGTCTCTGTCTGTCTATCTCTGTCTGCCTGTATGCGCGTGTCCGTTTCTCTTCCTTTCCATAAGCAATTCAACATGCTGTTATATATAGGCTAAATATGTTTGATATAATAGGCCCCGTACTGGGCCTGCATAACAGACAGAGACAGATAGCCAGACGGATAAAGAGAAGGAGAGAGAGAGAGAGTTTTTGTTGTTGCTCCTGGGCTTGTAAGTGCGTAAGCGTGATGCATGCGGATGATCTATATGTGCTTTCGGCAAGAGCTCGGGAGACGTTACGTGCGCTGGTGTATAGGCCTTCAGTATAGGCCTGTTAACGTGTAGACATTGTCATTGAAGGCCAGCGTAAATCTAAGCTTTTGTGCCGGCGATATTCTGGATCTCGGTTATTCAGTTGACCGAGTGATATCCAACGACTGAGTCGCCCAATTACGTCGACTAAGCTGGTTACTTTTGTTCGAGGTGTGAAATCGTCGCGAATTGTATGTACCTGGATATTAATACTCTTTGACGGATTACATACTGTCGTGAGTGGACAAGCCTACAGCAAGACTTCGAAGGAACTGTAGCGGCTCAAACGGGAATAAAGCTCTCTGACGGATTACTGCCTGTTTCATAACCGGACGAACATACAGCAAAACTTGAAAGAAACTGTAGCGGTAATAATCCTTTCCTCTGTTTCTCTGACTCCTGCTCCTTCATCCCCTCCTGCTTCTCCTCCGCCTTGACCATTTCCTCTAGTCTTTCAGATGACCGTGCGTGGTCAGTGCGACGTTGATTGGCTGGCCTCGCGGCTGGCTGCGGCAACAGAGGGTGAAGAAGATGACGATGGACCATGCAGGGATGCAGTCATCGGCGGTCAGCTGGTCCTGATCGACTGCAGACCAGCGTCGGACTTCGGCACCAATCACATCGTCGGCGCCGTCAGCCTGGCGCTTCCCACTCTCATCCAACGCCGTCTGCTCAAGGGAAACCTCGCCACGCCGGCTGCTCTCGGCTACTGCAGCGCCAACGACCGAGGGTCAAAGGTCACCGAGGCCCAGTGGAAGTCGACGCTGATTGTGCTCTATGACGAAAGCACGACGACGTCACAGCTGGCCCGGGCGGCGTCTACGGAAGATGGCGCCAACACGTGTACGACGTCCAAGATATTGGCCGTGCTTCTGGAACATCTCAGGAAAGATGGATATAAAGTCTGCCTTCTACAAGGTTGGATTAGCACTGTCATAATAGAACAGTCACGTGTATCATATACATATGTGTATGTATATGTATGTATGTATGTATATGTATGTATGTATGTATATGTATGTATGTATATGTATGTATGTATTGTATGTATGTATGTACGTACGTACGTAGGTATGTATGTACTTATGTATGTACGTATGTATGTGTATGTATGCAAAACCTTGTATAGCGCATTTTAAGAACCTCACAAATTCGCTGCGGCAGTTCCAAAAATGTGCGTCTTAAGATGGGCCAAGAATGTTTCTTGACCCGTTAGAGGAGGAAGAGTTTGAATTTCCAGAGGAATATTGTTCCAGAAGGACGGCCCAACACACGAGAGTATATATATATATATATATATATATATATATATATATATATATATATATATATATATATATATATATATATATATATATATATATATATATATATATATATATATATATATATATATATATATATATATATATATATATATATAAAATAAGGTGGCGCCAGTGCCCCCGACTGAGTGCATGCCAACCTAATCCGTAATGAAATCCAGTAATTTTTAATTTAATTTGATTACCCTTCAGGCAGCTCGGTCCTCTGTTCAGGAGACCAAGAGCCGCCACTTCATTTAGGCCATGTATTTATATATATGTGTGTGCCTATCTGTGTATACATATATGTATGCATGTATCTCATATGTGTGCAACTCGTATATGTCACCCTATTAGAACAGCCGTCCAAAGCTGAAACCTACAACTTTGACCGATAGAGTTCTTTTCATGGATCGGAGTTGTATGTAAATACGTTTCTGTCTTAACTCGCTCTTGCTTAGATCTGTTCGATATCCGAGCAATATCAGCGCTTTTCAGAGGCTCCTGACAAGGCGCTATATAAGTGTCTTCATTTCATATACATATACTAACACCACACATAAATACATGCATACATACATACATACATATATACCTACACACGGACATTCACACATACATACATATACACATATACACATACATACATACATACTCACATGCATACATGCATATACACATACATACATACATACATACATTTGCACACACACATAACCATAAATACATACGTACATACACATACATACATACATAATCGTATTCGTAATCACGAATTTATATAGAGTGGCACGGTAGCCTATTGGAGAGAGTGTTCGGCTTGTAACACGGAGAGTAAGGGTTCGAAACTCCACTGAGACGGTTGCTGTGTAGGGACCTTGAGCAAGTCCTTCACTCACAATTGCTCGGCGCCATCGACTGATGCTAAGTCATTAGATAGTGGCGCCTAATAAATGCAGAAATAATAATAACAAAATAACAGCGACTTTTCCAGAGAAATATACATACATAGTGTAGGCCTGTATAGATGCACTATGAAGTATGGTAAACGCAGAGACTATTTTGTTTACATAGAACAGTAAACAGTTTGAGCAGTGGCCCAAATAGTGGTACAAGTCCACCTGATTAACGATCCAATTCCAAACACCACCCACCGTAGCCGTCTGACTGCCTGCCTGCCTGACTCACGAATCTTGACCTAGAACCGAAACATTCTTGCCTATCGATTTTGTTCTGACTGAGCTCCTGTGAATTAGCTGGTTCCCGCGACTTAGCTTTCGTTGGGCGCTGTAGAAATCTCGAGTTTACGATTATGATCTTTCATTCTGCTATCGTCATCCCTAAGAGCTCGGAATATTGTGTCACAACTGTTAAGTCCGGATGTTGGTAGAGGTTCCACGTGTGTGCGAGAGACCCTACCCGTCAAATTTGGCAGTATTTTCTAAAATTTGGCATTCTCTTGAAGAAAAAACTTTTGAAAATTATTCAAACTGAGGACGACAGGTCTTTACCAATAATATAAAATAGCAATATTTATGTTAACTACTCATTTTGAAATTGAAGATATGCACCTAGGAAGGCAATTCCGTAAACAAAATCGCATCATATGAGCGTCGTTTTGTGTAGAAATCGACAAACACATACGGGTTCTGTATCGTAAAATCCGTGTAAATTTCCACCAATTTTTCGGTCTCCAAACACCACAAATGCGTTACTGGCCACGTCGAACATTTGATGGGGAAAGTTGGTTTTCCTTACATAAAAGGATAAAAGCGAAAAGACCCTAGAATGTGATTAGTCTGGGTGGGTATGCCAACGGTAAGAAGATGTAGCAGGAATATACTTAATATAGTGCCTTTAAGTGCCTCTGAAAGGCGCTACCTACGCTAGCCTAAATATATAATCACAACCTATATATATATATGTATATAATCTAGCCTATATATATATAATATATATAATCAGCCCTGTCAAACTTGAAGCCAGTCGGTCTGAATTTAGAGAGGTTCGGAAAAACACATTTCCTGTGCTTAAGGCAGTTTGTCGTTAACACTTAACAGCGCTACCGTGGCAGCAGTGGCGGATCCAGGATTGCTTGCATCGGGCAAGGGTATTTCCAGAAGGGCGCCACATTCTGGCAGTCCCCCATGCTCGGGTCTGGTCTGAGGGGCGCCGGCATATAACCAAGAGGGGCGGGGGGGACCGTCCCCCAGCCTTCAGCTAAATCGGCCACTGAGTGGCAGCCGGGGTGATTATAGCTGAACTCTGCTAAAAATAGCTGATTCCGCATTAAGCCCAAACTGTTTCTCGTGAAATACTTAGGTGAATCCCAGAAAAGGAACCAGGATTTGAAGAAGGGGCAGAAAGATAGGCCTACTGTGGACTAAGAATAGTACTATTATGATCAGATGATAACATAGGTATAATTAGACGAATGTTAGTCTGCCATGGTCGTTAGTCCATTTTGAATCAACCTCTGTAAATAAGCGTTTAGTCCCATGTAGGGCCTGCTGGTCTTTACAAAAAGAGCTTTAAAACAGATAATTAATAATGGTTTACGATTTTCGTGGAACTGCCGGCTGTCATGTTAGAGTCAGAACAGTTCCGGCAAGAGTAGGCCTAACATTCGAATCCGTGTGCACAGTCTTTCGATCGCTAGGGGGCGTGCCGCCGCCACGCATGCGCTTCAGCCGGAGCTTCCGACGAGTTCAAGGTGACGAGGTCGGAAAGAGAGACCTACAGACCTGCCTTTGCATGCAAAAAATGAAATAAATCGACTCATTAAGCTCCTTATCTTGGGGCCGCGGGCCGAACTTCTGTCGATTATCGCTAGTGGAGGAAGACTCACTGTACACTGCGGCTCACTATAGATACCAGCTTGGTCAAGATCCATAGAGATAGGCAGCTAGGCTTAGAAGTAGGCCTGTAGGAGGAGGGCGGCGAACTGCTCAGGATTATTCACTAAGAGGCACTTAAAGTTAGATCGTATGTGCAGATAGTAAACAAACCACTGCGCTCGAATATGGTAAGCGGGTCTCCTAAAGTTTGGTCACAGTACTGCACGGCTTGTAAGAAGGTCATTGATATCGACCGTAGAGTTCGATCAGGCTGGTGTGCCGGAACAGTAACGCCAAATCAATCAGTCGATCGATCCTGCAGTCAATCAAACAAGCAATCAATTGAGCATGAATCAAGCAGGGTATAAATGCACTATTCAAATGTGAAAGCTGAACACAGACAGACCGACAGACAGACAGACAGACAGACAGACAGACAGACAGACATATGTATATTTATTTATGTGAATCGTATAACTGGCCTTGGTCTCCGACCTTCAGAAATGAGGATGGACATATACTGATACGGATAACTGTCCTATATAATATATACTCTCCAAACAGACGCATACTAGCCGTGGTACCATATATATATATATATATATATATATATATATAAGGACCATGATATATATATATATGTGTATATATATATATAAGGACCATGATATATATATATGTGTATATATATATATATATAAGGACCATGCGTTCCATGGTCCTTTTATAAACAATATACCGCTGATAGTGCACTTGATTAAAGACAGATGCCATCTATCACCCATCACCCTCATTCACTAACTTCGTATTTAACGCACAGAGACAGACAGACAGACAGACAGACAGACAGACAGATTGCATATAGCAGGTAATCTATGCATGCAATCTGCATTTGCAGTTGACTGTATTGACTTCGAAGTCGATTGACCGACGACCTTGGCTCCCTATCGAGTGAAGAGCGATGATGCATCGGCCTGCAGGGACAGAGGCACGGGGAGATACACAGAGAGAGAGAGAGAGAGAGAGAGAGAGAAACAGAGACACAGAGAATGCTCGAAAGTGACAGAGAGACAGCAGAAAAGACACAGAGACTGAAGCAGACAGATAAAGAGTGAGTCAGAGAGATGGTCTCCCTCCGGAGGGAGGCGGGACGGAAGCCGCAGAGAGAGAGAGACAGAGACAGAGACAGAGAGAGAGAGAGAGAGAGAGAGAGAGAGAGCTCGTTTTGTCATTGTTAACAAGTGGTTTCAAGATGACGACATTCAATGATATCGTTCGAGACTTGCATTCGAGACATTTACTAATCAACCGAGATTACCACGTGACCGACGAAGCAGGGAGGTACAGCTGCCCTAACATATTAATGGTTAACCACTGCACGGCAGAATCGTAATCGTAATTCCCAGATTTCTACAGCGCCCAACGAAAGCCACGTCGTGGAGACCAGCTTATTCACAGGCGCTCAGTCAAAACAATATCGATAGGCAAAAAGCGTCCGTTTCTAGGGCAAGATCCAAAAGTCAAACGGGGGGTGGTGGTGTTTGGGGTTGGAGAGGAGAAAAGAGACAAGAGGAAGAAGGGGTGTCAGGATAGGAGAGAAGAGTAGGAGGTCCTAACACGAAGGGATAAACGTAAGTAAGTACAGGCCTGAATAAATTAAACGGTATAGGCCTAGACTTTATCGATATAAAAACACAGGATTATATAAGTCTAATAACATGGGCCCTCTGTCAGTCTAACAGTAATAGGCCTATGTTAGCATATCTGTAGCTAGATATAACCTTTGTATAGACCCATAACAGTAAAAGAATTTAAGTTTAAAAGAAACAATTGATGTCGGCGTTCTTCGAAAGATACAGTCCCGCGATATGCAGCATACTTAAAAGGTTAATCAGATTTGTTAGATTAGGTGTAGTTTTTTTTCTGATAATAGTAAACTCGAGATTTATACAGCGCACAAAGAAAGATAAATCGAGGGAACCAGCTTATTCACATGTGCGCAGTCAAAACAAAATCGATAGGCAGGAAGGGTCAGATGGGATTCTAGATCGAGGTCCAGTGGGCAGGCAGGCAGGCAGGCAGGCAGGCAGGCAGGCAGGCAGGCAGGCAGGCAGGCAGGCAGGCAGGCAGGCAGGCAGGCAGGCAGGCAGGCAGGCAGGCAGGCAGGCAGGCAGGCAGGCAGGCAGGCAGGCAGGCAGGCACCTACGGTGGATGGTGTTCGGAATTATAGCGGTAAGATAGATAAGGGGAAGAGGAGGAGGAATCTGGCTAGGATTTTTTGAAGAGGGATGCTTTCAGTTTTGAGTGAAAGACCCGCGAAAGACTGCGAGAGATGCAGTGTTGCTAAGTTCATACAATGGGTCAGATGATTGGTAGAAAGTTTTTCACTCGCAGCAGTGAATAACTGAATGCTAAAGGTGAAGTTTCTTTGTCGAGAGGAAACCATCACTGTTTACTGTTAGGCATACATTCATATATATATACATATATATGCGAATATATGCATATTTATATATTATAGACTCCTGAAATGCGCGAATATATGCATATTTATATATTATAGACTCCCGAAATGCGCGAATATATGCATATTTATATATTATAGACTCCCGAAATGCGCGAATATATGCATATTTATATACTATAGACTCCCGAAATGCGTGTGCATTTCCGAGTGGCGTCAGCATCGCTGAAACCACTCAACCTGTAGGTCTATCAAGGAATAGCAAGAAGGCGAGCAATTGAAACTCTGAAACCTACGTTTGCGTTAAGCGCCCCCTAACTAAACCTTTAGTTCCTTCAAGTAGGGATAAAACGTTAGTCCCTTCACTTAGGGATAAAACGTTAGTCCCTTCAAGTAGGAACATACCTACACTAAGCACCTAAGGGAGGTGAATATATAAAGGTCCGGCATTATAGGGAAGGCAACGCCTGTGCAATCATCAACATTGTATAGACCCGTTCTTCCTCTTATCTCTCTTTCCTCTCCAACCCCAAACACCTCCCCCCGTAGCTGCCACGCTGTCTCTCCGTCTGACTTGGATCTTGACCTGGAACCGAACCCTTTTGCCTATCGATTTTGTTTTGACCGAGCGCCTGTGAATAAGCTGGTCCCCGCGGCGCGTCTTACGTTGGGCGCTGTAGAAATCTCGGAATTACGATTACGATTACGACCGGTAATTTGACAAAACAGGTAGCAGACATCAAGACGCCGCACAAGTTGTAACCGTTTATCTACAGTTACCTCAAGCAGTAGCTGTTGTGTAGGTAACTGTCGAAATAATGCTAATGGACATTGGTGTTACATGTATCTACTCGTTAGTTTTCTTTTCACTCGTTTTGGGACATTTTCTAGGTCATCCAGAGCGGAATATTCTATACTAGAAGCCCTTTATGCGCTCAGATAAAGACCTAGAAACTCGGACAAAGAGTTTGGCGAGCAGTGTCATTGCCATTATTAAACACCCACACACTGGGCCGGTCGTAACAGAATATCTAGTAGGCCCATTAGTAATTTTGATTTATTAGTCTTAGTTCCGACTGTTAGCATCTGCTGGTAAACGTAATCGTAATTCCAAGATTTCTACAGCGCCCAACGAAAGCCGCGCCGCGGAGACCAGCTTATTCACAGGCGCTCAGTCAAAACAAAATCGATAGGCAAAAGGGTTCGGTTCCAGGTCAAGATCCAAGAGTCGGGGTATCATCATTCGGTTTTAATTGAAATTACAGGATCCTCCTTGAACACCGAATGCACAGCGGATTTAGCTAAAATTGCATGCAAGGAAATCTGTTTCATGTTCCAATCTATCATCGCCGGATGCAGCATAAAGCATCTTCGAAATCATATAAACCACCCACCACCACCACCACTACCACCACCACCAGCAGATTAAGCGATTCGCCATGTTGGCCATATGCCAGATGTTGCACATTTGAAAACCAACCCTTTCTGCCGTCGGTGATCAAACCTACACACACACACAGACGCCCAACATGTTATATCTATTCACATGTTTATATGATATCCATGAGCAGATATGATACAGTATCCATGCACAGATTTCATATCTATGCGTGTATTTTTCCAGCAGTGATCTGTGCTACGAGGCATATATTTCCATCCGGGATCAAGCATCACGTAGGCCTACATATGCATGTGTATGTATCTAAGCATGTATATTTATATTTGTATTATGCTTGTGCATGCCCATTGCTTTAGGGTCTGTATACTGTCTGACCTACTTCGAAGTTTTATTGTACCCTGCAGTGGATCACTTGTTCCATCTATATAAATAACTCCTTAACAGCCTCTGAACTTAGGGACCTGCGTAGCTTATATAATAGGCTCCAGAACTCTAGCTCTATATAAATGCATGTAGTAAACCTGCTTGCAATAATAATAATTAGTAACTTCTTATGCGCCGGTGTCTAATTTACAAGGCATCAGCCGGTGGCGCATTTGTGCATGTAATCCAATGCAGATGTTTGGACCTTGTATAAAAAGATGCATAATTAGATACAGATGTACACGTACATCTGTATATTTATATACAGACCCATATAATATATATATATATAGCTTGCTGAGAGTTAAGTCAGTTACATAAATATTCATATATATATGTTATATATAAAACATATATATATATATATGTTATATATGTTTTATATATGTTATATATATATATAACGTAT
This sequence comes from Norana najaformis, assembly GCA_964023275.1. NCBI lineage: Eukaryota > Metazoa > Annelida > Clitellata > Crassiclitellata > Hormogastridae > Norana > Norana najaformis. The sequence goes on from OZ029922.1 coordinate 24,006,669, forward strand.
ATCTGGATATGGATCGGTCTTCTGCCGATGATTTTTGTGTTGAAAATGGAAAATGGTCGTTTCTGGGTCACCTGCTCCTTATGGAATTTGTCTCTGCCTATTTGTCAGTCTACACATCCGCCTTTGTCAGTGTGAATGTATGTGCGTGTGTGTGAATGTATGTGCGTGTGTGTGTATGTGTCTGCGTGTGTGTGTTTTAACACAATCCTTCTATTCGTCCACAGGATCGTAATCGTAATTGTAATTCTGAGATTTCTAAAGCGCCCAACGAAAGCCACGTCGCGGGAACGAGCTTATTCACAGGCGCTCAGTCAAATCAAAATCGATAGGCAAAAGGGTTTGGTAAAAGGATCCAACGGCATACCTGTGCGCTTGTCCGGTTGCCTATCGATGATTCTCTCTACATGTATCTGGCTGACTATGCGTGTGCATCATTGCAAATGTGTCGTTGTGTCTCCTTATACACATTTAAAACACAGGCGAATATATGATAGTTGCCTATCATATATTCGCCTGTGTTTTAAATGTGTATAAGGGGGGGGGGGGGGGGTTGCGGTGTGGGGGGAATTTTTGTCAGTTGGAAGGTCGTAGGTTCAAATCCACGCCAGCGCTGAAATTTGTTAAAGATTTCGCCTCCACTTGCGCCCCTATAGCAAACTAATTCAAATGAGTGCACCGACCGCACACTTATATGTAAATGTACACGTGTTGCTATAGCGACCGTATGGCTCGACCCTTCTCATTTTTTCAGTTAGTTAATCTGTTAGTGGGAAGATCAGGCGGCAAGGGAGAAGGCTGGCCTCTGATATGCCGAGGCTAAGAAAACTGAGGGAACTGTTCTTCTCTGTCTTATCTGTGTATCTAACTGTGGAGGCTGTACTGTACCGCTGCACCTGCATATCTTTTAAGCTTGTCTGTGCTGTAGGCTACATCTGAGTCAGCCGCTCACCTAGGCTTAGGCTCATAGGAAAAGCAGCATCTTTCGGCATGACCTTTGAGAGGTCACCTCTCAGATCCTGTTTACCGCGAGAACCTGCGCCGTCGGCTGTATTGGCTACGTGCCTGTATCTAAGCCATTGTATACTGCAATGTATATGATGCAGTCCGTCCTTATCCACGTCGCTCTGTGCATTGTGTATTCGCGCTTTTCAACCGATCAGTGCCCCTGGATGCCCCATGGCTCCCTATCATCGCTAGTCCTTCCATACCCCCTACGCATGTGTACCGTTGCCAACAGGTATAGGCCCTACAGCTTCTGCACTAGCCGGATTGGTTTCAGCTTATGTATGTATATATATATATATATATATATATATACATAGAGGCATATGCATCTGCGTATATATGTATATGCATATAAATGTATATGCATGTATAAGCATATACGCATATCAATATGATTATGTATTGTATACACCTTGTGGATAATATGAAGGGGATATGTGGTGTAAGATTTGGCAACGTGCTAAGCCTTCAGTACTCAAAAGAAGGGGTACTTCATGAGTATGTAATTGAATACGTGTATATTCTACTGTTTTACCTCTTTCGCATATGTTATATCCTCTTGGATGTTTCGCCGTCTATTGTGTTTCTCTTCTTGACCTTCGTACACTGACTTCTGATTTCTTTGAACCAACGAATTTTGGCCGGGCTTCTCCAACGGATTGCGATTTTAACTACGGTTTCACTTGAGGGGACCATTGATTGATGCCGGCGCTATAGAAGTTAATAAACGAGTTTAGACAACGGAATTAAGAAAGTCCTGTCGCAATTGCCTTTATTTTTATTGTCCAGTAGCGGGGCTTTTGAAAATACGTGTTTGAAAAGGCAAAGCAACGCAAGCCACGCAGGCAAGGTATAGTAAGATGAGGTCAGAGTTAAAGTCAAATTGTCCCGTTTATCTATAGCGATGTTTACGTGTTGTAATGACGAGCACCCATTTTACAAAGATGGCGGACGTACAGATCAACGCTGGAGCGAGAGAATTACTTCGGCCATCTGGCGATTAACCAGAGGTCCTACAATTGTTTTTCTCCAACGCTACTGGAAACGCACGTGAGCTTTTGACCTCGAACCGAAGCCGACATCAGATTCCACTGCGTGGTGACAGAAGCAATCGTGCGTGAAGAGCATGCCCTAAGTCGTTATACAAAGTCCGCTTTGCAGACTCGAACTGTTAAACGTTAGATGACGAGTCGAACGCGTTACGCTAAACCGAACCCTTCCTGCCTATCGATTTTGTTTTGACTGAGAGCCTGTGAATAAGCTGGTTCCCACGATTTAGCTTTCGTTTGGTGCTGTAGGAATATCGAGTTTACGATTACGATTACTGATTGCCAACATAAGACTGTTCGATTACGTGGAGTCAGAAAGGCTAATTGTTTATCCTTAGACCTTCATACAAGACGTCATATCAAGGCGGTTTCCAGAAGCATAGGATTAGGAAGAATGTTTGACTTCAGTCATGTGCACGCCTACAAGAATTCACTCAGTGCGTCGATAAATTCATTGAAAAATGAGCAAGGTCGAGACCATACAATCGCTATAGAAATACATGTACATTTACATTTTACATTTACATCACGACCTTACTTTACAGAATATTTGCCGTTGCCAAGAACATTCGAATGGTCAAGACATAGGGCTATAACTACCTCATTAAAGACGGCTTAAAGAATGCATTAAATATATTATTGACTTTGTTTCTTATTTGAAAATAAAGTATTTTTCAAGATGTATTTTATAATACATTTTAAAATCCTAAATACTCGAAACCTGTAATGTAAGTAAAAGAACAAATTCTTTCATTCCATATTCTAAATACGAGTTCACAATGGTTCGAAAGGGTTTAAATAGTGTTTTAAATACCATAGTAGGCTCCTATTTAAACTACTGTCCGCCATAGCAGATGAACTTATTCGTGATTCAACCCCGGATCAATTCAACTTCCCAAGATATCGTAATCATAATCGTAATTGTAATTCCGAGATTTCTACAGCGCCCAACAAAAGCCACGTCACGGGGACCAGCTTATTCACGGGCGCTCAGCCAAAATTCGATGTGCAAAAGTGTTCGGTTCCAGGTCAAGATCCAAGAGTCAGACAGCGTGGCGGCTACTGTGGGTGATGTTTTGGATTGGAGCGGAAATAGAGATCACAAGAAGGAGAGCAGTCAAGATAGGTCTGCGAAATAGGAGTGCTTTCAGTTTTTGAGTGAAAGCCAAGAAATGTTCGGATTCAGATTGAGAGGTGAAATGTCAACCCTTAAGATATCAACAATTACTCCATGTTGACGGTTTGAAGACTTAAGTTGAAGAAATTTTTTGGATTAAGTTCTTCCATCTTGACTTCGGCAGTACACGAGAAATTCAAGAACATATGAAGCTGTGTAGCCCTCACCAGAAAAGCGATATATCCAAAGTTGTTAAACTGTGCCCTAGGCTACATCCTGTTACATATGAAAATGTTGATGTACATATATAGACCTGTAACTGCTGACAAAAACATAACAACATAAGAGGTAACTTATATCTGCAATAGGTTATTAAATCATTTACAGCCCAGGTTTTAAAATGAAATTAACAAAGTCCTAAATCGTTGCATTAAATTCTTCTTAATATATTTGAATGCAACTGCTAGTGTGATTACAGCTTCTTCATGTATGTATGTATGTAATTATGTATGTACATATGTATGTATGTATGTATGTATGTATGTATGTATATATGTAATTACGTATGTATTGGTTGTTATGTATGTGTGTATGTATATATGTATGTATGCATATATGTGTATGTATGTATGTATGTATGTAGCCAAGCACTTATATAGCGCATTTTGGGAGCATCTCGAAGGCGCTGCAACACGACTATCTAAAAGTTATAAAAAAGGTGCGTCTTAAGATAGACCGAGAATATTTCCTGAGCTGCTGTTTAAGAGGAAGGGTTCGAATATTCACAGGAAGTTTGTGTTATTATGTTCGCAGGGCGACCAGAGGGATGGACCAACGCCCAACAACGTGAGCTATTTTCTCGTGTTGATATATTCCTTGTGGTGCTTGAATGTCTACAGGTGGAATGAACAATTTCAGAAGCAAGTATCCGCATCTGTGTGTCGCCAGAGACAACGACTTCGATAACGGTCTTCAGACGGGTCTGCGGAACCTCCGGCTGACGTCCACGACGGTAGAACAGCGCGAGGAATCACACCCACCTCCAGATGACACCACCTTTCCAGTCGAGGTTCTTCCGCACTTGTTCCTTGGCGACGCCAAGAATGCCGCCGACCTGGAATGTCTTCAGGGGAAGGGCATCAGATACATCCTCAACGTCACTCCGAATGTTCCGAATAAGTTCGAGATGAATGGACAGTTCAAGTATCTCCAGATCCCCATCAAGGATCACTGGTCGCAAAATCTGACCAATTACTTTCCTCAGGCAATTACATTCATAGGTCGGTAGCTTCACAGAGAACTATATCGTAGAAATTTACTCATCATTACCCGTTAAAAAGCTACCATCGTTTTGTGGACCCCATCTTGTTAGTTACATGCGGTTGTCGAGGCCCCTCTGAGTGTGAGGATCCCTGGTTCTCATCCTGGTCGTGGCTTATTCCAGAGATTTGAATCTCGTGCTAGCACAATCCGTACACGGGGACCTTAAATGGCGTGGCGCCCATTCAAACGGGCAGGGGTGGTGATTGATCTCACCCGATCATTTCATTGGTAAATGATCAGGGTCGAGGCCATACGGTCGCTATAGAGAAACATGCACATTTGCATTTACACCTTCGACTGTAGGCCTCAGTTGAACTCATCAGTAATAACGAGAACGAAGTTGATGACTACAGGGATGATGATGACAACAACTACATTAACACTGGCCATAACAGTAACAATAAATGTCAATAAATACAAAACTAGCAACAGCAATGACAATGACAACAACAGTAACAATGACAGTAACAATTACAATAACAACAATAGCAACAGTAGCAATAGCAAACAACAATTACAATAATAATAAAGGTGAAGGCTGTCATATGATAACTCCTAGGCCAGTTGCATTATTTTAGCATAATATTGGGTACAGTCTTCGTGTAAATACATAACATGTCATAAGACGACATAACTTAATATCCCTCATTATGACGACAGCCAGCAGCTGAGCTGGAGCCCAGATGAGAGTTACCCTGCAGATCGTAATCGACAAATTTGCTGCCTTTATTTACTTAGCTTAATTGTTCTTTTTCCGTAATTGTACTACGATTCATCATAAGCACCAAACAGGATTGAAGTCTGATGAGTTTGTGTGCATCGTACTAACCAACATCACAATTAGGCTCTTCCGGCCTTCTGAAGCACAGTTAGTCATTAATGCAAAAAGTACTGGGTGGTCTAACCATGCAACCCGTAGCTCTCGTAACCCCTGTATTAGTTGACATGTAGTTATATGTTTGCACACGAACGATTGCAACGTACGTGGTAAATTCTATGACCGTCTGTATACGGGAATTTTGAATGCCTTGTCGCCTGTTCAAACAGAAGGGGTGGTGAAGGATCTCACCCGATCAATTCATTGACAAATGAGCAGGGTCAAGGCCATATGGACGCTGTAGAAAAAACACGTGCATTTATATTTACGTCTGTTTGATGACGGCGCTATAGAAGTGATTAGATCATATGATATCAGATTAGATTAATTTTGACGTATGTAATCTACCTGTCTGCCCGTCTTCATGTCTGTCTGTCTTGTCTGTCTGTCTGTCTGTCTGTCTGTATTTCTCTGTTTTTGGTCTTTGTTGGTCTGTCCGTCGGTCTGTCTGTCCGTCGATCAGTCTGTGTCAGTCTGTTTGTATGTGTGCCTGAGCTCGGCTGACGTGTCGTCTGTATGTGTCTGTGTTTTGTAGACGAGGGTCGTCGGTCGAATCAGGGCGTCCTTGTGCACTGTTTGGCCGGGATCAGTCGGTCGGTGACGGTGACCGTAGCCTACCTTATGTACTCGATGTCCCTCTCGTTGAACGACGCCTACGACTATGTCAAACGCCGGAAGCCGAACGTCTCTCCGAACCTGACCTTCATGGGTCAACTGCTCGACTTCGAAAACGCCCTCAAGATCGACCGTCGGCTGAACTGCCCCTGCTCGTGCCACACGAACTCATCCTCGTCGTCATTCTCTTCGCCCTTCAGTTCTTCCTCTTCGTCGTCGTTTTCCTCTTCCTCTTCGTTCTCGTCCTCCTGCTCCCTCTCGCCCTCCGATCAATCGTCGTCCTCGGCGAACAGGACCACATCCGGAAGTTGCCGACCGGATGTCAACTGCGCTTCGTGCGCATGCGCAGCGTGTGCAGTAAATAATTCAACAGTGTCGTCGTCATCGCCTTCTTCAGCTACTACTACTACTACGTCGTCATCATAGTTTGTGTCAGATTTCGATTGGCTCCCCTTAAGAAACGACCAAGAGAAGATACCAATTGATTCAACGCGCATAGGGCTAACGGAATTCGGAGGGGTTCTCTCTGACAATGAGCCTCCTAAAGACAATCGGAGTAGGCCTATCTGTATTTAGGCCTTTTCACTGTTCGTCAAGCAATCAAGCAGAATTCGATTTTCTTACGACTGAGAACAATTTGCAAAACTAACGAGATTAATTGATTATTACAAGTAGTGTGTATTTTACAATTTATATGTATTTCTATGCATTTTCGTTGCATTCAGACTTATTATACCACCTTTTTTGTACAAAAACTAAAGACAAGAATGGTCTGTGTACACATGATGAAGGGCTAAGAACAGCTCTCCCTTAAATTAGCCCTACCCCGATAGGTCTGTAGGTACGATAATAATAATAATAATAATAATAATAATAATAATAAGACAATTTATATAGCGCCGTAGCACAGCCGAAGCCGAAGAAAAGGGCGATGTACATGAGTTCAAAAATCAACTACAGTCATAAGATATCTTAAAAAGATGTGTCTTAAGTCGTGATTTGAATGTGTTCAGGGATGGGGCATTCGTCACATTGTCAGGAAGACTGTTCCACGCAGTGGGTCCGGCGACAGTGAAGGAACGTTCGCCGTACTTCGTGGAAGACCGCGGGACATGCAGTTGATTCCTCGATGATAGTAACAAACACAGTATCGAGCATAGTCTTTTTCACTATAAAAGACCCATTTTACGTAGTCTTTTCAATAAAAGACCCGCTTTACATAGTCTTTTCAATAAAAGACCCACTGTGCAGTCCTTTTACTAAAAGACCCACTGCATGGTCTTTTTAAAATAAAAGACTCACTGTGTATAGTCTTTCACTAAAAGCCCCACCGTGCGTGGTATTTTCACTAAAAGACTCGCTGTAGTCTTTTTCACTGTCACTAAAAGACTCAGTGCATAGTCGTTTTCACAGTAGACCCGCTGCACATACTTCTTCCCTACTAGAATTGTATACTACTTTATAAGCTAAACTTGTATAGTCCTTGTATGTATAATGTGTATATTTCGATGCACAAGTGTATTGAACTGACCACATCTCCCGATATATAATACAGTCGTCTACAGTGTTCACTTAATTTTATTTGTTTTCGCCGGAGCTAAATCATTAGTTAAGTAGCAATTAAACACGTAGCTCGTTAAGCAGTAATTATACAAAAACTGAAGGACGCCATGAGTCCTTTCAGCCTGATGACGATTGTGGGTGACTTTCACACCTGCAATTAAGTTGTTGATCGCTAGCAATTAATTAATAATGATGACTTCCAATTAAGTGTAGACGCCTTCTGCTGTAATTGCGTTCCGTTAGTAGTTAGTTAATTGCTCTTTTAAAATAGACATTCAGTAAGTACACTGGACGCTTTTGATCCGCTTCGCTTGGGTCAGCATCATCGCAATTTACAAAAATACTGGATTACTCTGGAGGCTGGAAAGACTGGAAGAAACAAGGAAGAGAACAGAAGGCAGCATAGAGAGATGGATGGATGGATGAATGGATGAATGGAGGGAAACGGGAAGGGAGAGAGGCAGGGAGGGTGTGCAATGCAGCTAGAAAGCTGAAAAGGTGGAAAGACAGAAGGATGAAGGATAGAAAAATTATAAGCGATACAGTCATGTAAACGAACAAACACACACATTCAGACAGACAGACACATTCAGATAGACAAGCACATTCAGACATTCAGATAGACAAGCACATTCAGACAGACACACACATTCAGATAGACAGACACATTCAGACATACACACACATTCAGATAGACAGACAGACAAAAATACGCAGACAATTGCACACATACACGGTGAACAATGCGCCGTCAGTATTCTACGCTTCTGAAGAATACCGTATAGTCCATTACCTTACTTTGCTTTACCATGTCATAGCATATCATACCATACCTTCCATTACTTTACTTCATGCGTGACTTATCTTATTACCTTACACCTTAGCAAAACTGCAACGTTCACGTTAAGGGAGTGGCATCGTCTGATGGTATCAGAAGCACTGGCAAAAGGCAGCCACTTGGAGTCGTGCTATGCTTTGCGTATAGGTCGCGTGGTGTTCCGTAGGCCCTAAATCTATATCAGTGCGCACAATAAATTAAACTCTAGACGCGGACGGAGAGGGATCGTTTATTTCTTCGGGAGGTATTTCAGCGATGCTTCGTTTACATACAAAGTCGGTCTATATTTCGTCGCGGAAGACGAATCATCCGCTGAGCTCGACCGACTGTTGCCAGAGGCGGAGGATGAGGAATCCTTACGCGTCCTCCTTTCCTCCTTCTTTGGAACGCGAACAGCAAGGTCTTCCTTCCTCGAGCCTCCGGGACGAAAATCACGTCTGGACTGGAAATGGCCTGGGACCTTCTTCTGTTCTTCTTCTTCTTCTTCCTCTGAGCTTGTCTCTTCCTCCTCCTCTTCGTCTTCATCGGAGTCAGTTTCCGAGTTTATGGAAGTCTGCTTTTGTGTCTGCGTCGCTGTCTTACTCTTTTCCTGCTCCTTGTCCTGCTGGAGCTTTTCCTGTTCGATTTGCGACCACATCTTTCGAAGGTTCCTCGTGCGCTGGAACGATATCACATCCGGTTCGTCGTCCTCCGCTCTGACGACGTCGTCTCTTACGATGGGAGTGCTCTCCGTTTCGTAGACGCCGGACTCCTTGGCCGACTCCAGTTCCACCAGCCAGGCCGGCTTCTTCGGCTTCTCAGGGACATCTTCGTCTGAATCCTCGCGCAGCTGCTGCTGCTGTTGGCGCTTCCATCGTTCCGCAATATTCCTGATTCGTCCGCGCTCCTGGAAGATCTCCTCGTCCGCCTGGTGAGGCTCCCCGCTTCGTGCCACTCCTTCGAGGACCACTGGTTCGTTTTCGAGGACGACTGGATCGCCCCTCTCGACGACCAGCCGGAAGGGTTTCCTCGGGACCTTCGTTTCGTCGTCCTTCTTCTTCGCCTGGAGCATGCTGGCGATCAGCTTGGCTCGTCCCTTCTCGATCTCGATCGGTTTGTCCCACTCGCCTGGGTCGTCGGCCCTGACGACCCCTTCGAGTCTCTGTGGTTCGTTTTCGAGGACGAGGGTTCCGGGGGCATCAGACACTTCCAACCTCTTCCGTCTGATTGTCTTCACATCGTCAGTCTGCTTGGCAAAGAATCCCGCCAAGTTCTTTGTTCGTCCGCCTCCCCCGGGAGGTGATTTGTCTGTCTGACCACGGCCCTCTTGCTTCTCATCATCGTCGTCGTCTTCATCATCTGAGCTGTTGCTGCTACTGCTGCTGCTGCTACTTCCTGATGAGGTTGATGATGAGGAAGAGGATGATGAGTCAGAACTCTTCTCTCGTCCCTTGTCTTTCAGCACTGTTCTTCTGATATCTCCACTTGGTCGACTAGGTTGAATCCTGCGATTCCACGACGGCCTTGACCTTTCGTCTTTCGTACCACGCATCTCACCGTTGTCCGGAGATGAGGGCGCAGCAGCAGCAGCAGCAGCGGCAGCCGATGCCAAAGTCTTTGAGTTGTCTTGTGTTTTCTTTACGATGATAGGCATATTCCCCTGAAGTTTAAGGCTAACTATGTGGAAACGATGTCAATCGAATCTCCAAGGAACTCGATGCAGAAGGTCAATGCTTGATGTTCCAATGCATAATGTTCGGTGCATGTAATGTACGAGAGTCTATATATGGCGACGGCGACATAGGCTGATGCCTAAACTTCGCCTAAACCAGACTCACTTCATCTGTCTTCGATTGCTGTTGAAAGAATAATCACAAACATTGCGTGGCATTGAAACACAGGATTATAGCTCGTTCTATCTGTCTATCTATATGTCTGTCTGTGCTCTCTCTGTCTCTGTCTTTGTCTGCCTATCTCCCTCCCTCCCTCCCTCCTTCCCCCTCTCTCTCATTTCTCTCGCTCTCGCTCTCGCTCTCGCTCTCTCTCTCTCTCTCGCTCTCTCTCTCTCTCTCTCTCTCTCTCTCTCTCTCTCTCTCTCTCTCTCTCTCTCTCTCTCTCTTCTATCTCTCCTCATCTCTCTTCACTTTGTCTGACATCGCATTAGCAGACTTTCTATCTTGATTTACAACCGATTCGCATTCCTTTCACAGGAAAAAGCGAGGTGATTGCCAAGGCCGATGACTTAACCAATCGATAGAAACAAAGCCCAGAGACTAGCAAACGTTAACATTAGGAGACCCAGGTGAAGACATCAGCATTCGTCCTTATAGCATCTCGAACAGGGACATCAGAGACCTAGCTGTTGGTCCCCTTCTTCCTATTACCCCTCTCTCCTCTCTAATCCCAAGCACCACCACCCCCGTAGCTGCCACGCTGTCTCTCCGTCTGACTTTTGGATCTTGACCTGGAACCGAACCCTTTTGCTATCGTTTTTGTTTTGACTGAGCGCCTGCGAATTAGCTGGTCCCCGCGACGTGGCTTTCGTTGGGCGCTGTAGAAATCTCGGAATTACGATTACGATTACGAATCAACCTCACTATAGGGTCTGTTAAATGATCCGTGGCCAATAAACGATGCGTGACCGGTGTATGTTGTTTGAAGGATCTGTCAAAGGTTGAAGCGCACAATAACGTAAAAATAGCCTGATTGTGGGAAGAGTTCCAGTTAAACTGTCCCATATTCTTCGTACCAAATCCCTTCTCACTGGATAAGGCAAATAGGTTCGTTGGATGATGAAGGCTGTTCACTGAGCCGAACACAAGGGCGAATTTTAAAGAAACAATCCGGCCATAACCCCTCCCCATTTGATTGGAAACATGCCACTGATCTGCCCCCATTTCTCAACTCCTGGTTCCGTCAGTGGCCGCGGTATCCACCTCAACATCCACCCTGCCATGTAATGTGTCGCTTTGTATTGTATTGTTTGTGCTGTATTGTATATAGCGATGATGATGATGATGATGATGATGATGATGATGATGATGAGTTCTTTGCCAAAAGGCAGGTCCACTGGTTTTATGCCACTCGGGGATGAAAAGAGTGAGGTGGTTTCCCCTTGCCTTCCTCACAGACAGTTGTGGGTGAGCCACTTGTCCAAGGTCACTACGCAGTGGCTTGAGGTAGATTCGAAAACGCGACCTTCAGGTTAAGAGACAGAACATACCACTACACCACCACGTATATTGTATTGTATATTGTATTGTATCGTAAGCCTTTGCCTACCGGTTACAACGTCGACAACGAATTGTCGATTTCTTGTGCCACAACCTATCCAGATGTTCAATCCTGTCATGGCCCCAGCTGAGTTTGGGGTAGGCCATTTGACTGCCTTGTATAAGCAAAGCTAACCTCAGACTGATCAGCGTTATGATTATAAGTGAAGGTAACAGGACAATAACCCCCGGACAATAACCTCCCATGCAAAAAACCCGGACAATAACCCCCATGCAAAAATCCCCGGACAATAACTCCATGGAAAAAAACCCGGACAAGGGGACATTATTTGTATATTTATATAATTAATATATCAGTAGAGGAGGTTTCTGTAAAGGGGCTTTTTGCATGGGGGTTATTGTACCGGGGGTTATTCTCCGAGTTATTGTCCGGGGGGTTATTTACCGGGGGTTATTGTCCTATAAGCATAAGTGAGGGTTGCCAAGGAGGCCTAGATACTAGCATCTAGAGCTCCTTGGGGTTGCCTACTAAGCTGGGAAACTAAAAAAAGTCATAAAAACTGGGAAACTAACGCAGGTCATAAAAAACTGAGAACTAGGAGAGGTCATAAAGAACCACGGCATTGCCCCATTCCCCCCTCTGCTAACTCCTGTTTGCGCCACCACTATCTCGTGACTCATAGTGATTCAAATCCTAGACACTAGGGTGAAAGGCCTACGCGTTACCAATTAGTTGAGGCACTATTCGAAGACCGAGCTCTCACGTAAGGCACCTGTTTGCTGCAAGGTTTCTTATAGACGATTAAATGCGACGCAGAAACCAAATTAACCCTTTGTATACACGATCTTCCTGGCAACATATGCTTGGTTTATTACAGGCCTGTTTTGCTTATCACAGGGCTTTGCCCCTTCGGTATAGACTATTAAAACTGACTATAGTCAGTTTTGAAACTTAGAAAATAATGCGAAACTCTAGAACAACTTCATAAGGAAAATGATGCGAAATTCTGGAACAACTTGATAATTTCGCTTACAGCATTTCTGTGTGATTATTTTAACCAAATATAACGCTAGATGATAATAATATTCTTATAGACTGATGGCATTAACAAAGTAGGTCGTGCATACGTTGTTGGTTTATACCAACCTGAGTGATGTAACGTAGCTCTGAAATTGTCTGGCGAAGTCAGAATCAGATCATCCCCTTCGCGGAACAATAATTTCCTTCGAGGTAACTTAATCGACAGCCAAGCAGCGTCGCACACGCAGTCATGCTCGCTCACTTTCGCACATATAGACCACCGCGTGCGAGCAGCTTTTGCAGGGAAGCATACAGACGAATATAGACAGACGGATATACAGACGGACAGACGGTGGAGGCAGGCGGCCTTGCGCGACAGGAATCTGAGCTTGGGCGAAGGTTGCCGATAGGAGCGTGGCCTGTCAGGCAGACGAGGGGTCCGGTCCCCCGGCAGAGAGCAGGGATTACAGTTTCATTCGGGGAATAATAGCCAACTGAAAGTTGAGGTCAGAAAAATACAGTTTATAATGTTTGGACACTTTGATTTGTATGGGAAAATAGAACCTACACACCAGCGCTGGTTTTAGGCTATCTGCCATTGAAGACATATTTTTCTCATGCATTTCAATCCACCCCTTTGGTATTTGCTCCACCGATGCCAAACAAAAACTTGCCATTAGGGTAAGGTGGAATTTGTGGACGAGACAGAGAGGCAGTTTAAATGTTTGGACGCCACAATTTGTAGAGAAAAGGGAGCTTCAACACCACCGAAGGGTTTTTCCGTTCGAGGGCCACTTTTGCGTATACATTTGACTCCTATCCATGGGTACCCACTGATGCCTACCACAAGTCGCAACCTGATGGGTTTAGTAAACCTCCCAGCTGAAATTTGAGGGATAGATAGATAGATAGATAGATAGATAGATAGATAGATAGATAGATAGATAGATAGATAGATAGATAGATAGATAGTAGAGACAGAGAGAGATACAGAGAGAGAGAGAGAGACAGAGACAGAGACAGAGACAGAGACAGAGAGACAGAGAGTGAGAGAGATAGAAAAAGAGAAAGAGAAAGAGAAAGGTTCAAATGTCTCGACACCTGCTCTAGGGAGAAGCCTCTCTGGCTACGCCTCCGTTGCCGAAATGCGACGATGCGCTGAAAGCAACCGATGGACTAGAGCAGCAGCAGCAGCAGCCGCAGCAGCAGCAGCAGCAGCAGCAGCAGCAGCAACAGCAGCAGCAGCAGCATCCGAGGGAGGGAGACGCATTAGATCACAAACAATTGCTGCTGCTGCTGCCATCTGCCTGGAATATATTATTGCACATTGATTTATATCGACGACTCTCATTACATCCTTGGCAGCGGCGCAGGTAGGACTGGATGGCAATATAACAACATCGCGGCATCCAGCATCAACAAGACCAGCTGCAGCAGCAGCAACTTCGAGCATAGGCGGGCTCCACAAATAGGTCTGCAGCTGCGGATGCTGGCAACTCATCCGCATCAAACCATAGGCCGCAGGCAGACAGGTCGACCTCGGATGTTCCTGCCTGCGACCGCCATCTTGATTCATTCCTCCCACCTCATCATCGCCATAACCGTGTTTCCATGCGCAGACGCATAAATCATGGACCTATATATATATCTGTAAGCCTTCTCTATATGACATTGTCGGCACAAATAATATTCATATGTATCTATATATCCACCTTACCTTACCTGTGTATGTACACAGACGAAGCCTACAATCAAGGGGTCAAAGGGTGCTGACCACACGGACAGACATACAAGGGTCACCCGTTAGATCTCAACTTGTAATGTCTGGTAAGCTATCAGAGGTCTTTCCCGGAATAGGGGAGTCGCATTACCCGGCCGGTTATGAGGAAGAGGAAAGCTCACCCCGAACAAAATACCAGGCCACGCCGCTGCTTGTATATATATATATATATATATATACACACATATATATTATATATAATGCCTAATGCCTAGCTCTGCATATTTTTATTCATGTATTGTATATGCATGTATAGGTAATATATGTACATGTATATATATTCATACAAATAAACAGGGCTTCAGACAAGAGGTATTACATACACATATCCATGTATATTATATATAAGTGTAGGCCTAAATATGTATATATATATATATATGAGCCTGTATGGGGCCAGGAAGGAGGAGGGCTGAGACGATAAGAGGAAGGAGGCACTGGGGATGGGACAAATTTCTGCCGGTCTGCCTATAGACTCTTACGAAACTCGCGCTTATCAGAATCGGACTGTAACGATAATACTTACTTAGTACTTAGTACTTCCTGTGCAGGTCTGCATATCGGCACCGCAGCTTCTCCATGCATCTCTGTCGACCGCCAGTCTTCCTGCCCCACTCCACGGTATCTCCGAACCCCAAGGTCGTCTCTGATGGTCTCTGGCCAGTTCTTCCTCGGTGTACTGATAACACCACGGATGAAACTCGTCGAAAGCGAAGCTACCTCGGCTGTAAAGGATGGGACAAATTTATGTATCAAGGTCATTTAGTCCTTGCAGAAGTCCCTCAGTGGTTTACAGAGATGTTTAAGTGCCTTCCCCGCGCCGGCACTTCAGAATCTATTTAGAATTGTATGTGTTTTCTCTCAATCTATCCGTCCGTCCTTCTGTCCGTCCGTCCATGAATAAATGAATGAATGAATGAATGAATCCATCCATCCATCCATCCATCCATTCCTGCACACACATTCAGAACCATCCTATCATGCGCTGAATGCATAGATCTTGGCCCTGAATCCATCCCAAGGCCAGGCATTCAGCGCCGTTGGCTCAATTCTTTCGCTGGGTTGGATCAAAGAAATGTAGCAGACGATTGTTTCTTCAACATTTTTGCACTTCGCTCGTATTACAGCTCCAGTTCTAATTTGCGGTGTCTAGATTCGTTACTCACTTTCTCCTCGGCTGAAGAGTGAACCGTCCCACTTTTCAACCGTCGGGGCCCATGACTCTAGGCTTACATAGATACTCAGGCCTGTTAAGGACTTAACAACGCCTTTCTGAAATATTTAACTGTGCACAAGAATGGTTGAAAAGGCGGTTTACAGAGACTGATTTTCGATAACAACCAGCTTCCTGGCGACGTATTTTGGTTGTTGCGTGACGGTGTGATGCGGCCATGCATAGGTCACCCTTGGGGTAACGGTAAAAAAATCTTTGACTCTTCGCAACACTGTTAGCAAAAACGTCCAACATCATGCAAAAGTGTCCTAGTTTCAAAGTGTGAATTTATGAAATTACTGGTTCCCGCGACGTGGCTTTCGTTCGGCGCTGTAGAAATTTCGGAATTACGATTACGATTACTTCGCTAAACGTGCAAGGTAAGGAACTTGGCGAGTGACTTCACGCAATCGACATTACGGCCTTTCAATAACCTATTTAGGGGCAGTCACGTGACCAAGTGCGTGCTGCAGGCTTTATTCGTTATCCCATTGGCTGCACATTCCTTGCGTACCGATGAATTGGGCCTTATTGAACTTCGACATCACTGAGAATCGTATTTTAAACATGTTATGCTGTTATCCAAAGTAGCTAGCATACTGCTATATGCACTTTTCTATATTAGTTACAGATGCTCAGCCAAAGTGGCAATCACGTGCGAAGGGCAAACGGTGACTTTATTTTCTTAGCTTCATCAAAAACACCAAAGCTGATTCACGGGTGGAAGGAATAGGCTCCTATTTGATCCGAAAGAAGTCGTAATAATAATAAAAATGCAATAGTCTTCAGAGGTACCTTTCCGGATAGCCCTCAAAACTGGGACAAGGCTCGATTTCCAAGAGATCTGTCCTCCAAATACTCCTACAGACCTAATTTTTTTATTCCTAAGGGATCACTCCTACCTTGGGTAAAATAATAATAATAATATTCCAGAAATAACATTTCTACTCTTTAATGTAATTTTTCGTTCCTGAGGTATCACTCATACATTGGGTAATAATAACAATAACAACAATAATAATAATAACAACAACAACTACAACAACATCAATCATTAGGATGCAGTAGTCTCAATCTTCTTTTATTTCACTGGACCTACATACTCATTCTTTATGCCCTAACATTAAAATATTGTAGGACATTGCATTTGCTGTTATTCATAACCTACTTGACACCATTATTTTGTCCAGGACTTGACAAAAGTAGGTGAGCACCTCTTCTAAACTAACCCAATGTGAAATCCAGGAAAAACTTTCTTTTACATGTCAGAAAACTGTTAAGACGTAAATCTTGGATTCAGTGAAGGAAGGAAGGGCATGGACATGCCTCTGAGTGTCTCTGGAGTGGTATCAACAGTCAGTCATGGAGAATTCTACGACCTATCGGATGGCTGGCCAGGAATGTCCGTCCTGCAGGTGCTGGGGATATCTGCCTCTTCTTCCATGTACAACGGACTGTTGGATGGTGAAGTTACTGTGTGCTGCTTATGTCACTCGCGTCGTTTTCCTCATCCTCGATGCAACGCGATCCAGAAACTATCAGCTGTCAATTCTAGACGTGAATCTGTTGATTGGGCTCCCCGTGCATGTTGCAGCCCTCTAGTGGTGACTTTTCTAATTATTAGAGCACCGCCTGCTTAATAATTAACTTTTTTCTTAATGAACTTGAACACCATTTAGGCTAGCTTTTTTGAGGTACTTAAAAGGTGCTATATTAAGTGTATAGATAAACAAGAAACTGAGGCAGTCCTAATACATAGATCACAACAAAGCCATTCACCATTCAAGAAGGGTCGATCATTCTGAAAAAACTTTAATGCAATTACAGATTCTAAGTCTTCATTTAATTTACATTCGCATCCGAATGCAAGGCACCGGATTTATGGAACACCATGGAAAAGCTCTGTAAGAGAAAAAAGGTGAAAAAGAAGGAATCTCAAACTTTACAAATGGTCACGAGAATTTCTTACAAACCTGAATCAAGTAGATCAATGAATTACAAAGTCTTTACATTACAAACATTTTAAACACGTCTGAACTATATAACATACAGTTCACCAATGACTAAGAAATCTATTATAAAACCAAGAGCTTACAAAAATACTTCAGCAAATAATAGAAAAGATGAGTTAAATACAGCAAATA
This sequence comes from Norana najaformis, assembly GCA_964023275.1. NCBI lineage: Eukaryota > Metazoa > Annelida > Clitellata > Crassiclitellata > Hormogastridae > Norana > Norana najaformis. The sequence continues at coordinate 24,024,426 of OZ029922.1, forward strand.
AATTTCATCAAGAAACTGTTGATTACAAGATTTTGACACCAATCGCTTTGCAGATCATAAGAACATTAGCAGACACATCAGCTTGTGAATGACAATTACAAGAGACTTAACTATGTAAAGTTCAGATTCTGTTGTAGAGCACTACTTGAGATCTTCTTGTATTTAAGACAATCACATCAGCTAAAGTCGATAAAAGTAAAAACACTAAGCTAGTAATAATAGTAAATAATAAATGAAAAAATAAACAGAATCTGTAAAGGGAGCAAATTCTATACTCGTCTGTGAGACGAAAGTAAAAATCGCATCAGCCTTTTTGCAGAAAGTAGAAATAACAGACCCCACTGGATGCTCAAACAACGTGATATTCAAAGACTGTAATCAAATATTTATCAAACGCAAGAATGGCTGTGTACTGAATTACTATTCCCTAGCTAACATCCTTTAAAGCTGCACCTTTTGAAACTTCCTGCAGAAAGGCATTTTGTCTTCCCAGTGCAGTCTCAACCAACTATAGTATTGCTATTACTACTTCCAGGTACCTGAGCAAAGAACGCAGGATGAAGTCCGCTGGACGAAGAAGGATTTGTTGTCGGCAGATGGTTTTTCAAGGGCTGATACTCATCATCATGAGGACTCGTCACTTCCAGGTGAGGAACGAGGAAATGCTGCCGACTGGCTGACGACGTCAGGCCAGCACCTGGCAGCAAAGAAAGACCGTTGCTTGGCATCGTAACATTGAACGCACGTGTCTCGGAGTGATCCTCGTTTTCCGTTTGGACAGAGTCGCCACCTGGCATTGGCCAGGACAGACTTGCTGTCACACGTGGATTTAATTCAAGCTGGTAGCTGGAGTTTGGACTAAGAAACCAGAGCGAGCGCCTTTTCATTCGCAGCATTTGTCGTCGCTTGACATTATCAAACCGGCTCAAACTGGACGATATGTAGATGGAACCAGCAGCAAGAAAGTCATGATGTGGACTAACTGATGTCTAAGAACACAGCAGAGAAGACAACATGAGGATAAAGCTAAGAAATAAGTCAAATGTACTAGATCAAGCAAAGAAAGTACTCACTTTCTATCAGATAACAGCTTTAGAATAAGATGCTAACAAGCGACGCCAACTCAGGATGGGACTGTCGGTTGGATGCAACGTTTGCATGACAGCACGTCAGTAGTGACTTCTGGTTATCTGAGCATCATTTCTCACCGATGAATTGTTGTTCTCAGTGAACATTAACATCTCTTAGGCTAGCCAGGAACACTTTCGAAAGGTGCTAAGATGGTGCTATATAAATGTTCACTTGCATTAGGCTACATTCAAGTCTAACCACCAGAACATTACATAGCAAAGCAATAAGCAAAAGATATAACGTGAAGAAGCCAAGTATTTATTCAGCGATGTTTAAACCTCATCGGATTTTGTGAACAATGCAAACACACAAGAAAAGGCAAACAACAACCAAATAACAAAAATGACATTCATTCGCCTACAGATAAACTTATCGTTCTTAACAAACCCTAACATTGCTCAAGCTTGACAGCTACTTAAGAGGTGCTATATAATTGTCAAGTTACATTATGTTAAATTACACTGGATGGAAGTGTCTTCGACAGGTACCTATAAGGCGCTACGCAAAACTTGTACTCACCTGCCTTTGTTTTAGTGATCACATGATACACCCATGCTTAAGATTCCTCATTCAGCCGATGGACATAAGCCTTCCTCACATATGCTTACTTACTTACTTATTTCGTCTACAATTCCTCGCTCAGCCGATGGACACATGGTTTGTTAACAAATGCCTTACTTACGTCTTATTTACTTAGAGATGTCTGCATTCCTAGCATGCTTTCATCACCTTGTTCACGTCAGGAGCAGACATGGATGCATGCTGGCTTAGCCACGGTTGGTTCCACTGACTCACGGCAGCATCGCGGCATGATGAAGACAGTGAGCACTGGACCAATGGAGGTGAAGGTGTTGGAGGACAGATTTCTACAATGGTATCTGGCTGAGGCAGGGACGACCTTGGCATTGCACTCCGGTTCCACGTCTGGTTACAACACAGGTTCTCTGATGTTAAGCCTAAACAGGAAATGCAGAAGAATCGGTTAGTGTAAATCGATTTTCTCATCTGTTCTGTGTAAATTATTAGACCTGCTTATTTTGCTGCTGCAGGGGTCGCTAATTGATTACTTGTGACCACACTTGATATGGTACTAGTTGCCCCATGATCTGTATATGCTACCTAGAGAGTACTATGCAACATCAAGATGTTCTACATTGCCACAGCAAGCAATGAGATGTAGCTCACAGGTCATGTTCACATGATATACATCTGCAGCTACAATGTGGTTTTCAGTGTGGAGTTTTCAAATCTAGGGACAGCGGACTCCAATCCTAAATAAAATCAGTACGGACAGGCTATACTGTTGCTGGAAGCTTTCATGATCATGTCTGTGCTTCAGCCAAAATATCCAAAAAGCCCAACGTCATCCGCAACCTTCGGGGTCGTCTGTAAAGGAAACATGCAAAATGTCCTATTTTTGACCCCTCCCTTCCCTTATTTGCATTTGGCATTACCTCCCCACCCCACTAAGCAGACGTCTGCATCCAATGGAGTTACAAAGCTTAGATTAGGCTACCCTGCAAATCTTTCAGGGCTAACTGCGATATGGGTTGGGGATCTTCGATACAGCCTCATCCAGTATGGGTACTTTAATTAGATCCAAAGCAGCAGACTGTCTGACTGAAGTAGGTGTTTAAGGCACAGGCTGTTCTTAAATAACTGTACAAAATTCCTACGCAGACGTCTGCATTGAGCATAACCACCGCCCCTTCTCTTTGCAGTCGTCCTGAATGGACAACCCCTTTCTGGACTTGTATATACCTGCCAGTGCTGTAAAGAGTACAGTACTGTAACTGAATCACTTAGCAAAGTACGGCAATAATCACAGTTCTCTTCATCACAGGAAAACTGTTGTCTCATAGTTTAAATATGGTGCAAGAAACCAAAAAGCCAGTAGCAGCTTGTAAGCAGCGTTATGGCTGAAATACTGCATCTGAGTTCAAATGGAACGAACAATTCTTTTAGTATATCACTTCACAACAGCAACACCCATCTAATGAAAGAATCAAACTTCCAGTTTTAAACATATGATCAAAAACACAGTCAGTTGTATTAGTGGCACAGCATCACTCATAAGAAGGGTTGCTACAAATTAATGCAAAACCACCAGGGAAAAAGAATTACTTTACCTATGAGTATTACGTTATGCTGAAGTATAAATTATAAGTATAAATTTTCCATACACATAGACTTAATAAAGATAAGGATCATCAAATGTGTTGTCCTAAGCAGATATCAGATTACTTTTGAATAAATGTTGCCTGCAGCACCCCATAGTACTGGACAGGAGCGCAAATGAAGTTGAAAATAAAAGTGCCCAGAATACAGCATTGCACTCTCAATTGTCTGGAAATAGGACATGCTAATCCTGACATCAATTGTCTGGTGTCAAAGCACAGTCACTGTAGCCTAAAGCCAGACATTATTGGCCTTTCCACAGTTATTAGACAAGTGTCTGGCAGTCACATTATTGTCTACTGTTACCAAACACTACTTTTAAGAGTGGCTTTCGTTACAAAACGTCTGCACAATGGAACTTAATTATAAATTGCAAGGACCTAGATTACGGACAATTGTAGGATCACGTGCCACTATCTGCTGCACTCCTCACATCTGGAATCTTCTACTACAAAAGGCCCGACTTGCAAAATTTTAAATCACTTGTTCAGACTCACTGTTGTACCCTAGCTTTTGCATGAGGGTAGTTCTTCAACACAGAGCCAGCCATGTTTAAAGAGGAAACTTAGCTGACTGATGTTATTTATTGAAATTCCTTTAAATAATGCAAATAATCATAAGCACAGCAGCAGCTGTGTGCAGTAGCACTGGGCCAGCTACATCCCAAGCCACAGCCATTCACAAAGCCCTAAATGCCTTGAGAACTGCACGCTAAAGTCTTTCTGACTTTGAACCATCACTGATTAACCATAATCACAATTTCTACAGGACCAAAAGAATGCTAAGCGGTGGGAACCAGCTTATTCACAGAACTCAGTCATAACAACACCATTTAAAATGCTCACTTTTTAAAAAGTTGCAAACAACACAAGACAGATAAAAATCCAAAACAACGCACAACATACAACGTGTTAACTGGATTTCTGAACATTAATAGAAATTTTCCAATATTATTAAAAGAGAACTACCTTTTCATCTGCTCAGTCTGAGTCATGCAACTTAGCAGACAGGAAGAAGTTTGACTGCAAGCAAAATCACTCATCGGAACAGAATTCAAACATGCTCAAAGCTACAACCATACCAAGAAACAAAAAAACAAACAGTTGAGGTAAAAACTCAGAATAGGAACACAACGTAAATAAAAATAATTAATTTACTTTCACAGGTGAATGTCTGTTACAGTTAGTCTCAACTGCACCTCTCAGAACATATGAATCAAAGGTATGGAAATTAAGCAAATGACTGGTTGCAATCCAAACTAACACGATAATTATAAATGCTGTACCAATGAAACATAATTAAGAATACCATCAGGAAAAATTCTGCTCAATTCCATCCAAACTTGTGATTTAGGTATACAGTAATCAAAAATCATTCATATGCTACTGATTGGACTAAGCTAACTTCCTGTTTTCTTATGTTTAATGGTGAGATCCAACCTGAGGTATACTGTATTTTATAAACTAAACAATGCCAAACTTAATTGAAAAAATATAAAATAAAGAAGCATAACTCATTGGTTTGTGTTAAAAAAAAATTCAGGCACTTTCCTCAACTTCTGCAAAACAGTGGCTTACTCATTTACTGTACATACACTCATTTAGGTATCAGCAATAAACAAAGTGAGATACATATAAACAAAAGAGGATACGTTTTTTCAGAAAATCTAACTCCCAAAGAAAGATGCCCAATCACTATTCATGCAAAAACTAAACGGAATGCAATCTTAGAAGTAATAGCCACAACATGCAGACGAGACTTACACAACGTCGACGCACGTGTTTGGCTATGTCTTTTCTCTTGAACGCTTACACGAGTTCTGGTGACGTCAGAGAAATACTGGATGTTCTTGGCGCCAAGCATATTGACGATGCTGAAGTCATCAATGAGTATCTGCAGCAGCTGGATGGCACGTTGCAGTCGACATGGATCATTGGCTATGCTGTGAAAGAGACAGTGAGCAATGCTCTTGGCAACAGCATCCGACGACATGGTGTTGTATTCCGAGTGATTGACGATGCGGAACCAAGTGCCAAGCAGCAAAGACATGAGCTGCTGAGTGGCAAGTGGAAGTTCTGTAATGATGCTGCAACATTCAACCAGTTTAATTTGAATCAAAGAGCAAGGACTTTGTATTTGAAGAAATGCTAAAGTTATTTAATTATTTATTCATAAATAATATAAAATATAAAAACTAAACAGAATGTAATCATACAAGTAATTGCAGAGTTTATTTAACTATTTGTTTCCTTGAAAGAATCTAATCTAATCTATTGACTTCTAGCGCCTTCATCATAATGCCCAAGGCATCAATCAATGGTCGCTTCAAGTGAAGTCGTAATCAAAATCATAATCCATTGCAGAAGCCAGGTCCGATATTGACCGAATGAGGCGACGTTAAAATCTTCACACTACTTCAAAAGGCAAACAATTAAACAATTGGCTACAGTGTCACACAATATCATTATTTTGGTTTTAGTCAGTTTTCATGCTTACAGTAAGAATAAGGTGTCATTTTCTACTTGCTAGCAGTGCACAACAGCCTAGCGGTCAATGTGCTAAGTTGTCAACTCAGAGGTTGAAGGCTCAAATCTAAGCCAGGGCAGGATATTTGTAGCCATAGAACTGTTACACTGACTGTACACTTTTGATGGGAAGACCAGACAGCAATGGAGAGGCTTGCTCATATGCTTCGACTAACCAAATGAAGCCAAAGTCACTTCAAACATGTGGCTAATTCTTTAGTTTATCTTATGAGACAGCTCTTCTTCTTTTCCTCTGTCTTCAGCTGAAGTGGACAACATGAATGAGAGCCAAGCAAATAGCTGTCGCAACCATCGAGTAATTTTACTTACAGGCAAAACTCCGCCACTGCCTTGTTTGGGGGTAGTGCCAGTCCCAAGCCTGGATAAAGGAGGAGGGCAACGGCAACGGCCTTTGATGCCATAAGCTGTCGTTAAACTGAGGAACTACTTACAGGCAAATAACACATCTCATATTTTTTAGCTGTTTCTTTCAGCTATGTAGGAAGTGACAAAAATGGTGCAACTTCTGTGGTTTTTATGTCTTTACAGGTAGCTTGTGCTACCTAGCGTCAGTTTTTGCAACTGCTCAATGAATCTCCCATCATCAAAATGCATTATGTAAATGCAAATGCATATAATAATTATCATATCATTGTGTACTCTATAAAGTTGCTGAATGGTTTAACACTCGTTAACCTTCCTATGACCTTCCTTTCAGCACATAAAGATGTCCAAACCACAGAGATTATACCACTTTGTCATATCCACTAGGTCCCATATTCAAACTGTTTTTGCGCTTTTGCAGTCCTTCTTCTAGTCAATGTTGCTGTTGCAGTTTGATCACGATCATTTTTGTAACTGCTAAGAAATATGTCAACACAAAAAATTCCTAATCCTCTTCTCACCTGTTTATAGCTTCATATTTTTGTAGTCTTCGGTTCAAATTCAAGACTTCTAGAAGTCGATCCTCTACTTCTGAACCAAATAGTCCTCCAGGTATCTTGAGCAAAAATTTCTATAAGACATTATTAACATTTAGTCAGTTTAACATACATCTTAGATAACAAATATTCTTCACCAATAAGTCACCAACAACCCAGCCAGTCAGCAGTAAAATTAACATAAGGCTCTGCAGTTAAACAGCCTACCTTCTTAGATAACATGATTCACTTTAAATTCCAGACAATACTCATTCCTAGTAAGAGAACAACAAACTAGATTCTAGAATGGTTTCAAGAGCCATCTCCTACTATGAATCTGAGTCCAGCCTGAAGCAAATGTGTCAAAAATGAACAGAAATTGACCTTAGTTAGTGAAGCAAGTGTATAGAAGTTGTAATCCATGAAGTTGACCAATCTACCAGCTGTGAGGTCAGCAAGAATAATTGCAAGGTCAGCTGCAGACCCTGGTCGACGAAATATGTCTGTTGTCGTAACTCCCTCTTGAGCGATGTACGCCAACATCTCCTGCATTCAGAAGACAAAATAAAACTTGCAAATACCTGTACAAACATCAAGAATTCAGCTCAAAGAAAGATCAACCAATGTTTCTGTGCACTTTCAGCACAATTTCCACTTGTTAAGTCCATCACATCGGGGTCAATATACTGATTGAGTTTTAAGCATCATCACAAGTACAGAACATGCATGATGGAGTTTTCACTGTGTATGGCTCACTGCACTTACCACTAACTGGCAAGGAAGATGGTTATTATGCAGTGTCTCATGAAGTGGCAATCCAAACTTCACTCTGAAATATTGACAGATTTTGGTCTTTAAATCAGACACAGCTGTATTTCCAAAATCAATTACTTAACAGGTAACAGATAATAATAAGAGAGACAGAGGGCAATTAACATGCCAGACATCAAATCTGAATCAGACGCAGATGAAAAAATGAAAACTTATGGTTCTTTTGCATTGTTCTGCCAAAAAATTTAAGGTTACTAGGAATGTCAAGAATTTGTGTTAGATAATCTATGCCTTCATGTATTGAAAGCAAGTGACAGCGAATCTCATAAGAGAGGCAGAAACCAGGACCAAAAAATGTTCTACTTATAGCAGCCCTCCTCCTCCTCCTTGTCATCATCAACATCAGTAGCAGTATCAGCAGCTAATATTTTGGTGGCATCATCTTTATCTTTTATTTGTCACTCATTCTCTTCCTCTTCATCCATCTCTTCCTCATCCATCCTACTTCCTTTATCAATGACCCTCTTGCTCCCTCAACGTCTGTATCTAGCTGCTTCCCACTTTCTTGGCCCCCGATATCCCTCAATTCTCTAAACATATTTATTTCACTTTTCATTTAATTTCACTGCTACTACTCACTGTAAGGAAGCATGACAGAGGGTTCCAGATGACGGTGACGCTTGCTGTGGCTCTGAACTGTTCCAGGTCGCCATGCTTTCTCTCTCTGCCTGGGTTGATCTTCAATAAACCACAGTCTCCATGTTCACTTTAAAACACAAACACAACTCAATCCACTGTTAACAGTGATGGCATCTTAATGCAAAAATAATTATACAGCTGTTTCACTAACATCCTCTAATGTACTCCAACATAAACTGTGTGCATCTACCCTTATCAGCCTGTGGCTGCCTCTTGCATTTAGCTTACGGGGATTGACCTCCTATAATTTTAGCACATACTATAGAACAGCAGTTGGTCGAAGCAGTTACATCTACCTTTATTAGAACGATTAAACGAATCTCAGCAACCAGAATACCAAACCATTTCTGTCCTGACTGCTGCGCAACAAAACTTAGTTTATCGTGGCTGTAGAAATCTCAATATTACGATTACGAAGATTACGATTGTGAACGAACCAACAGTGGCGCTATATAAAGTCACACTCCTTAAGCATTTTTTCAGCAAAGCTTTTTAAATTTCCATGCATTGCTAAACGGCTGCAATTATGTAATGTATCAGTGGTTGCATTTCTGCAACTGAGGCCAGAGATTTATTGCAATTTTGCAGAATCTATAACACACCATCGTCGTCCATTAGACATTTTAACAACACGGCGACCGATCACCGGAAAATGACTAGTTAAAGAGGGATCGCTAATATTTTGGTGGCAGTAGAGGTTGTAATCATAATCGTAATCGCAATCGTAATCTCGAGATTTCAACAGCGTCCAGCGAAATCCATATCACGGGGACCAGCTTATTCACAGGCGCTCAGTCAAAACAAAATCGATAAGCAAATGGGTTCAGCTCCAGGTCAAAGATCCAAGAGCCAGGCAGAGAGACAGCGTGGCAGCTACAGTGGGTGATGTTTGGGATTGGAGCGGAAAGAGGGATAAGAGGAATAAGGGGAGTGAGGACAAGATCTGTGAAAGAGGAATGTTTTCAGTTATGAGTGAAAGGCCAATGCAGAAATTGCAAGCGGTGGAGCATAGGTGAGTTTGTATGATGGGTCAGATAACAATCTTTCAATCAACAATCTTTCCCAACATATTTTCTATCATTAATATTGTTTTGTAATGAAGTAATGTTTGAGTAAAAACAACTCAAATGAAACCAGTTCCACTTCTTGCTTTAACAAACTTTATTCGTCACAAGAGAGACCCTCAAGCAGGAAAAAACCAGATGAGGAAAACAAATAAAATCGAACCACCAGCGGACTGATCTTCAGAAATTGATTTGACTTTGCTTGATCTTGGGGCAATATAGGCTGGTGCCTTGTAGATTAGATACCAGCGGCTTACCATTCTTTGGGCGATGTAGCAGCCGGACTTGATTCTTGAAATGGCATCTTTGGACAACCCCAGTGACTTGACTCAGCGCTTGTGAATAAGCTGGTGCCCTGCTCTTAGCTTTTAAGTAGCGCTGTGTAAATTTGAGTTTACTATTACGATTGCAAGTTACTGTTTATTAATTATTTCTTGTTTTATATAAAGCAAGGTGACTATCATCATCATTAGCATAAGTTTCTGATACCAGCCGTTTGGCGGCGATTGGTGCAACTAAATCATCTCCATTCGTTTCGGTCATTTGTTAAATTTAGTTCTCACGTTTAAACTCGAGATTTTAATTCCCTTATTAAAATCATTGGTTTAGACTTTAGACCAAGTTAACAGTGCAAGCATATAGAGCCAAAGATGCCTGACTCCTGGATCTTGACCCTTTTGCCTATCGATTTTGTTTTGACTGAGCGCCTGTGAATAAGCTGGTTCCCGCGACTTAGCTTTTGTTGAGCGCTGTAGAAATCTCGAGATTACGATTACGATTACGATTACGATAATAAGGGAATATTAACATTTTTGCCTAGAGCCGTGCAAGCCCAATTTCTTAAGTCTCCGATTGCATCCGGCCTGGGCTATTTTGGCTTGAATAGCAACAGAGTAGAGGGATTATTTGGGCAAAGTTTTGATGTAAGTTTTTCTTTTAATTTAAATTAATTGTAATTTGTAACGCGTTTTTTTTGAGTGCCCTACGTACGGTTAATTAAATCAAACGGCAGAAAAGTAGTAGCGATCGTGGTTCGCAGTACTAGAAAATCCAGGTGGCTAGATAACACCGGTTAGTTATCACTAAACTCGAACTGCTACACAGTAATGCTACGTAAATTGCCGAAATTTCCCAGCGCCACTCATTTGTTGAGTCGGAGAGAGAGAGACCAGCCAATTCACTGGTGCTTTGACAAAGACGTCCGCAAGAATCAGGCTAGGTCAGTTTCAGTGCCATAGTCGAAAGAAAAGGTCCAACCAAGCGAATGTGAGATGCTAAGGCGGAAATAATTTGCGATGTCGTTGATTCTGGAAGGATGGTGAGCTGCCGGATGTAAGTTCTGAGTTTGGAATTAAATGTCCCAGAAGTGCAAAAGACGTCACCCTGTACCGCAGATACCCAATGACGGGATGTGACAAAGCGAGTTCAGTCTGTCATCCAATAAGCAAAGGTCTCACTTCCTTGTATGTGACCTCGGGAGAGGAAGAAGGCTATGGGAGACAACCCAGACAAACAAATCCGGCAAGGTGACGTCCGGCAAGGGCACATTAGGTTATATCAGAGTGGCTGGTCACTTGCCCTATACTTTCCTGGCAAGTGGCAGGGGAAACATTTTACCAAAGGGTTTTCCATGAATATGTCTAGCAGGCAGTCTTCCTACATCATGCCCAGAACAGAAACGACGGGCAGCGTGTTGTGGAAATGGCCACACTCCGGAGTGGGACCAGCCATAAATGAAGATGTGTGCCAAAGGAGGGAAGAGTCCAAGAATACTGCTGACAGATGGAGGATAAATGTGCAGTTGGAAATCTTTTGGAAGTTCATTCTGTAGAACTCTTACACTGGGAACGTGCTTGCCTGCTGTGCTCTAAACATTAGTGTTTAAGGGTGTGATTTATGTTCTGATTTGGGAAGAGATATTTTCCCATTTAGGAAGACATCCAGATCTTGTCTGTTGTTTTAATTAGTAGAGCTGTTCTGTGAAAAGGCAGAAAATAGTTTGAGAAGAGCACATAACTAATTTTAGTGTATGTTTGGACGTGTTTTCAATTTGATGCAGTGGGATAGTGGTTTACTTACTGAACTGCAAACGCATAGTTTGAAGTTTTGATCTGTTTTTAACAGTTTCTGTAATCACCTAAATGTAAGCTGTAGGGACCATAGGTCACATGTTTATGAAGTTACTGTTCTGTATGATAAATTTGGATGCTACCAATATCGTTATAAAATGAGAACTGTGAAGGACTAGAAATGAAGCAAATCTGACACAGATTCTGATAATAACTGGGAGTAGGCTGCTTTTCTTGACTTAGCCACATTTTTTCTAGCTTCATTTACTGCTATGATTTGTCACTGATGTGCATTAATGTGCAAGAAATCAAACTTGGGATTTCTGGTTTTTGTGGTTAGTGATGATGCTGAAACGTTTTGTTGTTTTGCCACAGGGAGTTGAGATGGAGGACCGAGATAGAAGGAAGCTGCAGAAAAATCGATTAGCCTTGCTTGATGACCTGGATGTTCTGGAACTCACGGATTACCTTTTCCAGGAAAAAATTCTTTCGGCTGATGACTGTGAACGAATCAGAGTCAAGGAAACAAAGCAGGACCGTTGTCGCTTTCTTCTAGACATGTTGCCCGCAAAAGGACCAAGAGCTTTTGGATGCTTTGTGTGTGCTTTGGAGAAAAATTATTTGTGGTTGGCTGATCTTCTGAAAAATTGACGCAGGACACTAAATCTAAGTTTAGAAAATTCTTGACGTAAACACATTTGCCAGTTCATGAGAACATTAACATTGTTTCAGTTTTCTCAGGAATTTTAATATTAGAATTGATCATGTCCCGGTTAAATTGTGAAGTTACACTTGGATATTTAGAATTAGACTACATCCTTTTAGATGATAAAGAGTATATGTTGTATGACAGTTAAGTAGGAAATTAGGAAATGAATCAGTTTGGAATTGATTTAAATTGACTTGCTATTAACTGGATCTTTCAGTATGTAATGAAAGATGGCCAAGATGTTTGTTTATTCAGACTCTAAGAATTTTCTGCTTTTGTAAAATATTAGGTTTGGTCATTTATATTGTTCTGGAATGAGGAGCCTAAATTTTTTAAAGTTGACAGTACAATGACATGTGGAAATGACAGTTTCCACATATCTTTTCTTATAATTTGTCATTCTGATACAAATGAAATACATTTTTAAAAGCAACTTTATGTACTTGTTGACTTGGTTAGGTACAGATATTTCATCTTTTGTGATTTGGCGTTCTGGGCAAGTGAAATAACTTTTTAAAATACCGAAATTTGTGTTGACTTGGTCAAGTAAAGATTGTTCACATAACTCGAAGTTTTATAAATACTTGTATTTTCCAAACATCTCTTGCATATTTTCCAAACATCTAGTTGTTGCAACTACCACTATCTTCCAGCATATGATTTTAATGATTGATCACGTGGCACATACCTAGCCTGACCATGGCTAAAGAAACTGAAATGGCATTGACCATTATAATGGCCCTATAATTTTTTAAAATTCCTACAGTTTTTGAATTAAAGGAAAGTCTTGAGAAATTTGGTGTTTGGAAAGTTGAATCAAATGTGTTATGTTTACAAGGGAAAGGCCCACTGAGGCCAGAAGTCATGATGCCAAGGCCAGGACCTATGAGGTCGAAGCCATGCTCCACAAATCAAAAGTTGATGGTTGATATTAATTTTTTACGTAATAATAGTGGCAACAGTAATAATTGTGATTATTGTTGTATTAGTGATAGTAAGTAGAATAATATGTCCATGACCATGTCATCAACCTTAGACCTCTGGTGCAGTTGTCAATGTAGAACGTCAACCCCTATAGACAATCACGCACCCACTCATATACCCTAGAACTACACACCAGAATACAATGCAACGCCAAAATGCCAGCCTCTAGCCCGAAGCCAAGAGGTCGAAGCCAAACGCCATGAGGTCGAGGTCCTCACATTTGACCTTGAGGCCAAGCGGCAAGGCCAAACACCACTGCCCTAACATCGCCGCTTCGTTGCCGATAGCAGTGGTCTTTGCCGAAAATATGCGAAATGAATTATGTCGATGCATATGAACTGCTTTCTGAAAAATTCACATGCGTAGGTTCTTGAGCTATAGGCCTACATAATTTCGTTCAGGGGGGTTTCGTCTTAAAACCCTCTGACCAAGGATTCACGTAGCCTACATCCCACTAATTGGCAGTGGCCTATCGATTTTGTTTTGACTGAGAGCCTGTGAATAAGCTGGCCCCCGTGACGTGGCTTTCGTTGGGTGCTGTAGAAATCTTGGGCTTTTTGTAAACGTCTGATAATTAAAATGCTTCAACATAGATTCTTTTTACTACAATCTTCAAAGAACAAGTGGCATTTGTGTAAACTTGTAGTTAGTTCTATATCAGTCTTTTTTATTTGTTTTCTGTATTTTTGTGCTCTGTTGGTTTTCGAACTGGAACATAACCAGACTTTACCTGCCTACCGATTTCTTTTGACTGAACGCCTGTGAATAAGCTGGTTCCCGTGAATTTGCTTTCTTGGGCGATAAAGAAATTACACAGATTACGATTAATGTGTTCTTATGAGAAGAAAGGAATAAGTTTTTATATGCTTAATGAATTTGAAAGGCGCTAAAGGAAATGTCTACTATCTAACTTAGTATTGCTACTTCCGCATTTGCTATCTGCGCTTCAGTGTTCGTTCGGTTGGACAAGGGAAAGAACTAAGTGGATTGCTGGAATTATTTGCCATCAGGTTTGTTAAGTTTTTACGTTATTTTCTTTAATTTTTGGTCTCTTGTTGTCGAGTTAATAAACGAAGCTTGTCAAGAGTTTGTTGAAATTATTTTTGTGGGAAGTATATTGTCAACAGTCTAAAACACAAAGCGTGATTCTTTTTGTCTAGCATGCGCTGCAAATACTCATTCACGGTAAACGAGAATAAGTTTCTTCGATCAGTGGTTTTATGTATTGTTCCGTGAGAATACATTACTTCGGAATAAATATCCCGAAAAAGAAACGAAAACGCAAGTAAGCTAGAAATTGCACATATTTAAAATCTCACGTTGGTGTAATAGACTCCCTACGTAAGTAGGTACAAAATCATGTCTGCAGAATACGATATTTGTTTGGCATATTCACGGAAACTAAAAATGCGATCTTATCGGCGTACTGAATTATTTTTTACATATTTTTTGTAAGACTGATTTCTTTATTTAATCAGGGTGCTCAGATAATAATGATAAAATTTTAGGGGTGCATAGCGATTCCTCGAAACGAATTTCGATGGGATCCCCGAAATCGATTTTCTAATTGCGACCCGGATTCCCGAAAATTAAGTAGATAACGTTTGTGTGGCGGAATTAGGACTTTTCAGTGTTAATGTCTACACGACGGGATGTTAAAACATGGGGGAACACTGAGATCCTATACGTTCGGCTACTATTGCCGATACTATTGTCCATACTAGTTTTTTGGATTTGACAGCTTTCTATAAAACTGTTTTTGGGAAATCAGGCTGCTGTGTATTTTCAGCACTTTCAGGGATTTGAGTTTTGGGGATTCTGGATGACCCCGATTTTAAAATTTTAAGTTGCTCGTTGCATTTTTTGTTACCCTCTGGTTGCTTGCATTGTGGGCTGAAATTTGTTTTGCGTCAAGACCTTGAAAGGCAATATATTTGGAGCCAAATGTTATTTATTTAAAGGTTAGTTGTTACAGAGGTGCTTCTTCTGTTTAAGGATACATTATGTGGCTTTTATCAGTACTTGAAAACTGTTCTCTTCCACAGAGGCTGGGGTGATATAAATTTACTAATTAAAGAATTAATATTCTTTTAGATAGTTGACAAATTGCTTTAAAATCAATTTGCAATAGTTATTATAAAGACATTGTTTAGCTTTTTATTGATAAAATTATGTTGTTTTTCAGATTTTCAACCATGACTGAGGAAATAGATGTACGTTCAGTTGGAACTGAATTCGTTAGGCTTTACTACACAATGCTTAACGAAAAGCCTGAATGTGTTCATCTGTGAGTTTCTGTGATCTTAAAATTTACTTTATTTTTTAAGACAACTTGTATTCTAAGTACAGGCAGACTTTGGCTGAACAGCATTAACTGTTATTGCAGCTGACAAGAATGGAAGGTTTTTACTACAGGAGAACCCAGTTGCTGCTTTTTTGTCTAAAGTTTGAACTGATAAAACCAAGTTTGAACTGATGCAAGAGTCAGAAAATTTTGGCCACCAGTTTTCTGCCACCAGGTAGAGGCCAAGCAGTAAATGATATTAAATTTCATCACATAATATTTGATGCAAGTTATTAGCTTTATATTTGCAACTAATCAGTCAGTAGAACAATTTGTTGGCTGCTTGTGCACACTAACTGTGCAAATTTTAGTTGTGTTCTTATTTAGGTAAAGGGTTTCTTTTAATTAAAAACATTTTTACATCGTGTTGGTGTACATGTCAACATGCTGACTGTAGTGTCATTTAAGGATCACTGAACACTGAAGCATTGAACACCTTACTTAATGATCTAAACAGTTATTAAGGTGGGTTGAAAAGGTATGCTTCTTGCTACCTGATATTTGCTGAGGGTGCTGAGAAGTGAGCCTGTCCTGGCATGAAGGAAATAGAATTTTATCGTTCCACAATAAGAAGCCAAAACTAAGTGTCATTGCATTAGTAAAGTCAGAAGGTTTATTCTGCAGAAAACCAAATAAGTGTAATTTCCAAAGTTCTGATTTATACAAAATTGGTTGCAGGAGTTTATGAAACCTATTGTCACACAGTGCATCAGAGTTCAAACTCTTGACTGAAATCTGAAGTATGCAAGAAACTCTTTACGAGGTTTTTGGGAGCCACGTTGAGATATGCCATATAATTTTATTTTGTACAGGTGAATTAATTTTAGGATCTATGTTGTGGACCATGACATAAAATTGATCAAAACAAAATGAATTTGTGTTACACAGAAATATGTTTTAACAGGACTCTGGGTACAACCACTTGGACATAATTGGATTTATCAAGGGCTTTTTTGAATCTTTCAAAGGCAGTTTTCTTGATAAAATACCATGTTCAGTTGTGACCTGTAAGTGTGGTTTATGCTTTGTTTCCAGATTCTTCACTCAGAATTCCAGCTACATCCATGGTGGATTCGAGAAACCAGGAGAGGAGATGCCACCTGTGAGAGGCCAAGCAGTAAGTGCTCCTAAATATTTATTACATTTTTGTAGAATGACAAGGCAGTTTTTTAGTTGATCAGAGATAAATCTCTCCATTTTTAACCTTATATATTGAAATCTTTAATAACATTATTAATATTTAAGCACTGCTTTTCTGTCGTATACGTTTATGTTTATTTTTAAGGTAATAGCCACTTTTGTGCTGATGTGCTGTAAAACACAATCAGTTATACATGTGCTAAAGATTTGGGTACAGATCCCTGCGCTGTGACAGGAAGGATTGAATCTGAACATGCTGTTATGTTGCATTGCTGTACATTGTTTAATGCATGCCATTCTAGGATGAGATATGTGTTTTTGCCTTTAGTCATTGATGCCTAAAATAGGATGATTTTCAAGTTTTCTGAATTTAAAATCTTGCCAGTTTTGTTTATTTGCAATGATGAAGATGTGTATTTAATCCCTGTTTGAGCTGAAATTGATATATATTCCAGACAGCTCAGATTCAAACCACGTCATCAGAATATGCTGCTTATGCTGATCTTTTCTGGTTGAAAATGAATTAGCATACATCTACCTCATGACATGAGTTAAGCAAGCCAGTTTTACTCTTTGTAGTAGAATGTCTGCACAGGTGTTGTGTGCGAGTAATCTGTAACGTAATACTTGTTATAAAATGTGTTGAAAAGTTTCGTGTAACTGAGACCACATGATGGGAGAAATTATGTGTACTTTTCGTGTACAGGCCATTCGTAACATGATTGCGTCCTTCAAGTTCAACGATTGCCGCACAAAAGTGCTCCAGATTGACTGCCAGGAAACTGTTGAAAAAGCTGTTCTTGTTCAGGTGTGTATTGTTCCTGTTTTGTTGAACTATCTTTAATCTGAAAACTGTTTCTGTCAGAAAATGATGAATCGTAACTATATGTAGATAACTAGAGGAGAAGCCAGTGGCAGGATCCTGCACACACACACCCACGCACGCTCGCAAAGTCCAACAAATGGATTCTCATTCAGAGTGGGGAAATCTGTGTTCTGCTTTCATAGGGATTTTTCATTTCCTCCATCATCACATCGTTTTGGGTTTTCTCATTGGTGAGTCAGAACAAGACACAAAGGTGTGATATGCGTTATTAGAGAGACAGAATTCATGTAGTGTTCTTAGTTGTATTGCTGTAATGATGTGTCTCATCTTATTTGACGTCTGTGTATGTTGAAAAGAGAAAATCTGTGTATGTTGAAAAGAGAAAGTGCAATAATTTTTGTTTAACTTCAGGTCTCGGGTGAACTGTCAAACAACGGAGAGCCAATGCGTCGATTTATGCAGACCTTTGTCTTGGCGTCACAAGGCCCCAAGAAATACTACGTGCACAACAACATATTTCGTTACCAAGATGAAGTGTTTACTGATGCTGAGACTCTTTCTGTTGATCAGTGTGAAGGTAAACAAAATTCCTGAAATGTTTCATTTGTCAGTTTTTAGTTCATTACACTCACTTGAATACTATCATTCTTCATTTTAGTGGCCATGATGTCAAACAATGCCTCACATTTTTAGATTGCATCACTTTCTTCCAGATAACTGACGTTGTTCCTAGGTTTGTTGATAGGTGTGCCATCGGTTTGAGCCTTGTACAGTTGGTGACTATTATGAAACAAGTGAATGCATTAAATGGACTGGTGTCATCTCACTCTAAAATGCTGCAGAGATGACTTAATAATTTATTTGATCTTAAGTATGATAAAGGATGTAGGAAAACTAGGTGTAGTATTCAAATAACTGGTTAGATCCTATGTGCGTAGCATGGGTTGGTTATGGCGTTGCGTAGTGAAGACTATGATTAGTTTGTGTTATTAGACTGTCGATTGGATGTTTTGAGTGTTACTTTGTTTGATCTTGGTATCTGGTACTAGAATTAGGTTTTTCATTAGCTCATACTGCAGCTGGATTTAAGGAATGTGCTTTGCGGCAACATGTGTTTTAAGTACTTATATTTTTCTGTTTCTCCAGGTAATGATTTGAAGACTGAGGAGGTTGAGAATGGGACTAATGGTGTGGCGGAAGAAACTGACGTGGCTTCACCAGCTTTGACTGCTGACGTTCAGCCTGAGAGGTATGTGTAAATATTAAAAATGAACTACCAACTGATTCTCATGTGTAGAAAATTTGAGATGGGGGTTCAAACTGGGCATTCCAGAGACCGGCGCAAGTAGATTTCAAGACATGATGGGGACTGTTAAATGCAGAAGTTGCATGTAGAAGGTAAAACCAGAAGCAAAGTTAAATATAAAGGCATTTAGAAGGTAAAACATGATTTGCAAAGCAGAAGTAGAACTTATGAAGTGATTGAAAAAATCAAAGGCATCTGTCCAGGTTAGCATCGAAATGATTCAGAGCGCACAATACATGCAAAGCTGTTGAAATCATCCAGTTAATGACACTGATACAAACTAAAACAACTGAATTCTGGAGGTCTTTTAACACTACCTAAAGCCATGCAATGACATTTAAATGGATAACGCTTTTCTTTTTTATCTGAATTGTATGTTTCTTGTTTTGCTTTTAGTCAAATCCCTGAACCAGCGGAGAGAACTGCTGTTCCAGTTGAACCGTCCCCTGTGGCACAAGAAGCAGTACATCAGGTTAATGAAGTGCTGGAAGATGCTGCTCAGATGACTGTAGCACCTGCTGCTGCTGCTGCTGAGGAAGTGGTTGTTCCATCATCTGTGGTAAAGGAAGAAGAACAGGAGTCAAAGAAAGAGCCAGAGAAAGAGATGCTGCCACAAGGTACTTGTCTTCATTTCTACATAGTTCCTGTTAAGTACCTAACAAAAGTGCTGTCCTCTGGCCGAACTGATGTTTTATCTCTAAAAGAATGACAAAACTATGTATTTATTTAAAGCACTTATTATGCATGCAGTGTCAGTAAATCTGAATCTGTGACACAGGTGTATGTTCATTAAGGGACAAGATGGAGTTGTGTAAAAGCCAAAGCAAAACAGAGTCTTATCTATTATTTTGAATGATATTAACTAGTTGGCAAGTCAGTCCTTTTGTGATGGATGGTTCCAAACATGAGGAATGCAGCAGCTAAAGGCACGTGATCCTTTAAATGCCCTGAACGTGGGTTCTTACAAAAAAAAGCAGTATCAGAAGAATGCAAGGGGATATATCTAGGGGGGATATATGGAGTTAGCAATGTACTAGAGTATGATGGAAGGCCGGTGTGCTGGGCCTAAAGGTCAGGCATTTTATTTTAAACTCAATATTCAATTAGTATGCTATTCAACAGGAAGCCAATGAAGTTCGCAAAGGTGATCTAATGCATTTGAAGAGATTTGAACTTCCTGGAACTTTTAAAGTAATAAAGTTGAATTCAGTAAATGAACAATCACCTTTACTAATAAACAAAGTTTATGCACTGTGGGACTGAATACAAGTTAGTATTTGTTTTAACGAAAGGAGTAGTAGAGATAACACTCGGATTCAAAATAATTGCTGTTTTTTCAGTTGTACCTTCACAGAAACCATTTTCGTGGGCATCTCTGGCCAGCAAGAATGCTGTTGCAGCAGCAAATGTTTCAGCCACCGCAGCCCCCAAGCCACAGGCAGCCATCAAGCCCGAACGCAAGACAGACACAGAGCCGGCACCTGCTGCAGCTCCACTTCCCCAAAGAGTGCCAAGGTGAGCAGCCAATGAATACACTAATGTCACTGAAATAAAATCTGCTGGGCTGATCGATTAAGTTTGGCTTCTTAACATTGGCTTACATTGGTTTATTCTTTGGTGTTTTTGGAAGATGTAGCTGTGCATATCGTGTAGTCTGGGGATTGCATTGATTTTGGTAATTTGTTAGTCAAAGAGACCTCTAGTATTAGGTAATGTTACCATTGCTAACCTAATCATTATGTTTTCTCTGTCAGGTGGTCTGGGTCTATACGTTAACTTACAAGTCTAAAGCTGACAAAGAAAACAAACGTCTGTAGTTAAAAACAAAACTACATTTGTTTCTATTTTGCAAACAGCTGGTATTACTCAGCAGCAGTCTGGGAAAGCATTTCTCAATAGAGCTGCATCTAAAGCTAAATGATTGAGTGAAATCTTTTCACATTTTGATAAAATCTGACGCTTCAAGCTACTGAAAAACCAGGTCACTGTTTTTCCGAAGCTTGAGCTTATGCTCCGAAGTTTGAACTGATGCAATCTGTTTGTTGTCAAATGCACATCCATTTGACTTATTTTACTTACAAACATGTGGTATGGTTCAGTTTTGTTGGGCGTTCATAGGTCAGCACGTCCAGAGATGTCTGCTAATGACAGCGAGAGGAAGTGGACCCCCGGGCCAAATGAGGAATCTGTAAACAAGCGTTCAACCTACCCAGACAACCAACAGCTGTTCGTTGGAAATCTTCCGCACTCTGTTACGGACAAAGAACTGCAGGAGTTCTTTGAACGTAAGTCATCGCTTAACAAATACTATTTTGCAATTATTGTTACTAGTATTACATCACTAAACTATCAATTGTATTTCTGATGTTTTAATTTACCTTTATTTTGTGGAGATGGGATTGCAGTAAGCAACTGAGTTTAAGTGCTAAATGGTCTTAGATGAGTGCAGGTCATGAAAAGCAGTCTATTATCGTCTTTTGCATATGTAAGAAAGTGGCTAAGTGGAAGGTTGGCTTGATTTATTGGGCCTTTAGCTTCAAAAGCCAAGCAGTATGTTTATAGAATAGCAGTGTATTTATTTATATATTTAGCATTTTTATTATTGCTACTATGAGCTTTAGCCTGATCTCACTACATTAAATCTGAAATTACTTGATGACTAAATGCTTGTTATTAACCTATCTCTTTCCCTCAGCAACTTGCCGTGGTGACTTATGCATCCAACTGTATGTGGGTTTTGGTGTACAGTTTTGTTTAACTGCATTTGGTTTATTTAACAGAGTTTGGACCTGTTGCAGATGTTAAGATTAACAGGAAAGGACCAACTACCAACCTACCAGTAAGGATTCACCATTTTCTTATTTTAGTAGTTATGGGTTTGTTGATATTGTGGAACGATTCTGAATCGTATGGATTTGATAGCTGCTGATTCGCTGTACTTTTAAAGAACAAGTGTTTTGTTTATGGAACCACTTGGGCAAGACATTGGTCTCTGCACATTACAGTATTGGTCACTAACCCATTGTGCTTTTGTTGTTAATGCAACTGTTAAAGAAGTTTTCGCTAGTGAGTATATTTGAGCAAATATGTTAGTTCCTAGCAACACTGCTGGTCAGAGTAGTTAGTTTCAGATGCGTACTGCATGCACATGTATTTGTTGTAGTTTTGTAGATTGGCTATCTAGAAAATTTTTAAGTGTCGAAAGTCCTTTTTCAGTGTTATAATGTTTGTAGAAAATGAATTCTGGAGTATTGATGTTTGTTGTTTTGACCTTTGTAGAACTTTGGATTTGTGGCTTTTGAAAACACTGAAGCAGTGCAAAAGGCAATGAAGGCCAAGGTAAATTTTAAAGAATAGTTTGCAAGCTTTTTCTTTTGAAATTTTGCAGCTTGGTTGCACTGTAATTTAAATTGGTTTAACCGATTCTTGTCAAGGGGTGAAAATAAAATTACTTTTAATTAATTAATGCCAACAGCTGGAATGTGTCGCAAAGTCTTTATAAGTTTTAAGAAAGGACATATGTATTGTTTTATTTGACATTTTGCTGCGGTCAATTCCATTTACGATAAAGGTAAACAATTTAACACTGAGACACAAGTGAATTTTCTGCATGAAGAATAAACGTTTAAAAAAGATTTCTTGTGTTTTGCTTAGCCGCTTATGCTCTACGGCAAACACCGAATAAACATAGAAGAAAAGAAAGATCACTCAGAGCTTGGCGGCCGATCAAGAATGAACTCGCGAGGCAGAGGAGGGAACTACGGAGGCCGGGGCAGTTACGTCAACCGCGGCGGCCGTGGCGCTGGGCAGACCGCCCGACCCACCAGCGGAGGCAGTTCGGGTCCGGAAGCCCAGTAGTGACAACATGCAATGGCTTTGGACTCCGATTGATAGCAGGCTGTTTTCAAAAAAATTTATTAAAAATGAACCTCTTGTTTTTTTATCGAATAACAAAAAGTATTTTAGTATGTACAGTTGTGTGCGTTGCCATCCTTTGTATGTGCCATTTTGATTTGGATATCGTGTCAGCCTTTTTTGCTTGTGCCATCGTGGGTTTGGTAAGACTGTTCCTCCTTTGGTATTCACCTTGTGCGGGATGGATGCTTAAAATGCTATACACAAATGTTTGGGATGTGTCTGAAATACTATTTACAATGTAGATGTGTGCACATTATGCTGTATGCAACAGTCTATCATCTGAGTTCTTCACATTGATCCATTTTGAACTTTCTGTGCAACTGTTATCTTGTTCATTCTTTGGCGAGTCTTGGCCATTTTACCATCACTCACTTGGCTTTATCTGGTTTTTACAAGACACTGTCTGTCTCTTCCTGTGAAATGATGATGAAGTGCAGTTGTACAGCATCTTCTTCAGTCCACGGCAATCACTATGCATTCATTTCTAATTCAGTAGACCTGCTTGCCTGCGTTAACAACATCTTTTTTTCTGGTTTTTGTTTGTTTGGTGATTTAGACACATAATGTATGCACATACAAATACAGTGAGCAGACACTGTTTTGCATATTCTCCAAAAAGAGTTCACAAGTTTTGTGAGGTTTTAGAAATTTCAGACAAAAATAAGCAATTATTGGTTCTAATTTAAAACTGGTAAGTTGTGTCAATCACTGAACTGTTACATCTGATAATTTGATTTTGGTTATTGTCCGTTTTGTATTCAGTTTATAGTTTTCTAAACGATTAAAACTGGCAAGCATTCAAACCCGTTGTTTGTCGTCATTCGAATGGCCTTGCAGTAATCTAGATGTTCAGTCCAGTTTGTTGTCCGAGTATGGGTCTCGAATATTGCGGTGTGATTTTGTCTTTTGATACGTAGTAATGTTTTCAAATTTGTTTTAATTCAGTTAATGTTACTATTAATTGGGCTTTAATGCTTTTAAAATCTTGTCATGAAGCATGAATAAGTGTATAGGTGAATTTTTATTTGGTTTGATTGCTTGGTAGACAAAAAATTGAATCTCAGAATCAGTTGATTAACACCTACTTTGGCTTTTTCTTGTTAAGGAGTTGTTTTGATTTTCATGATGTGCTGAGGCTGAGACTAAACTTGCATTTTCACCGTAAGGGCTAAACCAAAACAGGAATTTTTTTGCAGACACTAACTGTGGTTGGTAGTTTTCAATAAATTCAGCTTTGCTTTTGTCAGTAGTCATTGTTCAGATATCAGAACCACCAAAAGAGAAATTTGGCCAAAAGGTGGGATATGTTTTGCATGTGGGTAGCGTTTTGGTAATTCCTAGTCCCATCAGTTTTGCATGATTCAGCCCAGTGTTGTACAAATTCCATTATATATATTATAAATACATATAAAGGAATTTTGTTTTTAGTTTATATGTTGTGTTTGTGGTTTAAGCAAGTAAACATTTTATACATCTACTCTGAAGATGAGTCAACTCAGACAAATTTATTGAGACACATTTACAGTATGTGTATAATGAGCACGAGCCTTACAATGTTCTTATCTTTAAATCTTGTTAGAATATTTTGCTGGCTTAAAAATAGACAAGCACGAGAATTTGAAAATCGTTCTATGAAATTCTAGGCTCACCAAGCCATTTGTAGCCGCATCAGTTGAAACCAACAATGTACTTTGTCCAGAAAACTTTTCTTTTGGTAGCTTAAAGTAGAAGGCAATGTACATGTAAGTTTGTGTTGGAGGAATGGTTGCATACAGAGGGGTAGTATAGATTTTGCGATTAAAAGTTTTAAAAGACGTGAAAGGGAAAAGTCATGAACTTCCAATCTGTTGACCTTAGCTTTATTAGTTAGCCACTTCTGCCTAACCACAGCTGATCAAGGAGAGCGATGTCCGTACCTGGTTTCAGCACCGGCATGGTAAAAGATTGGGCAAATGTAAATGGGTACCAACGTGTATTATACGATAACGTCACACAAACATGTCGGATTAGCAGCCGTTTTCAGAGGAGCAGTTTGCGGCATTCTTGGTTAACCGAAACACAAATACGGTACGGGTAAAAGCGATTTGTTCACATAAACGCCGGCCTTTCAACGACTGGAGCGTTTCTAAGAAGGTTTACGGTAATAGTACGTTGAAGCTACCAAGTGCGCGCGCGTTTATTCCGGAAATCCGAAACTTGTAAGGTTGACTTGATGGCTTAGTGGTGGTGGCCGTGTTTTGCTGGAAAGATGGCCGCTGTTGGGCGGTTGATAATTTCTTTGCGGAGCGTAATTACTAGAACGTATTTTCAAGGGAGTGTGAAGTTGGGGTAATTTTATAGCATTTTTTGTGTGTGGAAGAGATGAGCTGTGGAACTGATAGGATCAAGTGTCGCTGCGACTTCTGCAATACTTCCCTATCATGTGGGGCCTAGGCGGTTGACCATCGCCTGCTGGTTCCCGCGACAGCTTTTATTAGGCGCTGTATAAATCTCGAGTTTACGATTATTTTACTAATAATTGCATTTAATGAATCGTCGTGACGATATGAGCCAGGGCATAGTTATAGTATCGGGGGCGTTCTATTTTAGGCGTGGCTTTCGGCCTAGCTTCTGCCTACTGTCATTGGTTGTAGTTGCCGCTAAGATGAATTTCGTCGAGCTAAACACTATTTGCAACGATCAGTTAAGCGTTATTAAATATTTACAAAGCCGAACTAACCCTAACTTTAACCCTAAACCTTATTTAACAGCAGGCATTTGAATCCGTTGTTATTTACTTCAGTCAGTGACGAGTCATAGAAGCTACGTCCATAATTAACGCCACTGCGGCGGGCTACGCTGAAAAGCAACGGCCAAAACAGATCAACAAATTCATTAGTAAGAAAGTAAGGTTGTTGTGTGCTTATTTTTCCTACTTTTTCCTATTTTGCTTTCTTTAATGGGGTATCAGCCATGTTTTACTTTACAATGTCTATGAATGACCTTTGTCAAAACCATTTGGGGGCAACTTATTGGCGTGGCCCCTAAATCAGATGTGGGCATGGCTGAATTTGCCTCTTGTAAATCCGCAGTTGGTCTTGTTAGCTGGAAAATCTTTTGTTTGATCAATCTTGGTCCTGTTAGCACAAGTTTTCGTTTAGTTTTCAGCCTTTGCCAAGTTCTGGGTAAATGACATGGCTGCAAGTTACAAAGCATGGGTGTTTACAGGTTTGCCAAGAAAATAGACATGTGTATACAATTTTTTAGACCAGTATCTGCCTTTTCGTCGTTCCTGAAATCTGATGTAGGATGTCCGATCCGCTACCTTGCTACTTCGAATCAAGGTGTTGCGAAGGTGAAAATGCACTCGCGCACCCCGTACCTCATATTTGCCAATGATAAGATAGGAGACTTGCAAAATGCAAATCCAGGTATTGTCGTTAGAACTGTTCACTAAATCGTAATTACGGTTTAGCTACTGACTATTGTTTCTTTTATTCCTGATGCTTCACTGGTGTATTAAAGTTATTGTCTGCAAGCACATTTCAAAAGCTTAATTAATCCAGTTAAGAAAATTTGGTTGGTGTTTTCAACAATTGTTTTATTCCAGTAGTCTTCAGTGTGAAATCAGTAACTTATATTACTTTCTGTTAGGTTAGCATTTTTCATTCTTCACCACTTTACTTTGTAAAATAACTTTAATGTCATGCTTATCTATTTATTTTATATTATATTAATATTAATTAGTGATTGAATTATCTTTTACGTTTGTTTTTGTGACAGATTAAGTAACAAGTCTTGCGTATGCATGATCACAGTTGCCTGTTTGAGTGCTTGTCTGAAAGAAAGTGAGTGTAGAGGTACAGCTTTGTAATGGTCCATCAGTCACTGTGTAGAAGCTTTAGCAACATAGACCTGCCCAGATGTATTGCACAAATGATTTGATGTGTTGCCAATGTATTATGGTATTATACAGTAAATTAAAGCATTTGATACTGTATATCAGATGTTGTTTTGATTTTGTCTTTGTAGGAATCCGTGTTCCTGACCTTGGTCGAATGCTTGGGCAGATGTGGCGAATTCTTCCCGAGGAACAGAAGGAGGTTGGTCCCTCTCAGGCCTTTTACATATTTACAGATTTGTAAGACTAGTCTTAAATTTTATATTCTAAATTTTACTTTAAATTTAATGAAGACTGTATGTTTTTTACAAAATGCATAAATTATATAGCCCTATTGTGTGTATATATACTCTATACAGACATACAGGGCAAGATATCGTGAAGAAAAAGCAACATTCGATGAGGAGAAGAGAGCTAGAATTAAGAATCTCTCTGAAGAAGAAAAAGCAGCAATGAAAACAGAAGCTCAACAAAGAAGGAAACGCAGAAGCTTGAGACGAAAGAGAAAGGTAATTTTTATGCCAGACCTTGGTCACTGTATGGTTATATTTGTGTTTAATATTTGACTGTACTGTTTACTTTGCTGATCACATTTGGTCTAGAGCCAGATTGGTTGCTTTTCATATATGGAACATTTGCAGAATCAAGCCTCATACCTATCTATCTATTTAAGGCACTTATCATGCACACAGTCAGCACATCTGAATCTGAGGTGTAAATCTTAATCTGAGGCACCTCAACTTGTATTGGTTTCACTGGCTAATATCCTTGTCTTCAATTGACTTGGCTGTACAGAATCTTTAACACTTCTCACAGATGTTACAAAAATGTAAATTTTGATGAAGTACCCATTCTTTTGTCATGTGTGGCCCAAAGTCTTTGTTGCCATTGAAATTTACACTGAAATGGTACTTGATTTCTTTCTGACCCCTTGGACTATGACTGGCTCTGTCTCACTGATTATGTTACCAACTGCCATTTCACTTTGAAGCAACCATCAACTGTCTTTTATATCACAGTAACTGTGCTTAAAGTTGAGTTTAGGTTAGAAGCATGCAGACTGGCAACAGACAAGAGTCTGTGAATGTAACTGACCTTTCTTAGTTTTCAGTGTTATACTTTTGCTTCGAAGATATCATCATCATTATTGAAGGAAGGATTAATTAAAATCAGGATATATTATATGTGTATAGCATGACATTCAGCAGTGTCTATCTTTTGATAAATAAATTTTACTGGTAATAATTTTTCTGCTTAGCAGCAGTAATTCTTCATAGGGCGCTAGTAAGTTCAGTGTTTTTACTGTGACCGTTGCTGTTCTGATATTAATTGCTATACATTTTAATTTATTTGTTAGCTGCTAAAAGATCTACATAAACCAACACCTGAAGGCGTCAATCCATATATTCTTTTTGTGAAGGCACAGGCATTAGAAAGGGGCGATGCCCCGTTTCAGGTAATTTCAGACTGACATCTTGTGTTTATTAGAACAACTCATTTGTCAAAAATGAAAATAAATTCAGTCAAATTATGGATACCAAAAGGTATAATTATTATTAATTCGATTTGTAAATTTTGAAAATTGGTTTCTTTGTGTAGAATTTATCTTTTTTGCTTCAGAGCTGTGAAAGATATATTTGTCATGGTCCATTTAGCAATTGCTCAGTGATACCTAAACTGAATGATGTATTCAGAGTTAACAGGTCTGGGATGTCCTTTAGGCTTAAGCACTCATCTGATTGGAAACTTTTGTAGTCTGTGGTACAAGACATGTCTGTTATTTATGTAACTGAGGTTATTATATTGTTTATTTTAGGCAAATACAAGGAAAGCGGAAATGAATTGAATGCCTAAATTATACCTGTTTTTGTAGCAATATGTAAGAGGTCTATCTGAATATTGGAAGAAAATGCCTGAAGAAGATAAGCAGGTTTGTTTGGGCAAAGAATGCCATTTTGCTCTTATTTTTTTCAATCTGCTCTTTGCAGTGTCTGTTAAGAACAGTAAACTGGATACCTTTACCTACTGCCACTCATTTTAAATCCTTGGTGTCTATAAGAATTATTTTTATCTATTTTCTGTAGCTAGTTATTTAACAAGAAGTTATTTTAAATTACTGCTAATCTGGAAACAGTTTTCAGCTGTCCTTATAATCTATAACTTACCCTGTTTAACAAATTAACATTATTTGTCCTGTTCAGCTATAATCGTGCTCTGTAAGAAATTGACAGAAAGCTATGATATGCAGCCAATGTTTCTGATTTACAACCAGTAATTCGCAGTCTAATTCAGTTAATTTTCTTTCTGCTTTGCAGCCTTACTTAGATGAAGCGAAGGCAAACAGTGTTAAATATCGACAGAAATTGGCAGAATGGGAGCGTCGGATGATTGCTGAGGGTCATGAAAACCTTGTAAGACGATCGGCTTTGAAAAGACCGAAAAGGGCGCGAAAGGCTGCAGGCCACAAGAAATCCACACGGAAAGCTGCTTCGAGGAAACCAGGAGCAAAAGCTAAAGTAAAGACTGTTGGCACTCAAACTGAAACCAAAGCAAAGGTGACTGGAACCACAGCTACCCAGAAAAGTGGAATACCAGCTGTAAAAGGTTCTGCAGGAAAGAAGTCGGCTGGAAATAAACGTGAAGAATAGAACAAAAAACTTCTCCAGGCACTGTTGACTGTTTAACAGATTTCGATCATTCAGATTACAGTGATCGAGTTGTTTTTTGGGAAATTGAAAGTTGAGGAATGGGAAATTTCCAAATCATTGTCATACTGAAGTTATGTACTGCTGGTTTTTGTGAGACAGACTGGTTCAGTTTCTAAAATTGGTTACATCAGTTATGCCAACAGTTCTAGTGGCTTAGTAGTTTCTTCTTAAATGAGAGAGAGCCAGGTTTCCAAGTGATTCTTTGTGTGCATGTTTGTCTAACAGCATTGAATTGCATCAATCTTTGGGACTAGTTGGGTTCTATAAGGATATGTGGAAACACCAAGTACAGTTTGTTAACAAGCAACGGGTTGTTCAACATAGTGTGCTGTTTTGTGTTGGAATCGTTTACTTTGCAGAATGTAGTAAAATCGTAATTCAAACATCCCTAGCCAATTCAAACCTTTCACAAAGTTAACTAAGCCGTCATGTATTTGGTAAAATTGCAGTACCTGAACTGTTAATTTTCAGTCGCTTTATCAGGTGCATATGTAAACTTTGATACCATCGTCATTTTAACTACGCTTCGTTGGATTTTTCAAAGCTTTTGTTAGTATCACTTAGTTATTCCTTTTTCTCTCGCATTTGTCGTAGTTTACTTAGGACGCTGTTGATGAGTTTTTCATTCTCGAATGGTTTACTGACTTTGCGGCCACCTGCAGTTGATCTTTCTGGTGGTGGAGATGCTAGCTTCTCCACCTTTTCTGCTGTCACGAGACTCATTTCAGTTGGTGTTGGTTGATCTGACTTCTCCGTGGAATCTTCCTGGCTCTTGGGATCTATTTTGTCTTTATTCAGAGTGTCTTTCTGACTGCGTGATTCTTTCAAGTCCTTTCTCAAATCCTTTATCGAGTCTGTGAGGGTAATGATTTTTTCCTGATTTCAAAACCATCAAGACAATACATAAATGTTTTGCACCTAAAAGCAAGTGCTGTTAAATTGTAATGTTGGGGACAGTCTAAGCTCTTTACTTTAAACATAGTTTTTACTACTGTTATCACTATTCTGTGACTGTCAACCACTTCCTTTTTTTGCTCTGTGCACTTCCATCTTGTCATCAGGACTGATTGGTTTCAACCTGTCATTTGTTGCAGTTTAGGGCTTTGTCACAGGGTACAGAAAGAGCAATTACATTACATTACTTTTAAGGAATTGATGACTGGTATGTCCTAAGTGTAAGCTAAGGTGTATACTCACAATTTGTTTAAAAGAAGTTCTAACCGCAGATATGTTTCTAGGAATCACAAACTCACAAGCATTTGGAAACGCAGTAACTGTTGCAACTTGCTTGTACACAGCTGACAAGTTTTAGTATTGAACCACATGTGACACCTTTGCACCACAGCTTTGCCTACGTTCATGTTTTTGGATGGTTCAGACTTGATGCAGAAGAGACGAGCAATTATGCTGCTGTCAGTTTTGGAGCTAGTGTTCTTAATTCCATTAAAAGCTCGTTTCTCTAAATATATGTCATGTTCTAAGGGTGAATTGATAAAATTCTTACTGTCATTTGAGATGCCATGGATTCTAAGGCTGTTGAAATTTCAGGTTGTTCATTTGCTGTACACCAGAAACAAATTATATCAGGTTGGCATTATTACTCAAAAACGATAGCTCAAGCAAGCCTATTAACCCGCAATGATGATAAGACTGGAGACTTTTCCTTTGTCATAAAGCACACACCTAGCAAGATTCCATTGTTTTGGAACAGCCTAGTGAATATTAGTAAGTAAGTAAGTAAGACATTTGTTAACACGCCATGTGTCCATCAGCTGAGCGAGGAATCGTAGGCGTGGATGAGTCACTTCGGTCAGACAACAAAAGCAAGACGGTACAAATAGGTCTTAAGCCAATTTACAAAAATGTCTAATGAGATGTTGTGAGTAATGTAAACAGGGAGACTGTAGTGGTATGACCTCACTCTTCTTCACAAGTGCAAATAAAGCACAACCAAATAAATGAAGTTAATACTGCACCTTTTAGATGACTATCCCCTGCCGTTCCATCAGGTGCCTCACTATTTGGTTCAGTTTTGCTGAAATAAAAAATATACCTTGATTACTGTTTTGATCAGCTCAGTTAACAAAACACTAATGCAACAGAGGCAAATAGTACGTTTTAATTTCTGTTGATTACCAAATGTCTAATATGATCATAGTGGCCAAATTTTTAAACCTCCATTACAAATTTTGGTGCAGTTTAAAAGTCCAGTACTGTAAAACAGATTACGGGCTTCTTCGTAAAAGGTGAAAATAAGGAGGCTATTAAAAACTTAGTGTGCAACAGCAAAATTCCATTCTGGTAACGATAAGAAATCTAAGTCTATATTACTGTTGCTTACCTGTCATTTTCTGATTCATTTTCGTCAGCTTCTTCTATAAGAGCGAGCCTTGAAGGCTCTTCTGGAACAAACTGCTGTTGTGCTGCTGGGATTCTTTTTTGGCAACAGCAAAACACACAGTAAAAGTAAATAAGTGAGTGAACAGCCTTCTGACTTCTGTTTATGAGGCCACGTCTTGACCTTTTAATACACAGTTCAGAATGTTATGTGGTACCTGTGAGAAACACGGAACACTACACCGATTGATCCAGACAAGTGTAACTTAACACAAGATGAAACTGTATAACAAACAGAGTCAAATGAAGCAATACATATACGCTGTATATGCATTGGAAGACCATTCCATGAGGATGGTCCAACTGTAGAGAACATTGGGCTCAAGGTGATGTGCGGAAGCAGAGCACCTGCATATCCCCATGGGCAAAAATTACCGAACCAACCAACTCAAGAATGGAACAGAGAACTCCAGACGTGTGCTGCAATGGTGCTGGTAGATGAGGCCTACCCCAGCAGAAGGATCTTGAATGTCATTCATTCTGTGACAGGAAGCCAGTGCAGAATTTCTTGTATATGAGAACTAAGAGACAGCTGGTCTGAACAAGATTCATTTAGCATCTGTCTATCAGTATGTGCCTGGTATTCTGACAACTGGTTGCAAAACATCCTTAAGGAGCTTGCTGGTCACGATACAATATAAATTGCCTAGTCTCAACATACAGTAATTCAGTCCTGCCCTTTACAATGGATTTTCCATAGGCATGGACTTGCTCTGAGCTATTTGCTCAGCGGAGTCTGCCTGATGTGACTACGGTTTTTCCTTAAACCTTACCTCGTGTATGCCAGTGTATCATCAAATGATCCTCTTCCAATAAGAAACTGCCCTGGAGTTTGTTTGGATTTCTTGCTGGACCATTTGCATAACTATATATGATCAATTAGATATTAAACACACAATCCACTTTTTAACCGTCCTATCCAGATATGCCTGTTGCACAAAAGTAAGGTGGAGCTGGAAAAAAGCAGCATAACGTAGCATATGTAATGTTGGTGAGCACTTAGCTGATCTCCAGTTTACTACTTACTCCATGTTTGCAGCTGAGCCAAGGGGTGCCTCTTTGTAGTGTTCCAGAGCAGCTTCTGTGTAGGGAATCTGTATGTCCAGTTTGTCCCAGTATTGATCTTTGACGAGTTCCGGCAGATCCTCGTGCATTTCGTCAACGATGAGGTAACTCGTCTGAAAATCAACAACGTTCCTGAAAGTCAGTTTCCTCATTGTTATTCTTCTTTTCAACATGTTTTTGGATTAATGCCACTTTATTCATCAGGCTGCAGGGCGGCATCAGTGCTCCAACTACCTGCATAGGCAGACAAGTGTGAAGCAAGGAAGCGAGGGATCCAAAATAAGTCTTTTTTTGCTGACATCCTTTGTGAAAGACCCCCCTAACAAACTGGGACTGTTACCTTTCAGTAAAATGATTGTTACCAATTAGCATCTGGTATTCATTTTAGCCAGCTGTCGGGATTAAATCTTCTTCTTTTGGTTCTCTGCCCTCAGGCAGGTTCAAACGTCATGATAATGGTTGAAGTACAACCTCAGGCTGAGAAAACTGCCTCCTTGCAACAGTTGAGCAAGGAACTACTTAATGGGAAGCATTGTGGGGTAAAACTTCCCTCCAACTGGCAGTCCTCATCAATGAAGAAATGGCTTTTTTATGTAGCTGCCATTTTGTTGCAGCAGGCACAAGAACAATAGGGGAAGTTTCATCTGTTTCAACTTGCTTATCCCATCCTGTGTTATTTGTTTGCTGTGTCATATTTTTAATTGTTTGTGTGTTTGTCCACGCCTACGATTCTTCACTCAACCGATGGACACATGGCGTGTTATCAGATGCATTACTTATTTACTTCCTTCAGTCAGAAGCTACAGCACAGAAAATGAGACGGAGATGTGTTGCATTTCGACTTGACTTCTTCAGTGGATCACGATTGTAAACAATCCTTGGTTTCACTTGGGAGTTTCATGCATTATGATAACGGCACTACAGAACCTTTTATATTAGACTAGATTAGAATTTAAATGTGCTTTTAGTCTGCATTTTCTTGTGTCTTAGTTGAGAATATTTAGAAAACCTGCCCTTAGATTCCGATCAATAAGCGAATTTATGTCAAAATCATCGTCATCTTCACCAAAAGGATTCAACAGTTCTTCGGCAACCTAAAACAACCAATTTGAGAACCATTTTAGGCCTAATCATAACTTCCTGTTGAATTCTAGGTATTACATACACTGCATTTATTGATTTATTTGAAGCAATTATTACACACACACAGTAAGTAAATCTGAATCTGAGGTGCAACTATTGTAGCATTCTGTAATGAACACACACTGCCTGTATTTGGTGATACCTATATTATATGTTTTATTCATAAATTAGTTGACTAATAATGATGATAGTGATGATGGTGATGAATTCAACAACAGCAACAATAATAATAATAAAATTTAAAATCATTAAAATAAATAAATACCAGGTAAATAATAGAATAACAAAATAACAATAAACCAAATAATATAGTCAGTTTTACCTTCAGCCATCCCACGTAGAAAAAAAACTGAAGCAAAGTGAAGAATGGGAAGATCATATCACCCGTTCCACTTGTTGGAATATTTTGTCTGCTCATCAGACTGGCCAAGAAAAACGTGTAGACAGCCAATGTTGCAACCTGATTATGGAAAATACAAGTCGAGAGAAACCAAGTCAGACAGCAAAGGTCAAAGCACTAAGTCTGTGTTGTAGCTGAATGCAAATATGCAGTCAACACTTAAAGGCAAGAAAATTTGCACTCAAAAAGAACCAGTGACCATCTACTATGGAAATTTTAAACAGCACACTCTAGCATTCAGTCAGACGAGGAGTCTCTCTGCCTGACTTGGATCTTCATCTGGAAACGAACCCTTTTGCTTATCGATTTTGTTTTGACTGAGCGCCTGTGAACACGCTGGTCCCCATGACGTGGCTTTCATTGAGCACTGTAGAAATCTTGGAATTACGATTACGAAGAAGCATGAGGACATCAACTTAAAAAATGAGCATCTCTTAAACACAGTTCTCTTTGTGGTTCAACATTCCACCTTGAATAAAGTGCATGCAAAAATCAATACCTCCTCATGTTTGCGACTCTCTTACCGAAACTCTCTTCTTTCACTCAAAACTTACCCCCTTCCACTTTGTTTGTAGTTCTTAATGCTCACTGTTGCCTGAGTTCAACAAGCACTTTTGGACTTTGTAAGCAGGACATTATCAAAATTTCAGTTGTGTTGTACAAAACACAGCAAAATCCACCAAGAAGACCTCCCAACCACACAAAGTTATGCATCTAATAGTTTCTTAATTAATAATCATAATTTAATGTGAACATAACGTGCACTCAAGTGGAAACGAGTAGGCTAAAACAACTGCTCTGGATAGACAACACGAGATGGTTGGGCAAGTAACACGACGTGATGGGATACATATGCAAAATAACACATACTGTGCCATTGTCTCCCAATCGTCTCCCTCAAGAACTGCGACTTGAGCTCCTTTCTCTCCCCCTCTCAGTGTTCCGTAGGCGCCTGAAGACTGTACTGTTTAACAGTGATTTTACTCCTTCGGGTCGGAAGCACCTCTGTTGAGTTTATCCTCCAAGAGGCGCTTTATAAATCTCAAATTACAATTACATTGAGCACTGCAACTACTGCTCCTAAAGATAGGTGCATATGCTCCAGATGGCATGACTGTTTTAAAAAATTATTCTTTAATTACCAAGAGGCAGCTACAGTGCCATTCAAGATTAATGAGATCAGCCTCTTTGACAGGTAATTTGAAGGCGCTACATAAATGTCCAGTTACAATACATTTCACATATAATTACATATGTAAATCACACCTGGGTGTAGACGAGTGGAATTGTCACCCAGTCGTAGTTGAATAAACTCTGTGCCTTTCCTCGGAAGGCATTTATTTCCTGAAATATTAAACAGCTCAGTCTTAGCCAGCGAAATCCAAGCTGTGCTCAGTTGGCGGGAAGGAAGCTGAAGAATGAAGGATCAATTTGAAGAAAATGGTTCAGTGACTGCATAGCATATAGTGACCAACTAATTACCTGTCTAGGAAGAGGTTGACCTAGGGCTTTAATACGGATTTCTACAAGAGCTTGAATAGGATAACTGAGACCTGCACAACTTACCAACTGAGGCTGACCTCTCGATAGACTATAGCCATAAAACCATGCTCTTGTTACACCCCAAGTGATAAATAAACAGTGACATCACCATTGTGGTCTCTCCATTTATTCCTTACCCGAATGAATGAACAGAAAATTCGTTTTTGGGCACTCAGAAAAGATTGGACCTCATCTGGGAAGCTAGCTGTAGCACTGTGAAAAGAAAATGAGTTCAAGACATATTTATGGAAAAGCTAACAAAACTGTTGGGCCATTATTAAATGTAAAAAATGCAATTGTAAATGCACAGTTTCCTATAGCGATCGTATGGCCTCGACACTACTCATTTTTCAGTGAATTTATTGGGTGAGATCCTTTACTACTGCTGCCTGTTTGAATGGGCGCCACTCCATTTAAGGTGCCGAGTGCATACCGTATCTGAAACTGGATTGCAACTAATGATGTGCATTGTGCTTAGCTATGCTATTTAGTTGTGTATCAGTAGTACTGGGGTCAATAACCTTACTCTAGCTAGGTGCATAGAATAATGTAGAAACAGCAAGTGTACAGAAAAGAGACTAGAGGTGATACAGTAAATGGCAACATTTATGTCAGGGAGTGATCATAAAT
This sequence comes from Norana najaformis, assembly GCA_964023275.1. NCBI lineage: Eukaryota > Metazoa > Annelida > Clitellata > Crassiclitellata > Hormogastridae > Norana > Norana najaformis. The sequence goes on from OZ029922.1 coordinate 24,060,775, forward strand.
GAAAGGCACCAGGGTCCGCTGGTCGCACATCGGCCACAAATAAACGCAGTGGTCAAACGCATAAAAACTGACTCGATATATCACAAGATTCGGCCATTCGACAGCATTTTCAATTCCCGACAGCAGCATGATTTGCTCTCAGGAAATGGTTGCGCCTACCTACCGGTACTACTCTGCATGTAACATCGGCCATGTGTTTATGCTTTTCATAAAAGATACCAGCATTACAGAAGTCGGTTAGTAATAACACCAAGAACAGCAATTTCTTGGCCTCTGCCCTCATTTCTTCTCCAGTGCAACAAAGGCCTAATGTACCCACAGATGGTCAAATTATAGCACCAAGCGATGGCATCAGTATCTGTAATCAGCAGGCAACTGGATACGGCTAACCACTTGAATCACCACAGGACCACAAACAGTAAGTAAAGTCAACTGTCAACCATGGATAGAGGTTTATTGGTCAGTGTTTTCAAGATCGTTATTATTACATGTATTATTATTGTTGATGTTATTATTGTTATTATTTTTATTATTATATTGCAATTTTAATAAGTTATTTAGATATTATTATTATTATTATTATTATTATCATTATTATTATCATTTTTACTATTATTATTATTATTATTGTCTTTCAGTTTTGTGGCTGTTGCACTTGGGCTGTCACTGACTCACTCAGTGATAGGATATGCCTAACAGTCGTAGACATTCTAGATCTGATAGTTTCGTTAAAATCAAACAGAGAGTATTCAGTCTGACACAAAATTCTGACGTAGTGTCTCTGCCGAGCAGTGATTCTCAGATATTCCTTAAAGGCGACAACAACCGTCCAGATACATTAAACATAGATGGATACACCTACATAAAATACACACAAACACAAACAAAATGGGTCTTTTGTGTCTTTGGTTAATTAATTAGTGATAATGATGACGATTTAGTGAAGCAACTAACATCCAGCACAGCCTGGAGACCAAAGTCTGAGCTTATCCGGCCTTCTTTCCTGGCCATCCCAACCAGTGTACCAGCCCAGACAAATGGTACGTAGTACTTGTTGTATGGCGTTTGGAGATCCTCCAGCGTTTTCTGTTCATTTGGAAGCATGAAACCTTAGCAAGAAGCACAATCAACTTTTATTTTAGCAAACTATTTCTACAAGCAATGCTCTTTAGACTCCAGAAAAGTCTCAAGAATATACAAAGAAACTCTGAATGGATATACCTCGAAATACGCTTGTCTTGCATCAGTTACAGAGTCATGTGCAGCATTTCTGAGAGGTACTTAAAAGGCACTGTATGCAGAGTCTTGATACATATACAGTATTCATACATACATACATTACATGCATACATACACACTTATTCAGAAATGTTTTGCTGCAGTACACTGGCTTTTACGAAATTCAGCTGACTAAAGCATCTTTGAGGATTTCAATCTACGCAGCCTAACAAGTCAAGCCATACATCAAATTAAAGCCAGTGTCATTTAAGTACGGTGAACGCAGGAAACGGAGTCCACGTGACGAAAACAAAGTGATAACATTCTTATTAGAGTTCCCAATATATAGACCTGCATGTGTACTCGTAGCCATATTTTAGCCATTAGGATCTCATACATACCAATCTTTTCCATGAGGGATTCAGAGCCATAGGCCTAATTCACTTGAATAAAACCACATTTACATATTCATGAGTTGCTTATTACTGCATGCAGTTACTGTATCATAAAGATATATGGCTAAACAAATTTATATTTACACAACTAGGCTACAGAGATAAAAAATGAACAACAAGCATCTCAAGAACATAGGCTACTGTGCAGAGCTAATACACTTTCCTGTTTTAATAACACTGATAAACATCAAGGACTATGCAAGTCAGACGATGACAGTTTGAAGCAGTGAATGAGTAATGTAAAGACTGCATTTAGAAAACCAACGGCAAAGTTTTAGGCAAACAAACCAGCTTCAACCAAGTGGTTATTAGTTGGAAATCTCTTCTTCACAGGAATGCTGATGGAAGCCATCGTCATGACATAACCAAGAGACACATATCTCATGAGAGCTCGCCTGATCATGCGACTTCTGTCATCTTGGCCACGAATATGTGAAGTTACAAAAAGCGAGAGCCGGGTTGGCCAAGGTATGCTGTTGAACTGCTCCCACCATCGGGAGACCACAGCGTTAACATAGAACCCAAGAATGAACGATATTGGAATGCTCTCCTGGAATTTGTTGCAGTATTCAACAATTGCTTCAAATCTCCTAAGAAAAGCCACACATCAATGAATAGTCAACAGTTCTCAAAGTCAACTCCCATAAACTTACAGAGTTAAACTCATTGATGTAAAGTAAAGTAAAGGCTCTCTGTCCTTGAGGACTTAGGGCAGGTGCTCATACGCGTTTTCGAGCTTAAGTAACGGATGAATCCCAAAGTCCTGGACTCAGGGCCAGTGCACCACAAGACTTGTTGTTTATGTCCCAGCTTACGTTGGTACCAAATTATACACTTAGTGACAGAGGCACATGTACGCAAACAATCTGCCGTGGTCATTAAACTGAGTCCCCTCACCAGGCTCGAATCCATAAACTTTAAGTCACAGACCCAGCGTGCTACCTGACTAGACTACCATGTCTCACACATTAGACCCTCCAAATAACTGAGATAAGCACAGGCAAATGGTACTGCATTAAGATTTCTTCAAAATTGCATGGTCTGGTAAACACACACAATTTCACAAATTCGGGACTCATTTAAACAAGCATGCTAGTATAAACAACTATAGCATAAAGCATTTAATTTTCCAACTGCCAGTTTATTAGCTAAAGTAAACTTTAAGAAAGTGCGAGAAATTCTGAGTTGGACTATTCAGTATTTACTTCTTATCATCGCCTTCCAGAAACACATGATACGTAACAGCCAGAACTGTATAAAGTGCAGCAAATATCAGAAACTCTTTCCACAGCAGTTTGTATATGCTTCCACGCCATCTGCGAGAAAAAACAAGTAAAAGTAAGCCATACGCATTCATAGCCAGCCAGCATGAAATAACTTGCTGTAAGTAATATGTAACCTAGAACACAGCAAATCCTTGCACTCTGAGAGGTTTCAAGAATTTAGTTTAAAAAGCAGTAGCATTAGGAGCAGTAGTTAATGACAAGATTACAATTCTAGTGCTCAATGTTGACCAATTTTAGTAATACATGTAAATCAAACTGAAGATAAGTAAAGCCATGATAAAATTATTTTAAACTTTAACCAGCGATTAAGACATATCAAACATTCTGTAGACCTTTATGACATGACTCAAACATTAAGGAGGTTGCAGAGCGTGTAGGGAGAGGTTATCCGCATAAAATGCTGACACGGGCATCCAAATCTGGTCATATGTTACTTCACTGCAGCCTGTGTCTTAAACAACAGCTTTAATCCCACGGCTAACAGATCTAGGCCCTAGTACTTCGTTGCAGGGATGGGAGGTTAATTCCAAATGCAGAAAAGGCGGAAGGAGGGGTCAAAAGTAGGTCATTTTCGCAGACATCCTTTTATGGACGACCCCTTAATGGGCCATTGCCTATGTTTGGGTTGTTTGTATGACGTTGATCAATGAACTCATAACAGAGGCATACTAACTTTATTAATAGTTTCAAAAACCCAGAGAATGTCACAGTAGAAACCTCTGCATTGTACTCAACAGTCATCTTTGTTCAGCTATTGTAAGTTTCCTTCAGGTGATGAATTTGCAACCACTTGCATGCAAAAACTATATGAAATGCAGCAAACAAATTATAGAAGACAACACTCTTGCAAACATACAGATATCCATAAATTAACAAGAGTTTAAATTAAAGACTGCATCGGAAAACTAGTAGGACTGTAGTACACAAGTCCCTGCACAGCTGGTCTGCATCTACATGTGTATTTTTGAAAAAATTAAAAACTTACTAATAAACTTTGTAATATATCAAACCTTATATTTAGCAAATACTTATTTTCTAAAGCCAATCTTTATTTCCACACATAGAAAATCACAAATTGTTGCTTCTATTTTTTACATTTCTTATAATTTCATATTCATATTTTTCAATTCTGATATAACACGGTCATGAATATGGCTCCCAAAATTCGTTCAGCTAAAGTCTAAACTAACCTTGTTATAACACAGTATCTCTATGGTATACACCATTTCTTGTTATGGTTTCTAACCCCTACGTTCTAACGAGTTTTCGATTTAATTCGATGTGCTTAACATAAATTAGGACTTTGAACATTTCAAACACAGACCAACAGAACTTTGTTAGCCCAGTCCACTTATACATTTACGCATACATCTTCAATAAAAATAAGGTGTAGGCCTAACCAAATTTATTTAGAGCAAAGTCTGGTGTGCTAACCTGTTCCCAGTGAATGATATTGGCCAACATACTTGTCTTTACATAATAGTCTGAAAGTCTATGACACGCGCCTAATAATACCTTATCTAAATTTCAATTAAGTTAAAATTTAATGCTAAACATTTCAAATATTCCACGAATTAATGGGAAAACTTTAAACACAAGTTGTCTGCTTAACTAATTCAATATATTACTTTAACTCATATAGATTCGACACGCAACATAAAGACGTCATTTTTATGTTTTAAGCGCCATCTGGCATTTGACTGATTAGACAATAATAATTCATTTTGAGTGAAACCAGAGTCAAACTCGTAATCCCTTGGAGCATTTTCTACAATGTGTATCAGCTTTGAGCGGAAAGTTTGTCGTCTTTAATTTATCAATCAATGATTTAAAATGTAGATGGTGTGATTGAAATACAACCTCGTATATTTTAACCTCGGGCTAGCACGCTCTGTATAAAGGGACCTTAAATAGAGGGGCGCCCATTCAAAAAGGCATCGGTGGTGAAGGATCTGATCCGATTAATTCATTGAAAAAATGAGCAGGATCGAGGCCATACGATAACCATAGAAAAAACATGTACATTTACACTCGTAAACTAATAATGAAGATCTTAAAGCAGTTTAGAATAGCCTGCTATAAGATCATTGCTAATAGCTTTCATAGCGCACGCACAGTCTTTCTCCAACTGATGCTGGGAACGGCCTCTGACCGTTTTTTGCAACAGATCTTCCGAATATAGAAGAGGTAAAAGAATTTAACCTGAAAGTTTTCGTAGCCCTCAACCATTTTGTTCGGGCGTCTGCGCGATTACGTTCATAGGATGAATATTTTTCTACCACCCCATTTGTACCATCATTCAGCCTGCGCATTGACACTCTTTGGCTACTGGAATACGGCCCTCAACAAGTCAACGATAATGTGGTCAGTTACAGCACAACGTAAACGGCACGGTGAGTTGTGACCAGCTCTTCAAAATTCTTAAATATTAGATAATACACACGAATCTCACATATTAGAATAACTTATCGGACTACATATATGACAGACTACATTAATATTTAGATGGACTACCGTAACCGTCCATGTAACTGCGTCATGTTGGACAACTCATCCCTCCATACTTTTGGGGTCGATTAAAGTACATACGTGAGGAGAGGCGCTCCTTCCAAGCAGTTTCAATAAGGGGTGCAAACAAGACTTGGTGTAACTTTTGATTTCCTTTCACATAATGAGCGCTCACATAATTATATAATTTAGCGCATTTAAGGTTCGCATGGTTATATCAACTAGCGCTTTATAAATCTTATTCTACTTCTACTTCTTCTGCTGCTGCTGCTTCTTCTTCTTCTTGATCTTCGGGTTCGTTTTTGTATTATATTGTATTTTATAACTTATATAGCGCTTCTTGCAGAACAAACGACTCAGAGGCGCTTCCAGCATGAGAACACCGGAAAAATAAGAACATCCTTTAAAACAACGAGCTGACTTAGCCCTATCACCAAGAGTGACCCTTTTACTTTTTTCAGCATAATCCCACGTAGGCCTGTTATAGGCCTATAGGCCTAGTCCATTTGCGCTGTCGCTTAACCTCAAGAAGATCAATGTCTGCCTTAGATTGACGTGCAACGACCTTTAGAAAACCCTAGCCTCCACCTGGGAAATGCGTCGCAAACACACACTGATCTAATCGCTGGAAAATAACGATGACGACGACGACGACGATTGTCGTCCATCATCATCTCGGATATAATAATAATAATAATAATGATAATGATAATAATAATAATAATAATAATAATAATAATAATAATAATAATAATAATAATAATAACTATTGGGAAGAAGTGGTCTGACTTCTCAGTGATCAATCATTTAAAACTCCTAACCTAATTCTTCAGTTTGTCAGAGATCATTTCTAACTCGGCTTAAAAATAATGATAAATAAATAATTGCAATAACATAAACAAATACACAGCTCAAAGTGTGCAGCAATTACAGCCTAGGCACAGCGAGCAGAAGCGAGTACTGACGCAAATCTTCTGCTTGCACGATACAATGTTCGCTTCGAGTCCATTATGTTCCTTATAAACATTCACCCATTAGCGACTCTGCGATGATGGCAAAGCTCCTATTACAGCATCAGCAGCAGTCGTTGCAGCAGCCGCAACCGCAGCAGGGAACCCGAAGTGCAAGCATCTCGCCTCGGCACATATCCGCCACAAACATGGGAGGAAGGGCATTGACTCACGCAAGCGCTATAACAACTACTGTGAGATTCGGAAACAAACGACCGATGACTCTGCATTATTCGGAGGCGACAGCGCTGGGCTGATTCAATCGACAACCTATCTATCATCGTTGCATCGAGTTGTCTGCATACTGTATGCATACGTGAGTGTGTTCATAATATATTCGTTGCGTCCCTACGGACCCCGACGGCGGCTTATCACAGCACTCAAGACTAAAGTTTCGTAAAACTACCCTAATGTGATTAATTTGGTGCAATAATGCAATGTCATGCACTGCAATACGAGGTAATGTTTACGTAGGCCTAATGTTGTTTTGTAAAGTAATGTGATCTTGTATGCCTGTATTTGGGGAACTGGGCTGTAAAACGACTAAAGTGAGCATACGTTCAATGGGAGAGGTTAACCTTGTATGGCAGGGGTGCACAAACTTTTTTGACCAAGGGCCACTAATCGATTTCTTAAACCCTTCGGGGGCCAAACAATTGTGACGACTCGGCTTATGTCAGAAAAATGCTACCAGTCCATTACTATCTCCTGTCAGAGCTGGTGCCCCCCATTCGTTTGACGCTTACCAAATTCGTCATATCCAAGAAACCACGGCTACACAGTCTCAGTGTCTCTTCCAGCAGGGCAGACCCAGCTGTCTGACCTTTCATAGAGCTCATGCCAATCAGCTCATCGGTGAAGTCAAAAGTCGAAGAAACTCCACGAACAAACACCAGCAGCTGGGCGGTGGAAGCGATATCAGTCTGTCACCAAATTAGGAAAGTTCGCTGCCTTTTCTGCAAGCTGCCAGTTACGTCTCGTGACAGATGTGACATTCTGCGCTATATTGCCATGCGATTCAGGGAGACTGTCTTAGTAGCTTCTGGACACAGCTTTTTCGATGCAGCTATCATACTGCTCTTGACAAAGTCACCGTCAGTGAACGGTCGACCAGATTTCGCTATTATCGATGAAATGTCCTAGCTTACTTCACATGATGCATCAAAGGCTGCTGATCGCTTGGTAAAAATGTTCTGCTGGTGATTTCGTGAACGGCGCAGTGACTCAATTGTGGCTGTTCTTTCTTCGCCGACAGCACTATAAAAATCTTTATGCTTCGACTCGTAATGGCGCTACATATGCCATATATTCACCACGGCTACAGTCTAGTGGCAAAGCAGGCAAATGACGTTCCTCTGTTGCTGAACACAACAGTAACGCTCCGTCCCGTCGTCACGAAACTCTGTTTTCATCGTCAACTTTTCGCTTGCGACTGTCGAACATTTCGTATTTACAACCGTTTATTAAACAGATAATTAGTAATCACGCAGCCCATATAACGGCTACATCAAGTAAATAAACACGAAAGATGGCGGCGAGAGTTGTGCGCTTCCGGCTGAAATTAGAGGTGTGCGTCACTGTACATTTAATGTCAGTGCCGGCTCTTGAATAGTTGCTTTTCCTGTTGGACATCGCGGGTTACATGACGACTCGTAGCGGGCCGGAGGTTGTGCACCACTGTAATGTAAAGTAATGTGATTTGTATGCCTGTATCTGGATATTTATGTGACACCTTCGTAATCGTATACTCTCCAAATGTCTAAAGCGCTACTTAAAAGCTAAGCGCAGGACACCAGCTTATTCAGAGCGCTGCGTCAAGTCATTGGGGTTGTCCAAAGATGCCTTGTCAAGAACCAAATCCGGTTGCCAGAAGACTAGAGAGAGAAGGGGGAAAGAAGCTGTTAGGGTGGGTTGTGTTTAAGCTGAGAGAAATGGGAAGGGAACGGATTCGAATCTTAGATAGAATGGGAAATGCTGAAACAAATAAAAAACTGAAAAAACAAAGCATGAGTTGCTGCATTGCAGTTACGTTAATGGATATTTTGAAGATGATATGCAGTCAACAACATACTGTGCACAGTGGAATTGTTTCTTCGGAAACGGCATTAATCTGAAAGCCCAGTTCTTGCTCCCACGCAGCAAGTTTGCGCCTTATAGAAATCTATTGAACCAACAACAACGTGGCTGATAATAATGGAGTTCAGTTCACTGAAAGTGACGTAAAATGAACGCAAAACCGTAAACTCGAAAATCTCTAAAGCGCTGCTTAGAAGCTACGCGAAATGCAACAGCTTATGCATGGGCGCTGCGTCAAGTCAGAAGATCATGCATATGCATGGATACATCAAGTCGGAAGAACATTACCAGGGAGCCATGGTCATTTATTAAAATACTATACATCTCCTGAAAAAGGAGAATCCTAATCGTAAGCTCTTCAACTCATTCGAGGAGATCAGCTGATGATTTTCAGACGCTCAGTAAAAACACACCCAGTAAGGAATGTTAGAAGTGGCATGCATGCTATAGGCATATTTTGGGTGGGAATCCCGGTTCAGCTGTGTATCCATCCATCTACATGTAATATCTCTGCCTAGACCGGCTATTAGAATGATACATTGGTTAAAGTGTAGGCCTACATCAAAGCGTCTCTGAGCGTGAGGATGCCAGTTCGCGCACCAATAATGGCTATATTTCAGAGACTTAATTCTTGGATTAGCGCGGTCCGTACCCGGAGACCCTAAATGGCGAGGCGCCCATTCAAACGGGCAGCGGTGGTGAAGGATCTCACTAGGTAACTTCATTGCAAAATTAGCAGGGTCGAGGCCACACCGTTTCGACATAAAACCGTGTATATTTGCATATTACATTTCCATTTGATATTTACAAAACTAGTTCAGTGCGACCGGCCGGGACTATAAAATACTCGGGAGCCACGGCTTACTATTGCCACGTCAGAGTGCACAGTTAGTTCTGTTTCGATATAACCTTCATCTTCCTAAACGTACAAGTGCTGCAGACTGTTACGGTTTCTACAATTAAAACTCGAGTCTTTGGAGACCGAAAGCGATCGAGTTAAGCGTTGACTTCATTTCTAGCGTTTCGTCGTCGTTCTGCTGGTCCCCCTGTGGCTCAACGAAATCCGCTGACAGGTCCGTCATTCAGTGGCAGTCTATTTGTAGGTGGCTTTCCTGGAACTGTTGCCATTCTCGTTTAGGAAATTGAACCAGCCCGAGAGGAGTGCACCTGCATATGCGCACCAAATGACACCTCGTTTAATAAATAAACCATGCACACCTATCAGTCTTGCGTGTATCGTTCATAAATATGTATATAGGTGTAGGCCTATTATAGATACATATATATATATATGCATATTATGTAAATGTATGAATATACTGTTTTCATTTGCATATGTGTATGTATATTTCATATATATATATATGTGTGTGTGTATTATAGTTTACTTATGTATGCCCAAGTATATATATGTATCGTTTCTGTTATGTGTATATATTTGCCTGCAGACAACATATTATATATAATTTCCATATTTGTCAATTTGTGTGTGCGTGCGTGCGCATGACTGTGTTCGTGCGTGCGTGCGTGTGTCTACGTGTGTGCAAGGCCGTGTTCGTGTGTGTTTGTGTGTGTGTGTTCTTGTGTGTGTGCATCAGTCAAACGTTATTGATGGATAACTCAATATTTAAAGAACAGCTGCGTCGATCGTTACATCACCTCACATCAGAAGTGAGATTGGCAGAGCACAGAGATGAAGAACATCGGTCGGTAGGCAGACAATGCCAGAATTAGACGGAGATGACATCTTGCGCATGGATTGGCACTAGGCTGATAGACAGCCGACCTACTGCGTGATATATAGTTTTCGCCGGTCCGTCTAGCGCCATCTGCAGCTTCTGGTGTAAATTAGTACGACGCATAATGCAAGTAAAATTATATATAACCGACAACGAAAGGAGCCGATCTGTTAATTTTAATTAGACGATTGGTCCCATTTCATTTTAATTAGACGATTGGTCCCATTTCAGCCGTTTAAAGTCTGCAAACTGACCAATGTTAGCTCTGTGTGCAAATTGACCAATCTCTGTGCGTAGAGGCTATCATATATAGTGGCGAAAAGGGGCTACATACAATAAAATGGGCTAAATAAAAATCTATTTGACGTTTAATAATAATAATAATAATAATAATAATAATAAGACAATTTATATAGCGCCGTAACACGGCCGAGGCCGAAGAAAAGGGCGCTGTACATAAGTTCAGGCGACAATAGAAAATTAACTACAGTCATACGATAATTTAAATAGAAACGTTTTAAGCCCTTTCTTAAAGTTATCCAAGTTATGTCTATTTGTTCGTCTTATCTGCCCATATCTCTGTATCCCTGTCAGTCTGTTTACCTATATATTCGTGTACTCGTCCAACTCGTGTTTGTATCGCTTACTTAAATGTACATGTACATGGTTTTACGTAGCGACAGTACGTAGTGTGTTTATGGCAGCGCAGGACTGGGCCAGTCTTCCGCTTGATGTTTAACAAACAGGCATCCAATATACAAGATTTATTTACCGCCGTTGTGAAATCCTAGCTCCGGGCTCTGTTAACACACTGACTGAGCGAAACAAAATCATCGATTATTTATTATCGGTCTACAGAGAACTAAGCCAATTTAAACACGAATCCATGTGCGCAATACTGTGCTACGAAACTTTCAAGAACTTGCATCAATAAGTCATCTCAACTTCTAAACAACAAAACAAGGTTTTGGTTTACTGTACAGTAAGCCAGCACAGAGATTTAAGTACAGGGGTTATGTGCTCTTATATTGACGCGTTAGTTAAAACTGTAGCCAAAAAGTTCTGAACTCTGGACTTTCTGCCTGTTTGACTTTGTGAAGTCAGTGGAACAGTCTTCCTGACTATGAGACTAATGCCCCATCCCTGGACACATTCAAATCACGACTCAAAACACATCTTTTTAAGATATCTTATGACTGTAGTTGATTTCTGAACTCATGTACATCGCATTTTTTCTTCGGCCTCGGCTGTGCTATACGGCGCTATACAAATTGTCTTATTATTAAACGACTTACAGTAATCAAGGCTGCTAAAGACCAACATAATGAATATACATACATGAAGACTTACAAATACTATTCACATAGTCGGTGAGAGACACAGCAGAATCAAAAACAATTCCAAAGTTACAAGCAGCATCAGCCAACTGAAAAGTGAGTCGCCAAGTTTTAGAGATTTAAGCCATTCAAACTTCTGAAGTTTCTGTGGAGTGCCCAAAAGTAGGAATTCAGCTTCTGACGAGTTAAGGAGGAGTTTATTAGCCGCCATCCTAGACTTGCTGCACCACCTCAAGGGCAGTGGACAACAGCTGACAAGAATAACTGTCAAATGAAAGATAAATGTATCATCAACATAAAATGATACACTATTGAATAATTGCCAAACAATGTAACTAATGGTGTGGTGTATAATGTAAATAAAATAGGACCAAACACGGAATCACGCGGGATGCCACACGTCAACAAAGCACTGGACGAATACTTACTATTTTAGCTAGACTCCAACAAATCGTAATCGTAATCCCGAGATTTCTACAGCGCCCAACGAAAGCCACGTCGCGGGGTCCAGCTTTTCAACAGGCGTTCACCCAAAACAAAATCGATAGACAAAAAGGTTTCGGTTCCAGGTCAAGATCCAAGAGTCAGGCAGAGACAGCATGGCAGCTACGATGGTTGATGTTTGGGATTGGATCGGAAAGACGGATAAGAGGAAGAAAGGGAGTCAGGATAGGATCTGTGAAAGAGGAATGTTTTCAGTTTTGAGTGAAAGGCCAATGCAGAAATTGCACAAAACTTAATAAATACGCGCGCTTATCTATGCAGATGTGCATGCATACTGTGGACTCTCTGGACATTTATATAGCGCACTGTAGGAGGTTTTCAATGCGTCGGAATATGACTAGCTGACATATCTATAAAACTGCGATTTAAGACAGGCGGTACAGTATAGTTTCTTGAGCTGCTTTAGACGGAGCAAATTAGATTTTCAGTGAAGCGTGAGCCTATAGATTCTATATTGCTGTACATATATGTGTATGACTATATATAGGCCCCGCGCATATGGTTTCACTCTGTGTTTCTTTTTGTATGTATAGACTTACAAGACTATATATAAATTGCAGATTCAGCCTACGCACATAATGACCGTTTCGTTTCATGATTCCATATGGATTCAGTTTGTGACGAAAGCGGATTTCCTGATTCGATTAACTTACCATCGCGATAACCATGACAACGACTGCAATGGCAAAAATTAGAAGAAGCGCCTGTAAGCTATCGCGGAAACTTCCCGCCTAGGCAGTTATAGACGGCGCTTAAGTCTCGAAATTGGATAGTACATTCCACAGGCTCATGTATATATAAAGGCTATGATTCAAAATGGCGTAATAAACTGTAAGTGCAACCATACAGATTGCTGATGCGGACATAAATTGTCTGGCGTCATAGCTGCCGTCTATAAAAACTAAGAGAATTTACATTTAAGTGTTATTTATGGGTATCAGCTGACGTGCTTTGCTATACTAGATATTTCATGTCTATAATAAGATATTACTAGACATTTTATGTCTATAAATAACAGTGATTGATGTCTGCAAGACATTGCTAATTGCGATTTCTGGTTTAGGCATACTAGATGTATTCTACGAAACATTAGCCTTAACTGTTAATGTTCATGTTTTTCTCTAGCGACCGTATGGCTTCGACCCTGCTCATTTTTCAGTGAATTCATCGGGTGAGATGTTTTATCACCGCTGCCCTTTTGAATGGGCGCTACGCCGTTTAAGGTCCCCGTGTATGGACCGTGCAAGCCCGAGATTAAAATCTCTGAAATATAGCCTCTATCGGTATGCAAACCGGTATCCTCACGCATATTAATACCGCAAAAGGTCGTTTAATTATCGTTGTTTGATTTGGTGGTTCCGTAAATGAAAAATGGCTTTTGCAACAATTCCTTTAGGTACCTCCGTGCATAACTAATCGGACGAACACAACACATATAGCCTATCATAACTGCCTAAATGTTATGGCCTAAACGAATAGAAAAGGCAATCGAGGCTGCAGGCGATGTGTATGTGACTGTTAAGATGCACGAAATCCATTTCTCGCCGTTGAAGTCATTCGACGCTAAGATTTATTAGGCAAAGCACGATAAGCGTTAATAAAGATATTTTTCATGGTTAATAGGATTTGGCAAGGTAAGTGCTTTTCGATCAGTCATTACACTCTTCTGTCGACGAAAAGATCTTGTCTGAGAAGAGTATACTCTTTCTACTCTTCATACTCTTCTTACTCTTCCTACTCGTCCTACTCTTCCCACTCGTCCTACTTGTCCTACTCGTCCTACTCTTCCTACTCGTCATACTCGTCCTACTCTTCCTTCTCTTCCTACTTTTCCTACTCTTCCTACTCTTCCTTCTCGTCCTACTCTTCCTACTCGTCCTACTCTTCCTACACTTCCTACTTTTCCTACTCTTCCTACTCTTCCTACTCGTCCTTCTCTTCCTACACTTCATACTCTTCCTACTCGTCCTTCTCGTCCTGCTCTTCCTACTCTTCCTACTCGTCCTACTCTTCCTACACTTTCTACTCTTCCTACTCGTCCTACTCTTCCTACACTTTCTACTCTTCCTACTCGTCCTTCTCTTCCTACACTTCCTACTCTTCCTACTCGTCCTTCTCTTCCTACACTTCATACTCTTCCTACTCGTCCTTCTCGTCCTGCTCTTCCTACTCTTCCTACTCGTCCTACTCTTCCTACACTTTCTACTCTTCCTACTCGTCCTACTCTTCCTACACTTTCTACTCTTCCTACTCGTCCTACTCTTCCTACTCTTTCTACTCGTCCTACTCTTCCTACTCGTCCTTCTCTTCCTACTCTTCCTACTCTTCCTACTCTTCCTACTCTTCCTACTCTTCCTACTCTTCCTACTCTTCCTACTCTTCCTACTCTTCCTACTCTTCCTGGCTTAAGTTTGTTTCCATTGATAATGAGACGACAGTCGAACAACAGAGCAACCTTTTCCATCTTCCGTGGTTCGACTAATATTTACCTTGCCAGTTTGCCCATGAATACTTGATGGGACCCATATGGACCCTTTACAAGAGGCACGGTAGCCGATTGGTTAGAGCGCTCAGCTTGTAACGCGGAGAGTACGGGTTTGAGCCTCCCTTGAGACGGTTACTTTATAGGGACCTTGAGCATGTCCTTCACTCACAGTTGCTCCACGCCATCGATTGATGCATTGCAATTAGATAGGGGTACTTAATAAATGCGGAAATAATATTAAAAGTCCCGAATGAAAATAGGGGTCACACGTGGGCCTCATGTGGGCATGCTGGCAGGGTGTAAACAAACACCGTTATTTTCGCCACAACTGTAGAAAACAATAAAAATTAAAGCCTTATAAGAGACGCAATTAAACTAAAATAAAAATTAGCACATCTACAATAAATGGCCACAATCTGAACCTGCGTCTCCTTCTTGCTCTGGGGGACGCTACATCGGCCTACAGCTTTAACTAACACTAAGAACTATTCTCTTTCACTGGGAGAGCCTTTCAGTGGGTACGCTGAAATGGGTACGCTGAAAGAACGCTATATAAATGCTCTCAATGAATGAATGAAGTTTATATGAGTCACCGAGATTCGAACCTCGGACTCCAAGGCAAAAAACAGCCTTACCAGTCAGCTACGTTGCCACCAAAGGCTAAGTTTGTATATATTCCTGTAATATTACAGAAGATAGTCCTAGCAACTAAGGTTAGACCTAGAGGCCTGTAGGTCTACAAACTTAAAGGAAAATCACTGGACGAAATTAGATGAATTTATCGAGCGAAAGTAGTCAACCATTGTGTGCTATACTTCCCATCAGTAAACCTAATAAAACATTTGTGCAATGTTTAAATGCATATATATGCGGGAAAATGGAAGGAGGCTACACTCAGAACGCTTACCCTGGAATAAAATTTTGCTTTTGAATATTTATTTTATTTAACATCGAAGTCTGGTCTCTATTTCGCGTAATCATCATAATTATCTATAATATTCGCTTTTAATTAATTTAATTTCTCCGCACAGGCCTAGGTGTAGGCCTATACGCATGCAGGCCTATCACACATATCACACAAGTTCAGACATTATATGTAAATAACGGTCGATTAATATCTCCAGCCACCACTTGGCGGCTAACTTATAGCCAATTTCGTGCGTATACATGTCCAATGTTATCAAATCTACGGGCTTCACGTCTAGATTTATTTTCTCATATCGGCCGGTCGACCATATTTCACAACGGCTGCTGTGTGCGTACGTGGTCTATCAAATTGCGAGCAAACCTAATACCCCCGTTGAAGATGCGCCCACGCGACAACGAACGCCCGCAGCCTCCGCGGTCGACGGATGCCACACCGGGTACCAGCGACGAGCGACGACCCGTGAGTCCTGTCTGACGTACTGCTCTATAAGATCGGCCGAAGGTTGGGCATCGATGACATGCGACTTCGTCGGTCGAGACGTGCAAGCAGTCGTTCCGTAAGTTTATGCCCACAGACTTCGTAATATAATCGTTGTGAGCTGCTTTAAAAGGCGCTATATTAAGTGTACTGATGCATACTTACATGTATCGTTACCGATAATACGTCGCGAGGTAAGGCAATCGCTTCTCTGTTATATAAACCAGTCATCGTCGTCATCATCGTCGTCGTTGTCATCATTATCGTCGTCGTCATCATCGTTATTTTGTTTTCAAGACCGGGGCGCCGCGGGAGTTTCCACTGTAGGTAGGTTTTATTCATAAGTAATGTAATGTAACTAGAAATTTATCTAGCGCCTTATAGACAACTCTCAAAGGCGCTGTTGTCGAAGTATAGGCCTATATTCATATGATGATGATGAGTTTTCTGCCCGAGGGCAGGTCCATTGGCTTTATGCCACCCGGGGATGAGATGAGTGAGGTGGTTTCCCGTTGCCGTCCTCACTATTCATATATACATAAATAAAAATTACGGTTGCGGTTGGTTAGCTGCTGGGGCATCTTTGGACTGAATCGCGTACAGAGACCAGAATGTAACCGAACCTTCTGAGACCAACATCAACTTCGTCAGTTGGTTACAAGGATTGTGCGACATTAAAGAGATTACAATCGTAATGTTCCTCTAAATGTAGATGTAAATGTATGCGTTTTTCTATAGTGACCGTATGGCCTTGACGTTGCTCATTTTCAATGAATTCTTCAGGAGATTAATCGGGTGGATGGGTAAAATAAGAACGAGACTGAGGAAATGGATTGGACGCATACTGTGAGGCGATTCCCTTTTGAGAGATATCAGAAAGGGAAGAGTGGAGGGAAAGAAAAGAAGAGGAAGGCCTAGACAAATGCTACTGGACTGGATTATAGTGGACGGATACGGTAAACTGAAGGAGGAGGCCCAACAACGTCAAGAACGGCGCCATTGGACGTTCGAACCTGCCCCAAGGGGCAGAGAACTTGAAGTAGAAACAATCGGGTGAAGGCTGAGGCCCACCGTTGAAGAGGTTGCGAGGGAGGTAGTTATGGCGCCACTAGGTATTTTCCATTCCTTCATTAATCTCTTCTCGTCCCCTCCAACATCTTCCTAATAGCCCGCCCTCGCCGGGAAGCGGCACCCCCACGCCCGTAGAAGGATCAGAGTAATGTGAACTGGCCCAATGTGGCGTCTACCATTTGATAATATTATGGGATTAAAGACGAGCTCCCGGAAGGACGTCAGAGGGTTTTAGAGAGTTGGGGGGGGGGGGTTAGTGTAGGAGAAGTGAACGGCGAGGAATAGCAATGTTGCAAGGGATTTTGACGTTTCTGTAAGTAAGCAGAAGATGTTGAAAGCAGATCTCGTATATTTTTTTAGCAGAAAATGACTTAATTTGATATATTTTAGTACCAAATTTGGCAACTCTTAAAGCCTAAGGACGTCGTCGCAATTTTTCATGATCATTATCGCCATTAGCAGTAACGGTAACAATAGTAGAAGGGAAAGTCTGACGGTAAATCACGCAAGATTGACGTCTCGCGTTAAATTTCTTGGACTAAAAGCTCTAAATAATTAAGCTGGGTATAATGGCAGACTCTGTGTCATGACAAATCGTAATCTCGAGATTTTCTACAGCGCCCAACGAAAGCTGAGACGCAGGACCCGGCTTATTCACAAGCGCTCAGTCAAAACCAAATCGATAGACAGAAAGGGTTTGGTTCCAGGTCAAGATCTAGGAGGCAGGGAGGCAGGGAGGCAGGGAGGCAGAGAGACAGGGAGGCAGGGAGGCAGGAGGCAGGAGGCAGGGAAGCAGGGAGACAGGGAGGGAGGGAGGCAGGCAGGCAGGCAGGCTACGGTGGATGGTGTTTGGAACTGGAGCGCGAAGAGAGATAAGGGGAATAGGAAGAATCAGGATAAGACTTTGGGAAAAGTAATGTTTTCAGTTTTAAGTGAAATACTAAATATGACATGATCTCTGGTTTTCTCTTCTTTTAATGCTGGCGACACCTGATGCAGAATCTCCCATTATCACAACAGTAGCAAATTTATAATTTCGTTATCGTAATCGTAAACTCGAAATTTCCAAAGCGCTACTTAAAAGCCAAGCGCAAGGCACTAGCTTATTCACGAGCTCTGTGTCAAGTCAGTGGGGTTCTCCAAAGTAAGTAAGTAAGTAAGTAAGTAATGCATTTGTTAACACGCCATATGTCCATCGACTGAGCGAGGTATCGTAGGCGTAGTCCAAAGACGCCAATGCCATGTCAAGAACCGAGTCAGGTTGTCGCAAGACCAGAGAGACAAGGGGATTAGGAGCTGTTAGGGTGGGTTGTGTTTAATGTCTACTATTATCGTCCTGTCCTTTATGAGGTGGCTGACGGGTTTAACACTCGCCGATCTTCCATTAAGGCAGATGCAAAACCTGACACTAGGTGTCGCCAGCATAAAAAGAAATGAAAAGCACAGAGACAATATCATTCCATTGATCTCACGAGTGTCATAGGCTGCGTCATGTGTCATGATAAAGACGCTATACGAGTCTTCAGAAAATACAGCAGATGTGAGATTTGCTTCGAGACCAACCAGCATTTGAACGAAGACCATTACAAATATATGTCTCCTCTTTGGCTGCATTCTCTGTCTGTCGTGATCATCAGCAATTGAGAAAACTTTGCGAAATTAACAATTTTTGCAGAGTTAATATCAAATTTACTTCTACTAATCTTCAACCACAAATTTCTTCACATTTCTTCACTATAGCGCCTTTATTAGATCCTAAAATATTCCTATGCATGCATATATACATAAATGCATGCATACATACACGAAAGTCCAGTTTAAGTCGTTCAACTGATATAGTTAATTTTCCTAATGTACTGTCAAACGGGTGGCGTTCTCAGTTCAAGCGATGTCGTTTCAATTGCCTTCTTTTCAGCCTGTGTGATTACAGCCGACTTTGCAAATATTGTATGACAAGCAGAGTACTTCATTTCACCAGTTTTCTGTTCAGACATTAGGATCCCAAAGGCTCCGCGTATACAATACTTACATATATTAATATGCTTAAAATACTTATATTAATACGGCTAAAATACTTACATATATTAATATGCTTAATAAAATAATATTAGGCATATATTGTACTGTATTTATTTTTATTATTTTTAAATTTTGTTTTGCTTCGATGAAGGTATGATCCCTCAGGAATAAAAAATAAAACCAGGAGTAAAAGGAAATGTCTGTATAGCGATTCTCCTTATATAAGTGTTTATTTACGCTATAGATGTGTTAGCTTGCTTGTTTGTAAAGCCTATGTGATGTTAGGTTAGAGGTCGATGTGTGCGTAATTGCATATGGTTACCTCGATCTGTGTGTATGCCAGCATCGTAATGTATAAAGTTATTATACGTTAGGCTTTAGGGAGACTGTCAACTGTGCTTTGGAAACAGCATGGAGAGCAGGGAACCAGCTAAAGAAATTTGAATTAACGATTGACTTGGTCGTTTGGTCCGAAGCAGACGATTTTCGTGAGGCGCTGCAAGTCTCAAACGCAGCTGACTCAGTTGAACGGAACTCGTCGGAGGCGTAAGACGTCTCGAGAAATTTAACCCGTGAACTCCAGATCGAACAGAGAAGGAAATTCTAGAATCGCAGTTCGATTGAAAAGAAAAACGATATGTGAAGCTATCGAACGGCTGCTCACGGCGATTGCGTCGTGTGCTCGTACGATGGGAGCAAAAGGTTTCGTCACCTGTGACGTCAGAAACCATCTGCGTGAGACTCACAACAAGCTATTCGGCGTAGCTTTTCATGGCTAAAGAAAGACGAGTGCCTGCGAGTATGCATGAGCGTCGATACAGGAATAAGTGGCGCCCCTTGAATCCCCACTCGTAAATCTGGAGGCAGAGGTGCCAGCATCTCCACTTTTGACCCAAAAATAAAATTGTTGGTCTCCCAAGTTTGGGTACGGATAGACTGATGCGTTGTTGGAATGGAATTGTATAGCAATGCGGAAAAACAATAACAACCATCAATTTCATGCCAAAAATGGTTGTCGAAACAGTACCAGTGGTTGGGGAAACAGTACCACGATGGTCTGTCTGTTCGGTTTGCACGCTTGGTCTATAATCTATCGATTGCGGGTTCGAGTCTGCTGAGCGGATTTTGTGTACCGACCCAGAGCAATTTGTCCGCACGCACACGCCTCTTTTATAAAATATTTGGTACCTGCGTCAGCTGGGAAGTAAATGCCAAGTTCTGCGATGCGCTGGGCCCCCTGTCCAGGACCTTGGGATTGGGATTGGGACCGGAGTAGGAAATGAACGCCGCCCCTACGTTTCAATATAAAGCTTCGGGGCTTAATTTCACTTAAAAGTTCCGATGACTGATCAAGGTCGACAAAATTTTCCGAGAAAGAAGTACGATTTAGCTTAGTTGTTCCCATTCCAAGGGTCCGCCACTGTCTCCTCCACTCTTGGTTTTATACAATCAATACAGTACATTACAATACAATACAATACAATAGAAACCTCCACTCAGACTGTGACCTTTACTGTAGGCCACAGTTTGATTTTATAATGCCTGTATTGCATTCCAGGCCTATACAGTAAATGAAGATAATTGGACCGCTGTAGATGGTTCAGTCATTTTGACTTCGTTTACATTACATGTAACCAGCACTTGATCTTTAGATCATCCGAAGCAACGGCGTCTGCTTATTGGCTACCCGCCGCTTCGCATAATTACTATCCCTGCATGGGTGAGTGTATGTGTGGGTGTGGCTGATGTGTGTCTATTATAAACGCAATTTTCAGCGTACGTGGCACATAGTGTTATATATGCTGTTTTTGATAGAATCCATCTGTGTTGCGCAGATGCTCGCTTGTTGATGAAAGATTTGGTTTCAAATGAAACATGTGGACTGACACACGCTTCGTGTGTTGGCCACCGTCAAACAAATTGTGCTGTAGGACACGACGCAAGCGTTCTCCTGGGTTTGCCTTTCAGTCAGCGTCGCATATAATATTACATAATATGTAATGTTGTTACGTTATCGAAGTTACATATACATGCACATATACATACATACATACATAGTTATGTATGCATGTTTATATCTATGCTTATATATGTATCAATTTCTATGTATGTGTGTATGAATGTATGGAGAGCTGCGACGTTGGTGCATGACATGACATGACATGTATGAATGTATGTGTCTGTGTATGTATGTATTTGTGTATGTATGTATTTGTGTATGTATATATTTGTGTATGTATGCATGTATGTATATATATGTATGTATATATCTATGTATGTATATGTGTATGTATGTATATATCTATGCCTATTCATGCATCAGTTTCTATGTATGTATATATATATGTATGTATACATCTATGAATGTATATATGTATGTATATATTTATTTATTTATGTATATATGTATGTATATTTATATCTATATAAGTATATATGTATGTATGTATGAATGTACGTAGGCCTATGTATGTATGCAACTCAACGTTTTATAGCGAATTCTAGGTATTCTTAAAGGCGTAGGCTCTTGATGTTAGAATTCATGAAGAATAGCCAGTTCATTTCTAAGCTAAATAAGCTCGAGCAACTGGAAAAGTCACCCCTGGCTTGATAAATACCAGGGGCGGATGAAGAGGGCACGCCTCCCAGGGCCCTGAGTTTAGGGTGGTGGCAGGCGGCATATTGGCCGCTGCAGGATCGACCGCCAAACACCTGCTTTTGGCACTGGTTTTCTGAACTCGTTCGAGGAAGGCATTGCCGGCCTGGATCCACCCTTGACATAAAATAAGGACTAAGAGTCCTTAAAGCTTACGATACGTTACAATAAAATGCAGGACAATTCACTTACTTACTTACTCATTTGTAACGGCGGTACAAAGACAGTAAGGCTGTTTTGCAAAGCGAGGGCGTTTATATAGCGCTATTAAAGATTACTCAATCGGCTTGCTCTCTCACTCAGTTGTTCGATTGCTCTGAGACGGATATAGGGCCACGTTTCACGTGCAGAAGCCAGGCGAGGGCTCCTCACTTCCTCTAGTGCCGTGGGCGGTCATTTGCAAAAATTTCCATAAAGCACCACGGTCTATTAAATGCAGTTGGTTACATCCTGACTGACTTGCGTCGTTAGCCACACTTTGTCCATCGGGTATAGTTGCACATGGTGCATGGAATTGCAAATAAACGTAGGCTATATATATATATATATATATATATATATATATATATATATATATATATATATATATATATATATATATATATATATATATATATATATATATATATATATATATATATATATATATATATATATATATATATATATATATATATATATATATATATATATATATGAGCCTATATACATATAAACACATGCACACAAACAATAATACAAATTTTAAGTTTGTTTTTGGAATGAAGACAGTGGTCTACATTTAATAGCACAACATTTTCGCCAACTCATCCCTCTATCCTCCCGATATCGGTTCATTTGATGCGGAGAATCGTAAAAGAAGAATCGATTTCGTGACGACAGCGCACTTTTGAGAACGATAATGAACGACGTCATAAAAGACGTTCTGGTGACGTAGACCGACGTCAGAAGAGCAGACTCGGCGTCCGCTTGTGTGTAAATAACTCTACTGGTTCCATGAAGGGGGTGTTGCGTTGTTCGGGGTGGCATCGGTTCGAATGCCGAGGGCAAGTGAAGGCAGTGAAGCGATTGATGCGTAGATCCAATCGGAAAATCAGATTAAAGGAAATTTCTTAAACAAAGGATGGAACAATCAGGAACAAATGAAGTCGGTCAGAAAGGAACGACTGAGACATACAGACAGCGGGATAAAGAAGTCAACAGGAGATCCAGGAACGACACAAATAGGCATATCTTAGAGAGGACAACCGAAGCTCAGGAAGCAGCAGAAGGGGAGATTTAAAAAAACTTTTATTTGTAGAGTCAAGAAACTCTCATTAAGCATAAGAATGTAGACTGTCCAAAATGAAAAGACGGATCGACAGAGAACAAAGACCAACGAAGAGCAGAGCTAGAGCTGAATTGAACACAACAGCGTCTTAAATTGTCCGCAACCTACAGTACAACTTGAAAGAGTTAACTCTGAAGAAGAAGTCGAAGAGTTGCAAATACAAATCGTAATCGTAACTGTAAACTCGAGATTTCTACAGCGCCAACGAAAGCTAAGCCGCGGTAACCAGCTTTTTTACAGGCGCTTGCTTCGTCAAAACAAAATCGACAATCAAGAAGGCTTCGGTTCCATGTCAAGATCCAAGAGTCAGGCAGTCAGACGGCTAAGGTGTGTTTTGTGTTTTGAATTGGTTCAGCAGGATAGGTAAGTGGAAGAAAAAGATACAGAAAACACAGATGAGACAACTAAAAATCGGAAAAAACAAAGAAAGACTGCAGGAAATGACGGAATCAAATCCGAAATGAATAAATCTGGAGTCAAGACGATAATGAGACAGCTGACAGAGTTGAGCAGTGACAACCGGGCAGCGAAGCCGATGCTGTTTGGCGCCGTAGGCAACTTGCCTTCGACATGGCGCAGGGCAGAAGCAGAATCTGTATGCTTTTCTACCCATGGAAACATCGTCGTGTTAAAAGCTGAGATTTACTTTAATCCCACCGACGGCATAATTTAATCCCTTTCGCGCAGATTGGGAAAACTAATGGAATTCAGCAATCCGTTTCCACCGGAAGAGATCCGTTGCATGAAATCGAATCCGCGACACAAGACAGGACTCGAGTTAAAAATAATCACATATTCCTGCGATAAGAATTACCAAAGCGACATATGAAAATATGCAGATACACAAGTACACAACTACATCCCATCCATCCATCCGTTCATCCATCCATCCATCCATCCACCCATCCATCCATCCATCCATCCATCCATCCGTTCATCCATCCATCCATCCACCCACCCATCCATCCATCCATCCATCCATCCATCCATCCATCCGTTCATCCATCCATCCATCCACCCATTCATCCATACATATATATACATACATATTCATACATACATGCGTATATTTGCATAGATGTACACGCATATTGTACACATACATACATAGATACATACATATACAAACATACTGTACATATATAGATAGATAGATGCATAAATACATAAATACTTACATGCATACATACATACACATATACATACATATGCATGCATGCATACATACATGCATACAAACATATATACATAAATACATACATACATACATACACAAATGCATACACGTATACAAACACTAACACTCTAACAGGCACACAAGGCTCTGGTTTAAGTTTCCGCAGCAGCAGCAGCAGCAGCAGCAGCAGCAGCAGCAGCAGCAGCAGCAGCAGCAGCAGCAGCAGCAGCAGCAGCAAAAGAAATGAATGAGGAGATAACTTGATCAACTGAACGCGCAAAGCAGACAGAAGCAGGTCGCAGTATCTTCGACGAGCAACTGCGAGAGAAACAGGGTATGTATGTATGTATGTATGTATGCATGTATGTATGTATGCATGTATGTATGTATGTGTGTATGCATGCATGTATGTATGTATATATGTATGGATGTATATATGTATGTATGCATGTATGTATGTATGTATGCATGTATGTATGTATGTATGTATGCATGTATGTATGTGTGTGTATGAATGCATGTATGTATGTGTGTATGCATGCATGTATGTATGTATGTATGTATGCATGTATGTATGTATGTATGTATGCATGTATGTTCGTATGTATATGTGTATGCATGCATGTATGTATGTATGTATGTATGCATGCATGTATGTATGTTTTAATGTATTATTGCATTAATGTATGTATGCATGCATGCATGCATGTATGTATGTATGTAATGTATGTAATTATGTATGTATGCAAGTATGTAAAAAAGCATATATGTAATGTATGTGAATATATAAGTGAATAAGTTTGTATGTATGATAGTACGTATATATGAAGCGTAGTTTTGAAGAATCTATCAAAAGTGGTGCTTTTACTGATGATCTAAACATGTGATGTGATGTAAACAGTGACATTGCAGCGCAGTATATAACATCAATCTCTATTCATTAGACACGGTAGCACACAAAATGACTAGACATTACTGTGTTGGGTGTGCAGGGCATCGACATCACACGGTCTTTGTTTTGACGAGCGTCTCATTCTTCCTTCGAAGATGACGACGACGACGATGATGTGGTCCAGTCACGACATTCAGCAATTCTCATCCGCTCCTCGGGTTTCAACGAAGGCCACTCAACGATGTACTGCATCGTGTCACGGTGTCTAGTTGGCTGGCTGGCTGGTTTGCTGCCGGCTGGGTGGCTGGTTGGTTGATTAGTTGGTTGGCTGGCAGGGTGGTTGGCTGGCAGGCTGGTTGGCTGGTTGGCTGGGTGGTTGGTTAGTTGGTTGTCTGGCTGATTGACTCGCAAGTTGGCTGGTTGGTTGGCTGGCTGGCTAGTTGGCTGGCTGGCTGGCTGACTGGCAAGTTGGCTGGTTGGTTGGTCGACCTGTTGAACGAGTTGGATATGGCACATTGTATCCGAGATGCTAAGACGTAAGATTCTCACCTCTGCGATCCGGGTTCGATTCCCCGGCCAGTCATGTTAAGCTGACACAGATCGCATTGTCAACTGCCAACCAGCTAGCCAACCTCCGAGGTCATCCTATTCAATATGAGTGCCTCCATAAAATCTAAAAAACAAGACTGGTTGAGCGCCGGCCTTCTAAGGCTGAGTGTTAGGGTTTGACGCGTCCCTCGTGTAACGATCGATTGCTCTGCGCCGGCGCTCTGTACAATGGCGCCAAATAAATGAAGAGAAACTGGAGATAAAACACAACGGAGTTAGTCGCAGGAAAAAGGGTTATGTGATTGGAGAATAGATAGCGAGAAAGAAAAAGGAGTGAGGAAAAGTGTGATAAGAGAATATTCAGACAGACAGACAGAAAGACAGACAGACAGACAGACAGGCAACAGACGGACGGACAGACGGACGGACATACAGACAGACAAACAAACAGACAGACAGACAGACAGACGGACAGACAGACAGACAGACTGACGGACAGACAGACAGACAGACGGACGGACAGACAGACAGACAGACAGACGGACGGACGGGCGGACGGACGGACGGACGGACGAAAGGACAGACACGCAGACAGACAGACAGACAGACGGACGAAAGGACAGATAGGCAGACAGACAGACTGATACAGACAGACAGATACAGACAGATAGATACAGACAGACAGATACAAACAGACAGATACAGATAGATAGATACAGACAGACAGATACAGCCAGACATAGAGACACAAATGGACAGACAGACAAGCAGACAGACAGACAGACAGACAGACAAACAAAAGTTAAATGGAAATTCTTATACAACCTACAAATTATCATATCCTGCGTTCTCGCTTTTAGGTCACCGTTCTTGAATACAGCTCAGTATAGAAGCCTCGAGATTAGATGACGGATCAGATAAGAAAATAAGTGAGATGACCATATGAAGAATTTTTGGTCGCCGTTTATGACGTTGTTTGTGTTACTCTTCACGCACGAATGACATTCACTCATCCTCGTTGCTTCATCATTGCACGCATCGTCTGTCTCTTAGAGTTGCTTTCTTGCTCGTTTCCATTCCCACTCACAGCGTTATATACATACATACATACATACATACATACATACATACATACATACATACATACATACATACATACATACATACATACATACATGAATATATATACGCACCATTATATTTCTAGATATCTAGACGCAGACACAAATATCTAATTCTCTGTGGATAGTTGTATAATATGCACGGCTATACATATGCGGATATAGAAAATACTGAACGACATATACATCAAATTTATATGTGTATACATACTTTCCGATTGTGACTTTGGATTGCGATTGTGGCTTGAAGCGACCATCGACTGATGCCTTGGGCATTATGTAACGGCGCTATAAAAGTCTTCAGATTATACGGTTTTATGTAATTATATCGATGGTGTATGGACATATTCACCGTAATATGCAGATGCATGAGAAAGATACAGAACGACAAATTTACTGAACGTAATTGATGATTCTGTCTGAAATAAGAACCTCCTGACGAAGAATCTTTTGTTTGCCTTAGGAACCGTCTGACAGCAATCCCAGAAGCCGATTTTATGGCCTGCACTTGTAAGCTTTAGGTCAACTATAGACTCACGAATGTAGGGTATCGTTTGCACATGCAGTATAGGATGCGAACTATACGGGTGAAGTCTGTCTGCATATGTAGGGCGCTTTTGCGACCAAAAAAGGCGCTATAACAATGCTCAGATAGACATAATCGTAATCGAAAACTCTAAATTTCTAAAGCGATACTTAAAAGCCAAGTGCAGGGCACCAGCTTATTCACGAGAGCTGCGTCAAGTCAGTGGGGTTGTTCAAAGATGCTATGTGAAGAACCAAGTCCGGTTGCCAGAAGACCAGAGAGAGAAGGGGAGAGGAGCTGTTAGGGTGGGTTGTGTTGAAGCTGAGAGAAATGGGAAGGCAGCGGATTCGACGGATCAGGTGGGATACATACATACATGTATGCGTTGGGAAGCTTATGCATATATTTAACTTCTATGAACATTATAATTATCCTTCGGAGTCTGTTATTCGTTCATTCAGTCAGTCAGTCAGTCAGTCAGTCAGTCAGTCAGTCAGTCAGTCAGTCAGTCAGTCAGTCAGTCAGTCAGTCAGTCAGTCAGTCAGTCAGTCAGTCAGTCAGTCAGTCAGTCAGTCAGTCAGTCAGTCAGTCAGTCAGTCAGTCAGTCAGTCAGTCAGTCAGTCAGTCAGTCAGTCAGTCAGTCAGTCAGTCAGTCAGTCAGTCAGTCAGTCTGTCTGTCTGTCTGTCTGTCTGTCTGCCCTGCATAGAATAGCCGAAAAGCGGAATATGGAAAGGCTTTGATAAGCCATCAACCGGGTACTGATATACTGGCATCAGAGTTCTACAGTAGAAGAGATTGGTTGATGTCTTCGATTCATGTGAAACACCGTCTGTGTATTAAATTTAAGAGACGAGTTTATTTGACGAATACAGCTTCATCAAAGGAGGAGGAGGAGGAGGGGAAGTGGAAGAAGATAAGAGAAAGAAGAACAAGAGGGAAAGAAGATGGGGAGCGAGACAGAGACAGAGAGAGACAGAGAGAGAGACAGACAGACAGAGACAGAGAGAGCGACGGAGAGAGAGAGAGGGAGGGAGGGAGGATGGCAGAAGAATTTCGAGGGAGAGGAAATAGCCTGGAGGAGACAGGACGGATTGACAAGAAGAATCAATAAGAGGAGGAGTAGGAGAAGACGGCGGAGGAGAAGGAGAAGACAAAGGAGGGACAGGGAGAGAAGACGAAGGAGGAGAAGACGGCGGAGGAGGAGGAGAAGGCGAAGGAGGAGAAGAAAACAAAGGACGAGAAGGGAGATTGGAGCTGCTGCTGCTGGAAGATACTGGACGTCGAATGACCTGGAGAAAATCGTATCGCCTGGGGCAGAGAAAAGGGAAGCGACATGCAGATAACCGAGAGGACAGTTTCCCGATATTCTCATGAATTCATGACGATGCGGCTTTTCACGACGATTCCTTTCAGGCTGCGTTAATGCATAGACAATGAGCAGTTGACAAATATTGTTTGCATATACGTCTGCCTATACGTATCTACTTACATATGTACGTATATATGTATGCATGATGCATGTATACATGTATGTATGATGCATGTATATATCTATGTATGTAAATATATATGTATGTAGCATGTGTACACGTATATATGAATGCATGTATATACGGTATGTATGTATGTATGTATGTATGTATGCATATATGTATGTATGTGTATGCATATATGTATGATTACGTATATGTATATATATGTGTCTGCGCATATGCAATTATTTGTCTTCAGGTTTATATATATAGGTATAGCTTTAAGAGTGGGACATGGTGGTGATGTGGTGGTATGGTCGGTGCCTCGTAACCGGAGGGTCGCGGGTTCGAATCTGCCTCAAGCCACTGCAAAGTGACCTCGCACAAGTTGCTCACCCACAATTGCCTGTGAGGAAGGCAACGGAAAACCACCTCACTCATCTCATCCCCGGGTGGCATAAAACCAATGGACCTGCCTTCGGGCAGAGAACTCATCAGCATCGTAGCTTTATACCGGAAGTCGTCGGGGAGACATTTATTTGCATGATTATCACCAGCATCCAATTCGTGGAGATATGAAAACCGAACAATAAAATGTGCCGTATAAAAAACGGTTGCCATTCGTGGAGGTGTCGACAATTGTCTGTCTTTTTGAATCGTGTCTTTGTTCTGGGTGGCACGAATGCATAAACGGCCGCTGGACGAATCAACGGGAAATGTGCGCATCGTTCAGGCCACGATTATTATTATATAGGCCTGATGTATTTGATAGACACTGTTGTATGTATATATGCATATGTATGTATTATTATTATCATCATTATCATTATCACTATTTTTATTATTGTTGTTGTTGTTATTATTATTATTATTACTACTACTATTACTACTACTATTACTATTATTTCTGTATTTATTAAGCGCCACTATCTAATGACTAAGCATCAA
This sequence comes from Norana najaformis, assembly GCA_964023275.1. Lineage (NCBI taxonomy): Eukaryota > Metazoa > Annelida > Clitellata > Crassiclitellata > Hormogastridae > Norana > Norana najaformis. The sequence goes on from OZ029922.1 coordinate 24,090,560, forward strand.
TCGTTGGCGCTGAGCAATTGTGAATGAAGGACTTGCTCAAAATTCCTACACTAGAAACGTCTCAGAGGAGGAGAAGGAGGAGAAAGAGGAAGAGGAGGAGGAAGAGGAGGAGGAAGAGGAGGAGGAAGAGGAGGAGGAAGAGGAGGAGGAAGAGGAGGAGGAAGAGGAGGAGGAAGAGGAGGAGGAAGAGGAGGAGGAGGAGGAAGAGGCGCCAACGAAACCGAACCCGTACTTTTCGCGTTACATGCCGAGAGATCTACCAAAAATCAACTGCCTTGATCATTATGAAAATTGCGGTATGGAAGTCATTAGATTAGATTAGTTTTCCCCCTAAGAAATCGCAATCCGGTCAGAAGTATCATCCGTGAATTGTGCCATTCTTTTACATGGAGGTGTTTGTCAAATTGTTTGCGCTTGTAGTATTCACGCCGTGTGACTGTTAATTTGCGTCAAACGAGGCAAATTCTATCATATTATTATTATTATTTTTTTACCAAGGTAAGTATAATCCCTTGGTTGTTCAAAAATTTCCGGAGAAAAAGAGAGAGAGGGACTCTGGAACGGCTAATCCTCGTCTGGATTCGGCACCACAAATGTACCGTGGAAGGCGATTGCATTGAAACGCTGTAATGTTATAGATAAACGTTGAAAAAGGTAACCTGTTTCTCTACCATCTCCGGATATGAGGGACAATATACGTCCCAAGTCTGTGAGAGAGGTCATATCCAAACCATTGATAGGGCCTAAAGTCTCAAAGGCCAGAGGGACAAAGTGGTAGGCATTACTGAGATGATCATATTTCAAAGTTTTTCTATCGGCCGCCAGTTCAGCTGCGCCTCCTGCTGTAACAGAGGTTGTCTGTAAGTAAGAATGTGCAAGCGTGTCAATCACGGTGACATCCCATAGGAGGCTGCGCCCCGAACGCCAAGGAATCAGGGTAAGGCCATCCGGTCTCTTGCCGTCTGTTCTAGAGAGACCCGTAAGTTCTTTCACTGATGGGAAGCCCGCTCGCGTCAGACTTCTGTGAATAAGGTCATTGAGACAAGCGTGACGTGCCATTCTGCCGGGTCCCAAACGGCAAGAGAGACCATGCGACCCCTCAGCAGTCACCAGAGCTCCACATGTGCAATTATGTTGTTGACATATTATTATTATTATTATTATTATTATTATTATTATTATTATTGTTATTATTATTATTATTATATTTATTATAATAACAATAATAGTAATAATAATAATAATAATATTATTATTTTTAGGTAGTTTATTTATTTATTATTATTATTATTATTTAAATTTTTTTATTATTATTACTATATTTATTATTATTATTTTATTAGTATTAGTATTAGTAATTTTATTATTATTATTATTGTTATTGTTATTGTTATTATTATTATTATTATTATTATTATTATTATTATTATTATTATTATTATTATTATTATTATTATTATTATAGATGTTTATGCGCGTGCCGAAGTAAAAGTCACAAAGCCTGCACGGGAATATGAAAAATCTAAGCGATTGTGTGGAGAATCCGTCCAAAAGTTTAGACTTAGGGCCAACACCTAGTCTTGTTGACGTCTAACTCATCGGCAATGTGTAAACTTCTCTGGACAAATTCTATAGATGAGTCGCAACAAAGTGCGGGCATACAATAGCTTATGTCCACATTTACTTGTTGCAAAACATACACATTAGTGTGGGAAAATCAGCTCAACAAAAGGTGTAGACAAAATGGTCTCCACCATTTTACAGAGTAAATAGACTTATACAAGTCTCCTGAGAAGTTTATTCGTCCATTAACCATTGCATATACCGTTATAAATGTAGGGGAGCAGCAGATACTAATGCAAGCGTATGCATGTATGGTAATAATGTGGTCGGATTTGTGCCATCCGTTAAATGTCTGATAACTGAGCTATAGTGTTAGACACATGTTTATCTGCAAACTCTAACAGGTGGGTCACACTAATTGTCTCACGCCGCACTGACTGCCTCGTGCTGTCAGACACTTATGTCAATAGGCAGTCTCGTATTTCGTAAGGAGATCATGACTTGAAAGCACGTGTTAGTGGATATGTTTCTTGAAAACAGTGTCATTGATATTTCTTAAGACTTAATCAATGGACATGATAATGGACTGCATGCTGTGTAGTGTATGTCTAGTGTTGTCCGAGAACAATAAGGCCCAGTATGTACCTACGCTACGATAACAAAGGCTGTTTGAAGAGACAAGATCAATTGTCCCGGGCGACGAAAGAACACACACACAAACATCGAAGGTTATACGTCTAAACAAATTTCCGTCTACGCTCTATATGTCGATGCCACAGTCACAGATCTGTGATATAAAATACATGCATGCATATATATATATGTGTATACAGAATATGTGCATAAATATATAGGTTTTCAGCATGCATACAAGTGTACATACGTGTATATAACACGCGTATAAACTTGTAAGTTTTCAACAGGCATACATGTATAAATACGATATACAATGCGTAAATATATAAGTTTTCAAGCGATACTTTCAAGTTAGAGTAAATATTTGAGTGCAACGTTTGTTACCTGGCAACCGTATTCACTGCCATGACGTAATCTGAGTGACATCAGCGTATTACCTTACCTGAACGGACAGTGCATTAATTAGATTACTTTACGTTACTTGGATGGTCGTTGCATTCAGCCCTCATTTGGGGCCATCCGCAATTTGGGATGTCTTTCGGATGTCGCACCCTGATAGCGACAGGAGAGTTACTACTTCTTAGTCCATGGTCACCTAATCACCTTTAACCTTCCGACGTTTGGATTCTGACAACATTGTGCGAATATTTTACAGATTAGGTTAGATTCAAAGCTTACTGAGCATGAATGGCTGACTCTTGGATCTTGACCTGGAATCGAACCCTTTTGCCTATCGATTTTGTTTTGACTGAGCGCCTGCGAATAAGCTGGTTCCCGCGACTTAGCTTTCGTTGGGCGCTGTAGAAATCTCGATATTACAATTACGATTACGATTCTAGCAGCTGCATTTCAACCTCCTCTAATAGTCTTACAGCGGATGGATTCCGATATCCTACCTCCTCTGATAATCTTACAGCGGATGGATTCTAATATCCTACCAGTAACATAGATATCCATAGATATCCTTCGATTAGTCTGTCAACATTAGCTTCTGAGTAGAAATATGAAACATGGTTTTGCTTAGGTTCTAAAAGCGACTCTTCTGCTTGACTTTGATTTACGTTGTCGGAGCATTTTCATTCTCACGCACGAGATATTTCCACCGCCCCAGCTGTTCTGCCTTTTCCACCTGCATATTTCATTCTGCTCCACCTTATCCATGTTGCGCCAGCCACGCCGGTCCCCTTCCAAAGGCTCATGGCCAAGCCCCGAATCGTGGATGGGATTCCAATTCGCACACACGTTTACACAGAGACAAATCAGACAGAGACAGAGACAGAGAGACAGAGAGAGAGAGAGAGAGAGAGAGAGAGAGAGAGAGAGAGAGATAGAGAGATAGATAGATAGAGATAGAGAGAGAGAGAGAGAGAAAGACATAAAGTGACAGATAGAGACAAACGAGCGACACATAAAGGGAGTCAGAGATGTACGAGAGAGAGAGAGACATAGAGAGAAAGACATAGAGAGACAGTTAGAGATAGACGAGAGACAGACAAAGGGAGACAGACATAAACAAACGAGAGAGACATATAGAGAGAAAGACACAATGAGACATAAAGAGATAGACGAGAGACAGACGAAGGGAGATAGAGAGCCAGAGACAGAGACAAAGACAGCGATTTAGAAAGTGACAGAGACAGAGAAAGGCTGCTGCAAACGAATTCTGATGATTGGTGATAAACTCGTTAGTGGTGAAAAAGGAAGAGATTTCGAGGAAATGACCTTCATATTTACATATTTACATATTTACATATTTACATACAGCGAGCGACGCATAACACGGAAACTCTCCTTGTCCCGGTCATCTGCGTTGGAAGCCAAGCACGTGATGCATATGTGAATTCGTGTTTTATGAATATATAAATATGTGCCCCCTCTATGAGCGCTTTTCAATTAAATTTCTTCCTATCTATCTGTCTCTCTTTCTCTCACTCACTCTCTCTGTCTCTGTCTCTGTCTCTTTCTCTTTCTCTTTCTCTCACTCTCTCTTTCTATCTTTCTCTCTCTGACTCTCTCTGTCTCTGTCTCTCTCTGGTTCTCTCAGGCTCTCTCTGGATCCATATCCCTGGCTTTGTCTGTGTTTGACTATCTTTTTCTCATTCTTGCTATGTATGCTTCACCTCTTTCTTTTCATCTCTCTCTCTCTCGTTCTCTCCCTCTTTCTCTCTCTTCTTCTCTCTCTCTCCTCTCTATCTCTCTCACTCTCTCTCCTCCCATCATCTTTATCCCTTTCTCTCGCTCCGTGTATTTCTGACTTGTCATGTGCATTTCACTTACTCATTTTCTGTTCATGCATTCGCACGTACGCACATATATATGGCTAAATATATTGCTATGGGATAAATATGTGGCTGTGGTCTCAATACGAAGAGCAGAAGTGAGAAGTCGAAATTCCGAGCTTCCTCGCCGAAGTGTTAAATCAGCGCAGAGCGGATGAGTCCCCGTGGAATCAGAGGCTGCAGAAGCCAAATCCGTTAAGATAAACGGCAGCCGATGGAATCTGACTGGTATACGAAGCAGGTGATGAATTGATGCGGTGTGAGTCTTAACTCGTGACCCGGTTATTTGGGTCGGCACCAGATCAGCACGAGTTAGCCTCGCATCCCGTCCATGTCATAAACTGGCATGTAAGGTAATGCTAAGCAATTCACTGAGACGTCATGCGATGTAACGCAATGCAAGGCGATGTTACGTAACGTAATACGATGTAGTGTAATGTAATGACTGATTGAAAGTTCTATGCATTATCTCCTTCTGAATCCATTCGATGAATGGACTAGATCAGTGATTACGGTGCATGATGTAAGGTCTCCGGGGGTAGCCTCACCCTCTCACGACTAATAGCCGTTCCTAAATTCTTTTGTCCTTCTTTCCATCCTTCTTTCATTCCTTCCTTTCTTTCTTTCCTTCTTCATTCCTTCTCTCTTTCCTTCCTTCCTTCTTTCCTTCTCTCCTTCCTTCCGTTTCTTTCCTTCCTTCTTCCCTTCTTTCCTTTCTTCCTTTCTTTCTTCCTTAAGTCGATGTGTTCACTGCCCTTTGGTGTCAATCTCATACCTCCATTTGTCTGACTATTGGAGTTTATTCCATTCTACATATATCAGCATCATCATCAGCATCATCATCATCATCATCATCAACATCATCATCACCATCATCATCATCATCATCACCATCATCATCATCATCATCATCACCATCATCATCATCATCATCACCATCATCATCATCATCGTCATCATCATCATCATCATCATTATCATCATCATCATCGTCATCATCATCATCATCATCATCATCATCACCATCATCATCATCATCATCATCATCATCATCATCATCATCATCATCATCATCATCATCATCATCATCATCATCATCATCATCATCATCATCATCATCATCATCACCATCATCATCATCATCATCATCACCATCATCATCATCATCATCATCATCATCATCATCATCATCATCATCATCACCATCATCATCATCATCATCATCATCATCATCATCATCATCATCATCATCATCATCATTATCATCATCATCATCATCCTGTGCGATCACTGCGCACTTAGTCGTTTCCATCAACGCCTCCCTGTGGCGCGCCGTCGTCTTTTGTCTATCCCCTTCCACATAGTCGGCTATTTTGCATTGGCAGAAACAGGCGCCAAATTGTAGCAGATAAAACACGTCTCTGCACATGTTTTTCTAATGTAATCCAATTTATTCCATTCTAATGACTTCCATAGCACCGTTACCATAACACTCAAGGCATCGATCAGTTGAAGTGAAATCGTAATCAAATATCATAACACTCAAGGCATCGATCAGTTGAACTGAAATCGTGGTCAAATCAGCCAGGTTGAATTCCGATAGATCAGGGAAACCAGAAGTTAGGCTACGGTTGGTAAGTAAGTCGGAACAGAAGAGTCTTAAGTCGAGACTTGAATGAAATCAAAGAAGTGGCAAAAGGACTAAAACTTGGCAGCGAATTCCAAAGCTTTGCAGCAACTACGGAGGACGCTCGAAGACCCAAAACTGTCCTGGCACGTGGCACCGCAAGAGGGACAGCGTCCACTGATCGAGGCCATGTGTTGATAGGAGCGGTTAGCATGGAAAAAAGGGAGAGATTTCTGTATGGTTTGCAGGATTGTATTGACGTATATATTAACGATCTATGTCATTATTATGCATTTATCGTAGGCATATATACACGCACATATATACGCATACATTATAGACCTATATGTATTATAAAATTATATGTGTGTGTATGTATCTATGCACAGATATGGATACATGTATTTGTGTATGTATGTGTATATGTATGTTTGTATGTGTGTATGTATATATGTATGTGTATATATGTGTGTGTTTGTGTATGTATGCGTGTATGTATGTGTGTATGTATGTGTATGCATGTATGTATGTGTATGTCTGTATGTGTGTGTGCCCATATATATGTATATGTAATAGGACTGCGTGTTTGTATACTGTATGCAATCGATAAGGGCGCTGTTCGCGACAGAGGACGGGGCTGTTTGACGTCGAAACATGTTCTCTTCTCTCTGCTTTGATTCCGAGGCTGACATTCAGACCGATTTTTTGATCATGATTTTACTCTTCTAAGTAGATTGAGTTTCATTTCCGCTCCAGTCCCGCGCTACGCATTGACCTTGTAGGCAGAATGTGGGGGAATTATGTCCGGTGGACTCCATCGTCCCATTCGTGGAAATCGGCTGATGCCCGATGACCCTCGATGCAGACCTTAATTCCAAATAAAATAATGCAAATGGAGATCTCAGATGTATGCATAAAAGTATTTGTTTACGTGCCTCTACTATTTACCCAAATACATGTATGCTCGCATACATGCTTACATAAATACATATATATATATATACACACATACATACATTTAAACATACATACATACATACATAAACACATACATACACACAAACAGGCACATAAACATATGCACATCCATATATACACATACATACACACAAACATATACACATACATATATTTATACACATACCTACATACATACACATATATATATACCATACATACATTCATTCATACACACATACATATACACATACATTCATGCATACACACATACATATACACATACAAACATACATTCATACGTACACATATACATGCGTCCATGCCTGTACATAGATACAGACACACATTCATATATACATAAATACATACATTCAAAACTTATAAACATACATGGATACACATTCACATACACACATACATGCACACATACATACCTAATTACATACATTCCTGACCGTGACCAGCAAAGTGATGGATATAAACCTACAAGGGCTCTCGATAAAGGTCAACAGCTGTGACCTGCAGCTAGACACGTATGCTTAGCTAGACACGTAGGCTTAGAAAGCCCCTCTGAGAGCAAGTGCGGTTATGGGCCACGGTTGATGGGTTTTATTGCCAGATAAAAAATATTCTCAGGTTTTATGGCAGATAAAATATTCCTAGGTGTCGTCCAATCGCTTAAGTATCTGCATTATGAAGATTTTATTGTTTAGGACATGGGTTGGGAAAGAATTTTTTTATGAATCACATCTCTGAAGCTGATTAATCAATGAGCCTTTACCTATATCTACGACAATTATTAAAATTATTTTAAAATAATAATAATTATTATTAGTATTAGTAATAATATCATTAATCGTCATCGTCGTCATCATCAACAACATAATAATCATGCTTCTTCTCATCATCATAATCATCATTATCATCATCACCATCATCACCATCATCATCATCATCATCACTATCACCACCACCACCATCATCATCATCACCATCATCACCATCATCATCATCATCATCATCACCATCATCAATTGCGTTCCTGCACCTTTTTTTCGGCCAAATAAAAATAATTTAGTTTTTAATAAAAGAATTGTGTTACTAAGTTATTTTAATTGCGTAATATATTGTAATTTATTTTAATTCAATTTCAGTTTAATGATTGATAAAAATAACGAAATTTAAGCCCAAGATTCCATAATTGTTCAGTTCCGGAAACTTTTTTTCTAGAAAAAAAGCACTGCGTTTGCCTATGCGCACGTGCGAGTGAACGAGGCCTGCGTTGCGTTGGGAAGAAACTGAGGGAAATACTGGGCGTCCAATGCGTCCATCTCTACTCGAGACCCAACTAATGAGTCCCGTTCTAATTCAGGCGCCGCCGTCGTGGCTGATTTACCCTTCCGTCCAACGATCCTCTGGTCACCGACCGCTCTGCACGCACAGCCAACCACCTAGACGCCCGGCGCCCTCCCTTCCTCATTAACGGATCGAAACCAGGGCTATTATCGAGTGTTAAGGGGTAACTGGGGAGGAGCCCCCTTCTGCAGGGTCTCTTCATGGATGCCGTTTCTATACTGGAATAGCGCTAGTTTACGTAGGCTATGCACGGGTTGTATGTACGTATGTATGTATGCATGTATGTATGCATATGTACATGTATATATGTATGTATATACGTATGCATATATGTATGTATATATGTATGTGTATACGTATATATGAATGTTGTACGTACGTGTGTATGTATGTGTTCATGTATGTACCTTTATGCATGTATGCATGTGAGTATGTATGTAGTATTTAAGTATGTATGTATGCATGTATGTGGTTATGTATGCAAGTATGCATATATGTATATATGGCATACATAAATACATACACTATGTTTATATGTATGTCTGGGTAGGGATGCATGCAGGCACACACGCACGCACGCATGCATGTATGTAGGTGTGTATGTATATTAATGTATATACAGGTTAATTTGTATGTATGTATGTACGTGTGTATGTATGTATGCTTGTATGTATGTGGTGAGCTAACTATTTGATTTTTTCCTTGATTTTTATTTTAGTCATGTCTGTTTATAAGCATGCAAGTATGATTTTAATTCGGCAAAGAAGTAAATATATTTGTGTACGACTGTGTGTGCGCATGTCATGTGTGGTCAGTGCATGTTTCACATGCACGAGTATGCAATAAAAACGAAACGAAAATAGTGCATTGCAAAGTATTCGGTTGTTTAGGAAGCGCCGTACTCCAAGCAGCCTCTTAGGCTTTTGAAGTTTCAAGGAAACGCTTGAACGAAATGAAGGCTATAATCGTAATCGTAATCGTAAGCTCGAGATTTCTACAGCGCCCAACGAAAGCCAAGTCTATACGAAGCTCTACGAATGCTTTAAACTAAAGCCGTTGGCGCATTGTGATTTATTACGCGACAAATTTGAGATTAGTCAGAGCGTCGATAGGAATTCTGGGAGTTTATCTGGCAAAGGCGTCTGGGATTATGATATACCTCCGATGATATCTGATCCATCTGAAGCAACTAAAAACAAATCGATCACGGTTCTTGCACCGACACACATCTCTGCTCCTCCCAAGCAGTCAAAGACTTAGATAGGATACGAGCGATGGGCCTATCCTATGCATGGAAACATCAAATACACCTCTAAGTTTAGTCTCCAATCCGATGAGACTGCATACAGTTTGATACTTGGTTACCATGGAGTGGGTTACCATGGAGTGCAATTGGGAATCAAATCTCTTCAGTTGATCGTCCAAAATCGCCGATAAAAAGCCAATGGCATCGTCGGATCTGGATGAAACTCAAACGCTGTGGAGCCGACAAATCCTCGGTGACCCTGAAGATTTTAACGCATATAAGGCCATGTATTGTCTGGGAGGTTTTCTCGATGTGTAAGCAGTAGTCTATTATATATATATATATATATATATATATATATATATATATATATATATATATATATATATATATATATATATATATATATATATATATATATATATATATATATATATACTGTATAATGTATATATATTCTTTAGCGTTGCATATGTATGCAAATATATGAGATCATATATACACTGTGTCCGGAAAAATTCCAAGGCTTTACGGTAAATATGAAAATAATTAGTAAACATTAATCGATTTTTAAAATTCCAAAAACAGTTTAATCCTGAAATATTATTTGCACTATAATTGTTGTTTTGGCGTAAAAATTTTATAACAATTTTGTCTTCCTCGCTGAACGCCATTTTTCTAGCAACTTTCTTTACAAAATATAAAATTCAAATACGTCACTGTGACGTAATTTTAAACGGGGGCCGTTAATAAATTACAAAGAATTTTGTTGGTAATTATATATTTCAGGATTAAACTGTTTTTGGAATTTTAAAAATCGATTAATGTTTACTAATTATTTTCATATTTACCGTAAAGCCTTGGAATTTTTCCGGACACAGTGTATATGTATATATGGTCCCATATTCTTTAACGTTGCATACGCATATATCATAACACGCAACGTGATGTGAATATAATCCTTCTGCTTCTCGTGTTCTTTGGCCATGCATTAACTTCAGGGCAGGTTTGGGCAGTTGGGCAGGCAGGCAGACGGACGGACAGACAAACAGTCACACAGACAGACAGGCAGACAGACAGACGAGCGTTCAGACAGACAGACAGACAGACAGATACGACAGTCTTAAAGGCGATGAATAATAATAGGCAACAGAAGGAATGCATATACATATAAAGAGGGAAGGGAGAGACATGGACTCATCGATCTATTTCTAGTCTTTTCCATTCTTCCCCTCCATCCATTGTCTCTTAATTCCTTCATCTTCAACCCTTTTCTTTTCTTTTTTTACCTCCTTCGCCCTTCAATCTGTTCTTTCTCCTTCACTCTTCTCCATCTATTCCAACTCCTTTTCTGCTTTTCTTTTCTTTCTTCTGCTCTTTCCTATTCCTCGCTTTTCCTCCTCCTTCCTCTTTCCTTCTAACCCATCCTCTTCCTCATTTTTTGCCGTTCTTTGTTTTCCAAACTTCATCTTCATCTCCCTTCTCCTCCTTTCTAATGCTTCTTATTTTATCTCGTAATTCCACACCCAGCCCCTCCTTCCTTAATGTGTGTCCCTTTCCTCAGTCTCATTCCTTCATCCCTTCCTCATTCTTGTCTTGGCCTCTCCTCTAAACCTACTTTTGCAATTGACCGCACCGCTCAACCGTTGTCCAATTTCTCGGCCTCTGGACATCGTGGGACGAACCCCTTAGACGAGGATTTACGATATCCCTCGTAGGCCAACAACGCAGCAACCGACAGACAATGAACGCCAGCATCCGCAGTATAGCGGGATGTCGCAGTTTATATCCGCATCGTCGTTACGTGGTCAGCATCTTCGGCTGCTGATGGAGAAAATTTGGCAAGTATCCCAGCATCTACTAGATCAATTTGGCTTGGCATCCGGATAGAGGCTGGCTTTTTAAATTTTCCTTGAACCATCTTTTAATCGGCGATATCATGTGTCTACATTATTTTGGCCTCTTACAGGGAATACCGATTGAAAGTCTGCTTTTGCCTATGTCCCTCTTAAGAAGCCATTGTTACTTTACAGTTAGAATGTAGTTTTGCTTAGAGGCGACTATCGATAGATACCGCGTGCATTACGATAACGGCGCTATAGAAATATAGCATATTCAATATAGCAATGTTCACTCACCAAGTCAGTGTCAGCTTTATTCACTAAATTAATCTGTCACCTAGTTCAATAAATTATGCATTTCAATCTGCTCGCCCATCTTTATTTAGTGCTTGTCCCAACCTGTTTCACAGATACAGCTGATTAAGCCGACAGAAAAACTCTAACTGTGATCAGATTGATGACAGTCTAATCTATACATGGCAGCTCACTGCAATTGTAGATGTATAAAATATTTATTGCATATGGCAGGTCACTGCAATTATAATCGTAGTGAAAATACTAGTAACACTATCAGAGTACTGTTTAAAAAAGCTTCTTATTATAATATTTGTGTGCGAAGTTAGTTATGAAAAATGGTTAACTGATTTTGAAAATGATTGAGTAATTCCACTAATTTGTTTTACAGTCGCTGGCCTAATGTTGCCCAATTAAAGTGATTTTGAATCAGTTCTAGCTAAAACATCTGTCGGTCCAGTTTAATGCTATGCACCTACAGGTATTTTTCATTGTTAACTCCACATTTGAACTGAACGAATTGCTTACGATAAAACATTCCTTACAATTTGTGACTGTGGATGAATATAAACTTCGTAATAAGAATTTATTATGTTGAAACAAATCCTGGTTAACAAGTCAATACTATAGTATTTTGCTGTAACTTATAAATGGCTAAACAGGTCTGTGGGACGAAACCGAGGGATTACGGCATTTAATTCATTTTTTACCATTTTTACCATATTCTACCATTCCGACCGGTAAAAAAATCCGGTTTTTACCGAAAAATATTTTACCGGTAAGTATATATGTACATGTATGTATGCATGCATGTATGTATATGTATTTATACCATGAATGCATGTACATCATGTATGCATGAATGCAATAATGGCTATGTATATATGGACTTTCCCGGAACTCCAGTCTGTCTGCCCCTCTTTCCCTCTGTCTGTGTCTTTCACTGTCTGCCTATGCTTCTTCGTCCATCTGTCTCTGCGGCATATGTGGGGATATCCATTCTCTTTCTCTGGCTCTCTTTATCTCTTTCTCTGTGTGTGTGTGTCTGTGTGTGTCTGTGTGTGTCTGTGTGTCCGTGTGTCTCTGTGTTTGTGTGTGTGTGTCTGTGTGTGTGTCTGTGTGTGTCTGTGTTTGTGTGTGTCTGTCTCTGTGTGTCTGTCTGGCTGTCTGTCTCTCTCTCAGTTCAGTTCTTTATGTACAATGACCATCGGTTCGTGCATGCTTAGTGAATTTAATATGGCACAGAAATATATTTTAGAAAATAAAGTCGGCCTTTGCATATCGCTGCAGGAAAATTAATGGTATAGTTACTAATGAAAATCCTGTTTTCTATCTCCAACCTGCACTTTATATATGCAGGCCTAAAGAGGCCTAAAGAGGACTAAAGAGGACTAAATAGGACTAAATAGGACTAAAGAGGACTAAAGAGGACTAAAGAGGACTAAAGAGGACTAAAGAGGACTAAAGAGGACTAAAGAGGACTAAAGAGGACTAAAGAGGACTAAAGAGGACTAAAGAGGACTAAAGAGGACTAAAGAGGACTTAAGAGGCCTTTGCGAATTCTGTACAAGTGTCGGGTTATCAGTGTCGGGTTATTGTTACTATTTATTAAAATCCGTGTAGGTATGATCCCGCAAGATTAAAAAAAAATATCGACAGCTTTGCACTGCAATGGCTTGTCTTCGCGGATGTGTTGGTGCATGGCAAAGGTAACCTGGAAAGCGATTGTAGTGAATCATTGGATTCCAATAATAATAATAATAATAATAATAATAATAATAATAATAATAATAATAATAATAATAATATGAAGAAGAAGAAGAAGAAGAGGAAGAGGAAGAGGAAGAGAAGGAGAAGGAGGGGAGGGGAGGGGAGGGAGGGGAGAGGGGAGGAGAAGGAAGAGGAAAAGGAAGAGGAGGAAGAGGAAGAAGAAGAGGAGGAGGAGGAAGAAGAAGAAGAAGTAGTAGTAGTAGTAGAAGAAGAAGAAGAAAAAGAAGAAGAAGAAGAAGACACCATCACCACTACCACCACCACCACCACCCCACCACCACCACCAACAACAACAACAACAAATAATAATAATAATAATTTAATAATAATAATAACATTATTATTATTAAAACTTGAAAGTTTAGAGCAATTCATGTAATTTATATCATGTTCCACTTGCATGCACTGTAAGGGAGAGAGCTGATTGATTCCTTTTCGGAAATTCGTGTGTATAACCCACCGGAATTACAGTTCGAATCCTATCTGAAGCTGTCATCAGATTACGACTGAGTACCGTCTTAACATTGATTAACGCTGTAAATCAAGCATGAAAGCCCAACCCCAACAGAGGACTTCGTCTGTGGATCTCAACGCTTAATACCAGGGGATTTACAACCAGACGACGAAGGGCGAAATTAATCTAAGATTCGACGGATCAGTCATTTTCAACCAGTGGGTTCATCCCGTCCTAATCTATAAATTTACACCTTGACTGAGCAAGGAGGCAGATATAATATTGTAAAGCCTACTGTATGTGCGTGTAATTGCAGTTGTAGTCGTAAGTCGTGTAAGTGTATAAACGCATACATAGGAATATTTTATAGACATATAACTCCCCCACTGCCTATAGTCTGGCAGTGCCAGTCCCAAGCCTGGATAAAGGAGGAAGGCGACGTCAACGGCCTTTGATGCCATAAGATGTCTTGAACTACTACTTGTATGTACATATAAGCCTATATATATACACGTACAGTCGCAAACTACGTATAAATTCATCGACGTATCTTTCCAGAATTTGAAGTCGCAACTGCCTCGACCATTAGCCATTTACATCCATTAGCCATCTAAAGCCTTTAGCCGTCTGTATCCATTAGTAATACCATAGGCTAAAGCCGCTAAACGATCGATCGTGACCAATATAAATGCGATTGTTTGTACGATAGCCAGAAAAAACCCGGCAACTTCTCCCTTGATGTCTCTTAACTCCACCACTCTCTGTGCCACAGAATGCCTCCTATCAAGCTCCCATTGCAGTTAAACTCCCTTCGTCCTTCCTCCAGCTCTCCTTCCACCGTCTGCAGTCTGAGTGCGATCCGCTTACCAGTATACCTTACTTCGCCTGCTCCACAAACCTTTGCACGAACAGACTGATTCATCTATTGAGAGCATTTATTAGGCGCCCCATCGAGATGCCTGCCTGTATCTCGTAATATCTGCGTTCGTTTGGCCTGGATCTGTGGGTTCCTAAGACGTGGAACCGAATCGGTCTCTTTCCGTCTCCAGAGCTGTGTTTTCTAACAAGGGATATATAGTTTGTAAAAAAAGGCTGGAAAAATTCTCTTTCACCGAGGCTGGACTTGCAGCGCCTCTGAGAAGCTTTCTTGAAGTAAGTAAGTAAGTAAGTAAGTAGGTAATGCATTTGTGAAGAGGTAATATATAAATTTACAGAATGAATGAATGAATTAATTAATTAATGTGCACATTATTTACGTATCTGACGCCTTAGACCTATCTGTGCCATCTCTCAAAGTTCTTACTGTGTACAATCTATGTATTTTATATCCAAGCACTTAAACAGTGCATTAAAAAGTGCATTAAAAAGTAAGCGCATTGAGTAAAAAGTAATCTACAGGCACGGAAATGCAACAAGCTTATCTAATCTTATCGAATGACTTGTCTAGCGCCGTGATCATAGGGCGCATGAAATCAATGGATGGTTGCTTCAAGTGAAGCCGCACTGAAGCTTTCTAATCCTTCGGAATAAGCCCAGTGAAAACCCGATAGATCAAAGGGAAACCGGGCCACAGTGATCGATGCCATTTGCCCTCATCATCCGAGAAACGCCAACGGAGCACGTGATTCCCTCCCACGAAATCTAACCTAATTTTCTGATCGACTAAGAAACGATTTTGTCGATGCACTAGATGGGCAGTTGGAACGCACCCTCCTCCGAATCCGCACGAATCTTAGACACCTCAGCCACAAAGCACTGGCACCTGAAGCAAGTAGTCTACTGAAAGCAGTGGCACCGACTTAGGCACAGGACCTATAGTTAGGCCCTGTAGAACATTTTATAGCGCCTTCTAAGATCACCTAGTAGCCGCTATATAAATGTCATTTATTTAGTGCCTTAGAATGCCACGAATGCCAAAAGCAGTTTTTGTGCATAGCCTAAAATCGTCTAGTATGTATATTGTGCATTACAAGTACGCAGGGCGATCTTAGGGCTTTAAGTTGATTGAATGCTCGCTTTGCGATGTCAGGCCTTAGCAGCGCGAGGCCTATAACTCAGCAAAAGAAAAGAGTCTGCTTAACAGCCCTCCATTTTTCCCCCGTCTGTTTCCCGACTGCTGACAACAACCTCAACAATAGATCACACAGCATAAGCGCTCGTTCGCGAGTCATTTGGGCGCAGCAAAATTGCTAGAAAACAATGGTCGCGGTCGTAGATTTCTTGCCTAAGCGTCTACAAAACTGTCGACCAAAAGACAGAGTCAAACAAACAGAAACAAAGAGACAGAGAGAGAGAGAGAGAGAGGCAGACAGAGAGAGACAGACAGAGACAGATACAGAGAGAAATAGACAAAGAGTCTTAGATCGATGCATCATCATTTCATTCGATTTTATTCTCCTCATGCAGGTCATATAGTCAGTTCGTCGATTTGTGATTCTCTTTTTCTTTCTTTTGGTCTAATGTGATGTGATGTACATGTAAATGTAACGTATCGCAAACATCCATGTAACCATTCTATTGTATCATAGAACGGCTGGAAATGGCGCTAGCAACCTTGTGACAATATGATGAAACACTTCAGTATTTCGTTCCTGCATGTGTTGCATGTTCGCCACACATATAATAACCGAGATAAAAAAATTCGAATAGGGGCAGAATCCATTGGAATGTATATTAATTGTGGTCGTATGCATAATATATCATACAGAGAAGGCCGATCATAGATATATTATACAGTTCGTGGGTCCTTTTTTCTGGTGTTTTATTCTGTAAGCAGCGGCCATACGTCGATCGACGTCATGCCAAGAATTTCATCATGTAGTCGGATACAAATGCATAGACTCTATTCATACACGGTGTTCAGAAAAAAGGAACCCCAAGCTAACTTGCAACAAATGAAGTATATTTTTAAAAACTGTTAATACATTCCATAGATCCGCTTATGCCAATCTTTTACAGGAATTTATTCAGTCCATCCTGCATCCGGATATACTGTAGGCAAATATTTTGCACCGTTGTTCTCATTTTGACGAAAATCATTACGGATTAAAAGTATTCCATATCCTGCAAGTGAGACGTAAGGGAGGCGTTCATTTCCTTTTCTGTAGGTCCTTGAGCCGGAAATGGACGAATCCCAACGTCCTGGGTACGGGATATCTCGTCATTTTAAAGGGACCTTTCCTAGACTTTAAAAATTATTTATAATAAAAAAGCAAAAAAAAGAAACTTTTTAGTTCATTTTTAATTTTCTAAAGTTTTGCGCGTCACTGAAGTTTGCATAAGGGTTATATTTGTATCAGTATGCTTTTCTATACAAAATAATACGCATACATAATAATAATTAATAATAATTAGCAACTTCTAATGCGCCAGTGTCTAATGCACAAGGCATCAACCGATGGCACACCAAAACCAAGCCACAATCAGGTCGATATCCAGAAGGTCAGTCCGCATGACATGTCTGTTTCAGCGTAACCTTGGAATAGCCAAGTGATTTCCGCGCACAAGTACGGTTTCCGAATGTACTTCAAACCTTGTAAGCATTTTATGCACTTGACTGCCAGCGTATTGCGCAGGGGAATCACCGCCATAGCACCTGCATTTTCTCTTACCCACGGTCGACAGCTCTGCCTTGCGCAAATCTAACCTTTCACCCCGTATTATGACGAGTAAGACGCGATCGATGCTAGGAAAAACTATAAGAATTCAGCCGACTGAATCACCAAATGTGATATTTTTTCGTATTTATCGATGTTAACAGAGCTAGTCGTGCTCGAATTTCAGTTGCAGCATCTCCATTACATTACATTACTAAGCCTCCATTCGCTGGATTTATAAAAACGGTGTTTAAGGGCAAAAGTAGTAGCACATACACGTTTCCGAAGATAGCCCTACCAGACCAGACCAAAATCAAGCTAAAAATCGGGTCAATTTCCAAAAAGCCAGTCTGCTGAGACAGACAGTGGGTGTCAGTGTAATGTAAACCACACGGAACATAGTGTTAATTCTTACTCTGGATTTGAATCCGTTGTTTGGGCGTTGCACGTGTGAGAGCCGGCCACTGGTAACTCTTCTAATTATTATTATTTTATAATTTATGCATTTATTAGGCGCCACTATCTTACGACTTAGCATCAGTCGATGGCGTCGAGCAATTGTGAGTTAAGGACTTGCTCAAGGTCCCTACACAGTAACCGTCTCGGAGGAGACTCGAACCCGTACTCTCAGCATTAGAAGCCGAGCGCTATATCCAATATGCTACCGCGCCCCTTAATCATCGGAGCTCTGTTTTGCTCTAGAAGTTTTTATTGAAGTTACATTACTCTAGAAGTTTTTATTACTATTAGTTTCTCATTACTATTACGAATATTGGGAGGCAGTGGTGTAGTGGTGTGGTCTATGCCTCGTAAAACGGAGGGTCGCGGCTTCGAATCTGCCTCAATCCACTGCGTAGCCACCTTGGACAAGTTGCTCACACACAATTGTCTGTGAGGAAGGCAAAGGAAACCGCCTCACTAATCTTATCCCTGGGTGGCATAAAGCCAATGGACCTGTCTTCGGGCAGAAAAAATCATCATCATCATCATCATCATCATCATCATCATCATCATCATCATCATCATCATCACAAATATTACATTTTTGTAACGTATCGCTAATGTATTTATTACTTAAACGCGAATCAGCTACATTCACAGAGCAGCATAAAAAGCCCATCCATAAAATCTAGAAGACATCTTTGACTTCCTGCAGGTGAAGCAGAGATGATTTCCACCAAGAATTCAAACGACGCCAACGACAAACAGACTAAGCCATCCGGAAGTTACAAAGACGCAGACGCGACGAATTGATGTGACAGTCTCTAAAGAAGTCGCAATCGCTCTTCGTTCGGACGGACGGACGGACGGACGGACGGACGGACGGACGGACGGACGGACGGACGGACGGACGGACGGACGGACGGACGGACGGCACAGGAGTTAATTACAATTAAGTCGAGTAACAATGAGACTAACGGGCGACGACGCCGGATTCGGCGATGTCTCCAACCTCACGTCGGATACGATTCTGCTGGAAGGTAAATACTTTAGGATCTGCCCGGAACTCGCTCCGTTCGCATCTTCGTCAGCACCCTCCGCATCCGGGACTTCAGCTGCTGCTGGTGCTGGAGATGAGAACAGCAGCTGCGTGGAGCCACTGTTGATGCCAGACACGACGTTCTCATATCCGGTGCACGGGATCCTCTCTCCTCCGATCATCCTGTTAACCGTCGTTACCAACTCCTTCATCTGCATCGTTCTCCTCAAGAAATCGATGCGCAGCCCGACGAACACCCTGCTCGTCGCCATGGCCATGTCCGACATGCTGACCGGCAT